>CAMZMU010000020.1:83658975-84143698 GCA_947311845.1 Poa pratensis
GCGTGGATGGATGGTGAAAAGAGCAGAGGACCAGGCCCAACTCAGTCCCGGCATGATATATGTCAAGGGAATATTTGAAGCATGCATGACCGGTGGCGTTATATCTAGTCTAGTACAGTAACAAAACAAACAGATGAAACGAGGCTTTGCTTGATGCAAACTCAAGGTGAGAGAGGAGGGTGGGTTTTGGATATCCACGGACAAATCTGTACCTTGGCTTCAGGAAAAAGAAATGATTTGTATGTGAGACTATTAAAATTGTAAGAAGTGTTGGCCATACTGGAACAATACACCCTAACCCGTCGGGAGGCGTTTTGAAAAGATCCCAATGACAGCCGATAAGTAGGTTGTCACAGAAATGAGAAGGATTTTGATGGTGTGATCACTTAGAGCATCCACAATGATGAACGCTTAGATAGACGCTTAAATAATAAAAATAAATCGTACGGAATAAAATAGGTAGATTAGCGCTGACCCACGCAACGCACGGCGCTTGTTTGAGACGCTAGCTAGCGCTGCTGGATGCTTCCGATTTTCACGGCGCAAGCAAGAAATCTCGTAGCGTCGGACGAATGGATTAGCATCGGGCGCCCGGGATCGTACGCCGTAACTGTCAACCGGCCGGGATTCCGATCCTGGCGCCTGTGTTTAAGCGCCGCACTGTGGCTGCTCTTGTGGGGGGGGGGGGGAGACACAACAACATTTTCCAAAATTCTTACAATGATGTGAAGGACTGTTGCCGTCCTCACCAAACAGGCGATCACTATGAGGAAGCCGGCGGCTGAATTTCTGTTTGGTTCTTCTTCGTCCTGGCAAAGCTAGGCTGTAATTATTTTTCTCTTTGGTTTTCCCCTGTATGAACCTTTTCGTCTCCTCTAATAGAATGAACCTTTTCAAATAAAAATAAACACGATATGCTCGTCGTGGAGTAGCAATATATTCAATTCGGAAAAATACAACATAAGTTGCCCAACAATCTTCAGCACTGGCAGTCAAATGGTTCCAAATTTATTTCCTGTGACAAGTAACTAGTCTACCAAGAGTTTATGTAGTTTCTGAAGTCATCCTTGCTCGACTGTTCATGAGCAAGGGCAATCAATTACAAGAAATACAAGTTTTGTTTTTCACAACTATCCGCAAGCCATAAGTTTGTGTTTCTGTTGTTTCTACTTGTACAACAAGTTTACTTGTCTTGTGGTGCAGAAGCAGCAGCAGTTGTTGTAGCGAAGTTACTAAGGCCCAACTTGAACATGTCAAGATTCACTCCGTTGTCTACCAGAACGCTTGTAACTCCCATTTTTGATACCTGAAGCAAAGGATGAAGACATTAGTTAGTAAAGATCGCTCAGAAACATGAAAGTTTGTATAAACCAATTCACATGTGCGTAATCACTGGCTGCAATAGCATCACACCATCAAAACCAAGACCATTAGCTAGAATCCGACAGTAGAAGGAGCTTCAGAACTGGTGCGGGACTAATCTAGAAGGATTCAGTGAAGGAAACAGTTTTACTGAATGATAACATTGGCCAGGAAAACGCAAGTCACAGTACGATACGGAATTCCCTGAAAGTGAGCATGGGAAACACCTTCCTCGAAAGCAAGAAACAACATATCTCCAGCTTACACGTTTATGAAATTTTGAAGTTAGATCACGAGACTTCTTTTGAGGCATACTTTTCATTAGAATCCAAATAAATTGAAAACTCAAAAGTAGACAGCAAATATCAAACCAGTGAACCACAGCAAGCTAGCTAACTTATAACACAAGCTTGAGCTAGGACGAGCCTGAAACCAACGTAGGAGAAGCTTCTGAAGCTTATAACAAATATTGAATCAACAGACTAAGAGCAATGGCAGTTTTAAGATATCATGCGTGCTCAGTGAAATTTCTACACCAAGATACTCAACATTTTTTTTCTGATAAAGTGACCGCAGTAAAAATTAGCACATTACGGATTCAATATTTCTGTCTTCGTCGTCAAAGAAGAGCATAGACTTGTATGGAACCCCTGTTTTCCTCTGGATCTTCTGGAAATGCTGTGTCTTGTGAGTCCAGCTGGAGAATATTTCCTGCATACAATGAGCAAGAGTAAGAGATATTTGATGTTTTCCTTTATACAATGCATAGTCGCAAATGGTCGCACGACAGAGATATATTTTAGTGACGCTTTCCGTAACTTTGTACAGAATAGAGCATGTGAAAATTCATGTCATGCTCTTCTACTAGATTAATGGGATGTGTTTCTTTTTCGACTGTGTACTAAAGCTAAGATGAACAACCAATATTTCTTGATATGCCACTGAATTTTATGTAATTAGATTAAAGGAAAAATTATGTAAATGTGTGCAATTATCACAGAGAAAATGTATATTACGTGAGCCTTTCGGTGGATTAAAAAGATTGTGTCTTGCGCACTAAACTTAGATGATGAAACAAAAATCCTCTTCACGCATTCTTGATTCTGCATCCATCCAGCTTATGGTTTTCATAAATTTAGTATGGTCGAATTCAAGGAAGGAAAGCTGCCCGTGGCCAAACTAAAAGAAGAAAAACATAAAGTACCCGTTTACTCCAATTTTAATTTTAATTTGCGTGGAAGCCAAGTGCTAACAATTTCGGTGCATTTCCTTGTACGCATGTACATGAACATTTATAGTCACTTACACCACGAGGCCGATTTCTACAAGCATCCTGAATTCCGGTTCGTGGAGGAAAGCATGGAGTTGAGAGAAAGCTAAAGGTGCAGCTCCAGCTCGTACGAGAACCGACGGCCAGACGAGCTTTACCTGCGCGACGAACATGGGCTGGAGGTCCAGCTTGTCGATGAAGACCCTGGCGATGTCGGGGGTGGGCGAGCGAGACGCAATCGCCATGTCGACCCCCTTCTCCTTGAGCGCGCACATGATGCCCTTGGCGTGCCGGTACAGGCTCGGCGACTCCCTCTTGGAGCGGCACTCGCTGCAAAGCCAATCAGACGACGGAGTTCAGTTACCGGCCGAACCTCTGCTCCAAATTAATGGAATGGAACCAGTTACCGGCGGAGGGGGACGGGCACATACCAGTAGAAGGGCCAGAGGGTGTAGTCGAGGTCGAAGACGACGAGGCGGGGGAGCACCTGGAAGAGGCCCAGGATCTGCAGCGCCTCCGCCTTCACGCGATCGTCGCCCATCTGATGCTCTTCGGCGGCGCCGGTCAGTCAGTCGCCGGCGGCTGGGAGGGAGGGATTGGTCGTCCGGCAGGCTGGAGCAGGTAAGAATGGATAATACGACGAGATCAAAACGCGTGTATGGTGAAAAGAGCAGAGGACCAGGCCACCCGGCCCGGTACAATACTGGGCCGGCCCACTTGCGTCGAGCGGGCCGTGCTCTTCGTGAACCGGGCCGTTTCAGGGCCGGTTCAGCCCGCTCAATCGAGCTCCATAACACCAGACCGGAGGGCTCTCTGTTCCCCAGCCGGCGCCACCCAAAGAAACCCCTTCTTCCTCCGCGACGGCCGGACCGCCGCTGCCCCTCGCCGCGCTCCGCCTCGTCGGATGTCGGATTTCCAGACCTCCTCGCACCGGGAGCGGTGGATCTTCCAGCCTCAAGACCTGGTGACCTTCCCGATCCATCCTTTCTATTTCCGTGCTTGCTTGGTGCCCAGGGTTTCTTTGCCTTGGGACTGCTAACCTATATTGCCTACTCTGGACGTGTATGCTGATGCATTTGATTCTGCTTCGCAGTTGGATAAGTGGGCGGCGGTGAACCAGCGCTCGGCCCAGACCCTCGCGCAGGTTGGGGTCTCCTGGCGTCACTACATTCATTCACTTGTTTTACTTGTTTTGATGGGATAATGGCTGCTCACTTTCCCTTTTGTTCTCTTTGTGAAGTATGGAACGACGCGCTTGATTGTGGACCCTGTTGACGGGTCGATATCGAACCCGGAACCTGCGCCTGATCATGGTACACACCATTTGATGGTTTCTGCTGCCTATATGTCTCAATGATGAGTACACATGAGCGTCAGTAGTAATGTCCAAGTGCCAATTTCACTTCAAAGTCTTGCTCTTTTCATAGTTGTGCTTGTTTTCCTTGTCGGCTGTTGTTCATTGTAAGTTTGTGCCGAGTTTGTCCGGCAACTTGCATTTAGATATAAGTGTTTAACCACCGTTTTGAATTCAGTTGCTGGGAGCACGAGTGTGAAGCCTCTATCCTGCGAAGAGGAGAAAATGATGCGGATATATTATGAGCAGAAGATTCAGGAAGTGTGTCAAGCATTCAAGTTCCCCCACAAAATTCAGGTAAAGCACTCCTTTCCTGATACAGTGCTTTTCCTAGCTTAATGATCGTGTGCTAACAGTAAGTTGTTGCTTTGCAGGCTACGGCAATAATATATTTCAAGAGATTCTATCTACAGTGGTCTATAATGGAGCATCACCCAAAGCATATTATGTAAGCAACATTGCTAAAATCAGAACACACAAAAACCTGCTGTATCAATACTTAGCTAAGATTTACTTATCTCTCAAACATTACTAAAAGCTTTGCAAACAAATGAAATCATTTATACTTCTGTGAAAGGCGATGATGTGTGTGTCCTATAAAAGTATGGGCGTTTGTAGTGTTTTATACTCCTATCAGTAAATGTATTTCTTGACCTGTTAGTATATTGCCAGTGACCAAGTTAACGATTTTAATTTGACAGGTTAACTTGTGTATATTCTTCTTGCAAAGTGGAAGAAAATCATGTTTCTGCTGAGGAACTTGGCAAAGGGATTCAGCAGGACCACCAGATTATTCTAAACAATGAGATGATTGTTCTGAAAGTATGCCATTTCCATATTCGAGTTTTTTAACGCCTCCAAGCAAACAGAATGTGACACTAAATTTCTTGCTTTCTTCCAGTCTTTAGATTTTGATCTGATCGTTTATGCTCCATATCGTTCGATCGAAGGATTTATTGATGACATGGAAGTAAGTTCTGTGAACATTCCTGATATTCAGCATTATAAATGCATCACATTTTACCTCATTCTATGGCTCCTTTGGCTAATGCCAGTCCTTTTTTTGCACGAAGGCTTTTTGTAGGGCAGGTAATGGCGCACACCAGCGGTTGAAGGTCATACATTTCTTTGACCCTTTTGCCACACTTTTCAAGAGAAAATCAACTTAATGTTTACTGTGTTAGCCTTGCCTGACATGTGTAGGAAAATTATGCTCTATATTTTATTTTATTTTTCCACCCTAGTATCTTATGAATGGCAGTTACACATTCTACGTAAACCTAATCATTGAGAAATAATATGAGTTCATGAGACACGTCTGGTTTGGTTAACTCTAAAGGCCTAAACTTGTAGGTGAAGGTAATTGAGAACAGTAGGATTTTTACTAATTGCTAGTACCAAGATCGTAGCATTAACTTAATAATAAGGAAAAGATTGAATTATTTTATCTACAACCTCTTCTACAGTTCTACTAGGTGACTATCAAAACATCGATGGCATGAGGGATGAATTTTAGTTGTGAAATTAAGTTGGTGTCAGAATTGCTTTTGGGATTGCATCAACAAAAGGATACAGAAAACATGAAGCGTCAAGTCTATGAAGTTTACTATGTCACTCTGGCGTGCTGAACCTAAACTTTTTTCACTTATTTGTAATAGACAGTAGCTACGTTTATTAATATTACCAGTTTTCCACATAAGCAAATAAGGCAAATAAAATTGTGAACTTCTACGTGTGACTTGCTCAAACGATAACTCAATCACCCATGGAATGAGAAGTAGCTCGAATTTGAAAATTTGGTTCGATGTCAAAAATGCTCTTAAAGCTTATTTCTTACATGAAAGGAAAGACAGGTTCATGAATAATAAAAACATGCAAGTTGTATGACTGCCCTGCTTATGCCCCAGATGCTTGTATTGTAGGATTTGCATCAAACTGCGAATTCTTATGTTGACAGAATGATGTTGACTGATGCACCTCTTCTCTATACTCCTGGACAGGTAATCTTAAACTATCAATAATATGTTTAATCTTCAATTCTGCTACATCACTGCCATTTTATAAATTTCTTTGTTAGTTTGTATTTAACTAAGAAAGCTTACTCCTATGTATTTAGCTTGGCGTATTCAAACCTCGAGTTTCGACTGATATCTTATATGATCTGATTAGATATTGTTCCTATTTTTACAGTTGGCTTTGGCTGCTCTTTACAAGTCCAATGATGCACTTAAGGTCCTCGATTTTGAAAGGTGGTAAACTTCTTGTCTGTCTTTATTATGACCTTTATGTGTCGGAATTTTGTGTTTCATGATGCTATTTTTTTCCCATTTACTCATTGCTGATTTTACTAAATTCATTGATTGTTCGCAGATACTTGGAAAGTGTTTTTTCAAGGCAACGCTTTGATTGTCCAGTCGAACAGTTTGTTCAGATAATGAATACAATTATTTACTTGGTGAGAACTTCTACTTGGCTTGTTACTGATACAGTTTAACATGATCATGTAAACTCCTACCTAGAATTGTTTTTTAACTGCTCGTTTCATTTCACCGGTGTACATGAACACACGTGTTAACAAAAAAAAAGGATTAGATATTGTGGTGGTTCTGTGCTTTGTTTAACATATGTGACTGTTCAGGAAGGTATTAATTATCTGACCTGACAGAGAGTACCACCCGTTGCTTGCATCTCTGATTGCATAGCTATCTATATAGTTTTTATATGGATGATACGTGAGGTGTATATTTTTATACATCAGAGGGTTACCCCACATTCTGGAACACCCAGTGCTGTCGATTTGATGTGCTGTATTATTTCCGTATTTCTCCAGGTCGACCGGCTTCAAACACTTGGTGCCGATGACATGAAACATGCTGATCGCAAGCTGAGACATTGTTTGGATGAGTAAGCTCTCATCTTCTCTACAGGCCTGCATGTTCTCCATTATTTACCCTATGTACTCATGCTTGCCACATGGAAATTTCTACAGGCACAAGAAGAAAGAAAAGAAGCCAAAGCACAAATCAAAAAGGACTAGTGATGCCCGGCAGTAAGTAGCTTGCTTGCATGTCAACACACGTGTTTGACAATATTGTTTCCAGTTCTCGGATCTCAATCGCCATATAATCTTTCTCCACAGCAACAGCTAGAAGTTGTACGGTCGGACAGCTATATTGTGTAAGAACCATTCTGGAAAAAAATTGGTGGTAAGGACATGTGCCCTGGATCATGTGTTAGCTTTATCTTGCAACCAAGTTATCATATAAGTATATTCATCTCCACAGGCTCTTCCAACTTCGGTGTGTGCTTCTCCAGCCATTGCTTCAGTGATGTTGAGCAGAGCTGATCTCCTCACGAGCCTCTAGGTCTTGGGCCAAGGACAAGCAATTTTCAGAGGAGGCGCCTTACCGTGACCTTCCACGCCCTTGCATGTCCGGTGCAACGAAGCAAAATGCTTATTTGTTACCTAATTTATTGGAGTAACTTAATTCGTCGGCGCGACCAGCAGAGAAACTAGAGTTGTCGAACATTGGTTGGATGCTATTTTGATGTGAATTATACTCTTGGGCGCATGGGGGGTGATATAACCTTGAGGTGTAAAACCTTAGATGATATTTTGTTATATACAGGAATGATACACAAGGCGGGCGTGTCGGCCAAGATGCTAGAGTTCATTAATCATCACTTAGTGTTTCTTGTTTACCGGTATCTCTCTGCTCCGCGGGAGGAGAGCTTTCCTCCATCTCCGGCGAGTTATGAAGCACTCAAGTTTTGATACCAATTGTTGCCCCGAAACAGGTCTGAGAGAGCTCACAGTAGGAGAAAGGAAGGGAAGTGAGTGGAAATGGTTTGCCTTGTTTTCTCCTCTTCTATTGCTCCCTTTGTATGAGAGCATCTCCACCGGGGCCTCCAAATGACCCCTTAAGAGTATCTCCAGTCGGAGGCCCCAAAATCGGCCTCCATAGTGTCCGCGGACACGACCGGACAACCCCCAAAACTACTATCCTACAACCACAATGTTCAAATTTTGATACCCAAATACATGCAAGCCATGCACGTCCATCATAGAATTAGTTTTGATGTCTAAACACCCAAATAAATAGTTCACATCATGTTATTACAACAAATAATTGTATCTAAACAAATAAAAGTAGCCGGACATAAAAGTTCACATTATTCGGGCACAAATCAATGCAAATTCAAATTCACTCCTTCCCATGAAGACATACATATGCTCCACCAGATCATTGAGTAGTTGGGTGTGCGTTGCTTCATCTCGAAGTTGTCGATGCATCTCAAGAAATTGCATGACATACTCCGCTTCTTGTTCAGGTAGGTGGACATGTTCTTCAGGCTTCTCAAAATCAGTGCGAGCTACCCCTTCTCTCTCATCCTCCACAATCATGTTGTGCAAAATTACACAACAAGTCATGACCTGCCATAGAACCTCCGGATCCCACATCATTGCGGCTCCACGGACTATGCCCCAACGAGCTTGCAACACATCAAATGCCCTCTCGATATCTTTCCTAACAGCTTCCTGTGCAGTGTGACACCCCTCCCTGGCACATATCACTAGAGAGGCGGTCGCCCCGTGCACCAGCCCAAGATATCCGGCCGCACGTCACGACAGTGCAACATAATGGAAATCATTACACAATCAGGCACAATAAGTGTTACAAATGGTTTACAAGGCCATCAAGCATGACAGAAATATCAAGCCAAGCATGGCTCAGGACAGAATTTAACTGGCAGCGGAAGACGGCTAAGGCAACGGCTTGGAGCTTCCACAGGCATCTGGCTGGGCTACTGGTCCTAGCACGCTCTTGCTTCATATCCTTGCTAAGGTATATCCTTGCTAAGATAGAAGATGAATCCTCGCCAAGACTGGCCATTTGAATAGCCAACGTGAGTACAATGACGTACTCGCAAGAATATATAACCACTTGACACGAACAGTCCAACAATCATGCAACAAGATATCCATTGAAAATAAAATCCTACAACATGGCAAGTGTCTACTCTAGGTAGACCAATATATAACATAAATGTAACATGGCATCACAAGCAAAACATAGCATAAGCAAACAACGGGGTATCACCAGTACAGAGTCCAAGCCAGGTGGGGTTGGATCGTATACCGGCAATCATACAAAGAAATTACCTGTGACGAGTATAATCGAGTGTACCAGTTGGTACCAAGTAACACAACAACTCATCTCAACACAGCTAGACCCACTGGCCTCTAGCCTCACAAGGATTATCACATCTGTCACCAGTGCTAGGCCCACTGGCCTTATCACCTTTTTCATCTCAAGTAACATTCCCTGCATCATTTTATTGTTTATTAAGTGAGGTCAGGTCGTTCATTAATTCGTTCAAACAGATCTTAAGTTTAACCTCCGGACACGACAAAGACACACAGTGCGACCGACACTGAACTGTTGTTCCATATCCCAGGAACGAGGCTAGCTTGCTAGGTTGACACTCTCGAGAGGTTGCATTTCCAACTATCAAAATGCACCTTACTTAGCCGGCACTTCAGGTTGTCACGCCAAAGTCGTACTAAGCAAAATACACTTTCATGACCGTCCACTTGCTAAGACGCTCTCTTGCACCACCCTATACGCATGGTACAACGGGCAGGTGAATCCGGCACATCCCCCGGCGTGACCGGGTATGCCTAGCTCCGGACTCCCTAGCACAATCGAACCCGTGCCTGTCGACCACTACCCTCGGACAGCACAACCGAATGACTGCGCCCAATGGATGGCACAAAAGGGGCTCAACAACCTACTAGGCCATGGTCCTCCATGAGACGACGATGGTCCTGCTTTCAAAGTTCAGATTAGTGGCACTATGGACTGACCCTATCGTTGTTTGGATGGGTGTTTAAATTAGTCAAATTTCATCATTCACAAGTCCAAACAACCGAGGATTAGTCCAACACAACAACCACAATATCACAATAATATATCATCAGATGACAAGACATTAGCAACACAATATTACAAGAAATAGTAGTACGTATCAATGTCCAAAAAACGTCAATCGGACGACTGTGGCGGAGCTACCTCCGACCAGCGCCATCTCGTTTGACTACACAAGAAAATAGCGTCAATCGGACGACTGTGGCGGAGCTACCTCCGACCAGCGCCATCTCGTTTGACTACAAAAGAAAATAGCGCCAATCGGACGACTGTGGCGGAGCTACCTCCGACCAGCGCCATCACATATCAACGCCCCAGTCCATTGTCTCAAGAATGATGTGTGTTTGATAAATATTAACAATAGATAATATAACCAAGCAAGTCCGATAAATAAATATGCAACATGATATGTAACATGTCAGGAGCAATATTACAAGTCTCATATTAAACACGAACAACAAACAGTCATGTATAAATATAACAATACACAGACAAAAATATAAACACTCGGCATGGCAATAAGCAAATAAACAAACAAACACTGCTGAGCTGCTCATAGCAAGGGGTTACCTTGCCTGCGAACACGGGCTCCAGATGGTTCGGGGAAAAAATCTCGTACTCGCCGTGGGTTGGAATCCCGAAGAACACCTAAATACGGAGAGACATACAACGCATAAATAAAGACCCTGAAACTAACTAATTCCTAAAATGGAAAAAATAGTACCACTGGAAAGATCTCTTCAAACTAAGAATTTACAAATTTGAATCACCTCAAACGGAGCCACGGATCAAAAGATATGGATCGGCGAGATTTAATCATAAAGAAAAGCTAGCTCATTTTACAACGATCAGCTTCCTGTACACTTTCTTCTAGCTTGCTTCACGTACCGGAGATGACTTCTTCAAGGATGCATGCTCACGACACAGCCATGCACGTACATACGAACGTGTGTTTCACGTCATCAAGCTATTTTTCTGGCGCCGTTGCCGGGGAGACAGCAGACTTCTGCAAGATGAGTTTCGCGCTTCCAATATTTTTACTTTGTTTTTGTCTTGCTTAGTTTATTTTATTTTATTTTATTTGCTTTTAATTATCAAAAACACAAAAAAATTAGTTTCCTGCATCTTGTTTATTTCGGTTTGTTATTATGTCTATTTGTTTACTTGCTATCAATGGAAACAAAATCTTGTTGGCTAAGTGGGTTCACGGAGGAACAACAAAATTATTATAAGGAATACCGCTTGTCTCGAAAAGGGGAACACTTATGGGTACAAATATATAAATTAATTGTTTTGCTAGAAATTTGTGCTCTACTTATAATGAATCCTGGTGCTTTAATGAATGTTTTTGTTGTAGGAGGCATAAACACCTCCCTTTCCAATGTGATTATAATGATGATCAGACTTTGGCTTCTTATGTTAAAGGAAACTATGACTTTGTCAATCTTGAAAAAATTGAAGAATTTTTTGTTTTTAAGGGTGCTTATGAAATTGCTTGTGTGCTTCAGGGTGATGATGCCCCTTATAAGTCTGAGAATTCCAAGATACTTGGTTACTGCCTTTAATATTACAATGATAATCCTTATATCACTAAATTTCTTGAGAAAACTTATTCTCTAGAACAACTTGCTTCCTTTCAGGGACCTATGGAAGAAGAAATTGCTGAAGCTGTGATCTCATTGGATGAAAAAGAGGAGGAGAGTGAAGAACAAGATAGTAACTCTTTAACTCTTACATTATTTGATTGCCCTCCATGCCTACCTAAGGAGGAAGAATGCTATATTGTTGAATGTCATGATTCTATTGAAATATCTCCTTTTGATAAATTTGAAGTAACAAACACCTTGACTCAAGAAAAGGAAATTGCAGAAAGTAAAAAATGTGCTCCCTAATGTTATATATGATAATGCTCTTGATGATGGTCCTATACTGCCTAATGATATTAATTATACTATTATTGACAAAAGTGGGTTTGATAACCCCACTGTTTTTGAACTTAATAAAAATTATGTGTTTGTAAATCATGAGAAGCATGTTTTATGTGATAGTTATGTTGTTGAGTTTGTTCATGATGCTACTGAAATTTATTATGAGAGAGGAAAATATGGTTGTAAAAATTTTCAAATTACTAAAACACCTCTCTTTATGTTGAAAGTTTTGAGTTTGCATTTGTTTCATCTTTCTATGCTAGTTGCTTTATGCTTCAGTAATTTATTTTATTACAAGATTTCTTTGCATAGAAAGTGGGTTAGACTTAAATGTGTTTAATATGTTTGATATTTGCCTTTTGATGCTCTGTTTTGTTTTCAACTCTTATTCTTATGAGAGCATCATTAAAATCTTCTAGCCTAGCTAAAAGGCATTAAAGAAAGCGCTTTAGGGAGGCAACCCTTTATCTATTTGTTTTCAGTTTTTTTTATCAGTCAAGGTGTTGTTTACTTCTGTAGCAACTTATTTGTATCTTTACTTTCTCGCATTGTTGTGCCAAGAGTAGCCTCTAATATTAAGATGACGCTAAATATTGATTGCTGCGCAGAAACAGAATTCTGCTGTTCACTGTACGAAATTCCTAAAATCACCAGTTTGTTAATTAAATCTGAAAATTTTTGTGCGTAATATTTATATATGTCTGAATCTTTCGTTAGTTCAATTTTTTTTTGATCTGAGCGTCGTAAGTGCCTCGAAAAAATTCGTCAGCGCCGGATTCCCTGGTGTTGCGCCGCATCATATTTCACCGTTGACAACCTTCTGAAGTGCTACTGCTCCTACTGATTCGATAAATCTTGATTTCATACTGAGGGAAAACTTGCTGCTGCACTGCTTCATATCTTCCTCTTAAGATTTCCCAACGAACGTGTGTTTCACGTCATCAAGGAACGATGTGGCCGACGGAGCGAGCTTCAAGCTCGGCCATGGCTGTCATGGCGAGCAGAGCACGGTCATGTCCGCCGGGACGGTAGCTCTCTATTCTCTCTCTGGCTTAGAAGAGCTCTGTACTTTGGCAGCGCGCTGCCGCGCATGGCTCTCTCCTCTCTTCCTCTAACTTTGTTTGCCTCACTCTGATCGGACGAGGTGCTGAGGAGCAGCAGAGCTTATTTATAGGGCGACAGCACCGTCAAAACCAGCTAAATATCTAACCGCTCACGCTAGCTAAATATCTAGGCTTCCTATCGATGTGGGCGCTGCCACGTTGACTCCTGCTGACATAAGCTCTCACGTATGCATGGTGCATGCAGATCCTCTATGCATGCACGTATAAGCACCTCAATCAAAAGCATCAGAGTAATGCTCTAGCTAGCTCCAAGACCAATTCCGGGGACGCTCCTCCCTCCTCATCAGCTGCTACAGGAGAGACAGGCGATTTTTGGGCTCTCCCCGCCGATCCACCGCGTCCGCGCCGCCGAGGCGTGGGATCCCCCTCCTCCGCCGGCCGCTTCGGCGGCGGGAGGGTGGGGGATCCCCGTCTCCGGCCTGTACATACGGTAGGGTAGGGTGGGGTTCACGCCGGCGGCTTCTCGGAGGAGGTGGAGCTGGCGGCGGTTGGTTTGGTGTCGGCGGGGCCTTTTCTGGCGGTGGTGCTCTCCGGAGCTCGTCGTCGCCACGCTCGACTTGGTGGTGCTCGACGCCCGGCGTGGTGCTCGAGCGTCGCAACTTCTCGTCAGATCCGGGGCGGCGGATCTGGCGGCCAGATCCCAGGGTGCTTCGAGTTCATCTTCTTCCTCCAGCGACGGATCCGGAGGCAGCTGAGGCTAGGAGGCGTCGGCGGGCCAGGGGGGCGTCTGCCACGGTCGTTCAGCGTCCAAAGTCTCGCCGCGGCGCGGCGGACAGTCAAGGCGGCGTCTTTCAAGGGAAAACTTCATCCAGGCAGTGGTAAGCAGGCGGCTGCTGCTCTTCTTCTTCGTCGCCGGTGGAGGTGTTGATCTCGGAACTGGTTCTGGCTCCTCCTCCTCGTATTGTTGTTCGTTCTTTGCTTTCGATCTATGTACTCTGTATGTGGATGTTCGGTGAATATACGTGGATGTTGGATGTGTCAAAAAAAAAAGCTAGCTCCAAGACCATGCAAAAGAATTACTAGCTCGTGGACATGCACAAACAAAACAAGCCAAATCAACTTGTCTAATTTTCTATTGCACGCGCAAAGTAACATTTAATTAAGCACACCAGATTAGCAAAATTAGAACGATTATAAGCTAATTACATTTCAATTAAATTAATCAAGCTACTCAAAATTCAGGGTATTACATCCTCCCCACCTTATAAGAATTCCGTCCCCGAAATTCCTCACAAAACTCCCAAACAGAATTAAACTATCGTGCATGATTTTATCTAATCAAAACAAAAGATTTTACCGTGCAAGCAACCAACTAATCTAGCAAATATTGTAAATGCTACAACAAGAGAACATGCATGAATGTTAGTACAACGAAACATGCGTCAATGTTAGTTGTAAACAACAAACACAAACAAGGTTAGTTGTAAAAACTAGCTAACGCTCTACCCATTTGTTTTCCGAAAACCCAACGCACACGAGGTGTTTGATGAATTGACAGAGGTCTTCCTCAACTCAGAAAATTCCCAATAAATTACCACTGGGTAGGATTGGTGTAGGGAAGGCGTCCATAAAATATGGGCTCATT
The DNA here is from genome assembly GCA_947311845.1 of Poa pratensis. NCBI lineage: Eukaryota > Viridiplantae > Streptophyta > Magnoliopsida > Poales > Poaceae > Poa > Poa pratensis. Next base: position 83,673,529 of record CAMZMU010000020.1, read on the forward strand.
TGGTGGTATATAAAAATGGTTTTTTTTTAATTGCCCGCTGATACGCCCCAAACGTATCTATAATTTTTGATGTTCCATGCTGATATTATATCAATTGCTACATGTTTTGCATCTACTTTATATCACTTTTATACATTTTTTGGGACTAACCTATTAACAAGATGCCGAACTGCCAGTTCCTTTTTTCTGCTGTTTTTGTATTCCAGAAAAGCTATTCTGGAAATATTCTCGGAATTGGACGAAACTTCACGGAGGGACCTATTTTATCAGAACACACCAGGAAGTCCAAAGGAGAGACGGAGAACAGCCACGTGGACCCCACACGCCACTAGGGCGCGGCCAAGGAGCCAGGCGTGCCCTAGGGTGGTGTGGGCCCCACGGGGTCGTCAGTCGCCGCCCTTTCGCTTACTTATTCCCCCCGATGCAAAAACCCTAAATACCTGAGCCATTATCCACGAAAAGTTCCAGAGACGCCGCCGCCGTCAACCCTAGCTCGGGAGGGTCCAGAACCTCTTCCCGGCACCCTGTCGGAGAGGGGAATCGTCACCGGAGGCTTCTACATCGCCATGCCTGCCTCCGGAGTGATGCGTGAGTAGTTCATCCTTGGACTACGGGTCCATAGCAGTAGCTAGATGGTTGTCTCTCCACTTTGTGCCATCATGTTTAGATCTTGTGAGCTGCCCTACATGATTAAGATCATCTTATTGTAATGCTACATGTTGTGTTTGCTGGGATCCGATGAATATTGAATACTATGTCAAGTTGATTATCAATCTATCTTATATGTTATTTATGATCTTGCATGCTTTCCGTTACTAGTAGATGCTTTGGCCAAGTAGATGCTTGTAACTCCAAGAGGGAGTATTTATGCTAGATAGTGGGTTCATACCTTCGGTAATCTGGGAGAGTGACAGCAACTTCTAAGATTGCGGATGTGCTGTTGCCACTAGGGGTAACCTAACGATGCTATGTCCACGGGCATATGTGTTTGTTTACTTTACGCGCTTTACTTAACGCGATTATCTGTTGCTTGCAACTTAATACCAACGGGGGACTCGGATGACAACCCGGCGGTGGATTATTAGTCATAGATGATGTTGGATAACGGTCTATGTATTTTATCGTAATGCCCAATTAAATATCATAGTAGTCATCATGTCATGTATATGCATTGTCATGCGCTCAATATTTGTCAATTGCCCAGCTGTAATTTGTTCACCCAGCATGTTAGTTATCTTTTATGGAGAGACACCACTAGTGAACTGTGGACCTCGGTCCATTCTTTTACATTGATTAAACAACCACAAACTGCAAACATTGTTCCTTTTCATTTTCTGCAATTAAACATCATTTTCCACACCATACGTTTAATCCTTCGTTTTCAGCAAGCCGGTGAGATTGACAACCTCACTGTTTCGTTGGGGCAAAATAGTTTGATTGTGTTGTGTGCAGGTTCCACGTCAGCGCCGGAATCCCTGGTGTTGCGTCGCATCATATTTCGCCGTTGACAACCTTCAGAAGTGCTGCTGCTCCTACTGGTTCGATTAAACCTTGGTTTCATACTGAGGGAAAAACTTGCCCCTGAACTGCATCATACCTTCCTCTTGGGGTCTCCCAACGAACGTGTGCTGCACGTAATCATCAAGCTCTTTTCTGGCGCCGTTGCCGGGGAGCAAGAGTATTTCTGCAAGGGGAGTTTCACGCTTCCAATCTCTTTACTTTGTTTCACAAAAAAATTAGTTACTTGCATTTAGTTTATTTTTGGTTCTTTTCTGTTAGTTATCATGTCTAGCCCTGTTCCTGTAGTAATGTCACCTGAGAAGAGATTTTCACTTTTAAGCAAGGGAGTGAGGAGAGTTTTAAAGATGGTTGGTCTAGAATATTTGAGTCTATGCTAAAACTGAACCTAAAATGACTTTAAGCCTGCTCCTCAGTAGCTTCTATTTTGGTCTAGTTCTTTGCTACATATATGCTTTGATGCTGTGGTAGGAGGAGATTTCCTTCGTCATGATGGGGATCAAGCTTTTAATGCTATAAAAAAATTGATTACAATTTCTAGCCCTCCAATTGTAAAATTGATTCAGTTCTCATAAGCATAAATGATAGATTAAATACTCTTGAAACAAATATATCTGGTCTAAAGAAGGGTATAATCAGATTCGTGAACACTATGATAATGTGCCAGTAAACTTTGAACCATCGGGATGGATTCCCTCTGTGAAAGTTGTTATCAATGGTGAAACTTCCATGCTCGTTGTGATATCATGTCTGAATTTTGTTTAATGCCTAGGGAAATTTATGATTCCTTAAACCTTTGGGAGCTTTCCAAATGCGAAAATTGATAACTCTGGCTGATAATACCATTAAATACCAAAAGGAGTAGCCGAAGGAGTATTTACAAAACTCCTGGGGATAACAGTATCTATTGATTATGTTGTCATTGAATGTGCAGGAACAGGACAAATTACGCTTGGGAGATCTCTGCTGAAACGCTTTGGAGCAACAATAGACATGGGCCAAGGAGTTATGAATTTCGCCTCTTCACCTATGTGTAACCAAATATTTCCTAAAGATAAGAGTAAAGGTAAGAGAGGTAAGCGTAAGATTGTTGATGCTTCTTCACTTGGTAATACTTGATGCATGCTTTGTGCCTAGCTAAAAGGCGTTAAAGAAAAGCGCTTATGGGAGGCAACCCATTATTTTTATTTCTGCAATTTTTCTTTATTGAGTCAAGGAGTTTGTTTACTTCTGTAGCAACTCCTTTGTATCTTTATTTTCTCGCATTGTTGTGCCAAGAGTAGCCTCTAATGTTAAGATGATGCTTAATTTTGATTGCTGCGCAGAAACAGATTTTTGCTGTTCACTGTACGAAATTCCTAAAATCACCAGATTGTTAATTAAATCTGAAATTTTTTGTGCGTAATCTTTATGAATGTCTGAATCTTTCATTAGTTCAAAGTTTTTCGATCTGAGCGTCGTAAGTGCCTCGAAAAAATTCGTCTTTGCGGACTGTTCTGTTTTAGACAGATTATGCCTTTTTATTTTGCATTCTCTCTTTTACTAGTGTTGAGTGAAATTTTTTTTGGGTGGAAGAGCTTCACATAACATCAGTGGCTGTAGCTAATGTTTAAAGTAACAATCATATTGCGTCTTTATAGAACATGTGAATTTTTGATTATGCACTAACCCTCTAATGAGATCTACTTTGAGTTTGGTGTGACGGAAGTTTTCAAGGGTCAAGAGAGAAGGATGATATAATAGGATCAAGAAGAGTGAAGAGCTTAAGCTTGGGGAGGCTCCCATGGATCTCCCCAGCATATTTCAAGAAGACTCAAGCGTCTAAGCTTGGGGATGCCCAAGGCATCCCCTTCTTCATCGCAAAATTATCAGGTCATCTCTAGTGAAACTATATTTTAATTCTTTCACATCATATGTGCTTTTCTTGGAGCGTCTGTGTGCTTTTATTTTCAGTATTGCACTTTTATTTTCAATAAAGCTTGACTGGACCCTAGCATTCTTGATTGGGAGAGAGACACGCTCCGCTTTTTCATGAGAATACTCCTATTCTTCACTTATATTTGTTGAGTATTCATATCTAGCGCTGTTCAGCTTTTAGCTCTTGTTTTCATGTATCTCTTGTCAGAGCTATTAGCTTTCTTTTGTAGAAAGTACTCTCTTGCTTCACTTATATTTGTTTGGAGAGTTGTTGAAATAAATTGATTGGTGTTTGGTTGGTTCAGAAAATGTTGCATGTGGTAATTGGTATAAGGAAAAACTTGCTTAATCTTGTAGATCACTAATTTGGATAACTTGATGCTTGTCAATTGTTTTGAGTTAACAAGTAGATCATGATTAAATTTGCATCATGAGTTAAGCCTATTAGTGAAGAACTACCGTAAAGCTTGTTGAAAATTTGGTTTGCATCGGTGGTATCTCTAAGGTCTAGATATTTTCTAATAACAGGGTTTGGTTAACAAGGAAGACGGTATGAAGTCTTATAACGTTTGCAATATGTTTGTCATATAAAACTTGGTGTACGGGTTGATATTCTTGTTTGCTTACATAACCTTGCTAGCCTAAACTCTGTACTGAGAGGGAATGCTTCTCGTGCATCCAAATCCTTGAGCCAAAATCCATGCCATTTGTGTCCACCATAACTACCTATATGTGGTATTTCCTTGCCACTCCAAGTAAATTTTTCATGTGCTACCTTTAAATTATTCAAAATGTTATTATTCCCTTTTTGTGTCAATGTTTACTAGCTCATGAGGAATTAGTGTGGTTATTCTTTATTCTATTTGTCAAATGGACTTTTACACCTGGACTAGTGGCATATACATCCGCTTATCCAATAATTGCAAAAAGAGCTGGCAACGGGGTGCCCAGTCCCAATTAATTACAACTTTAACCAATTAATTCTCTTCACACTTTTGCCCTGATTCATCAGTAAGCAATGACAAACAGTGAAATACCTGAATGTGTGTAAACCAAAGAGAAAGAGGGATGATCTGCCTTGCTGGTAGAAATAACGTCCTTCATGGGAGCCGCTCTTAAAAGTCCGTTTGACAGGTAGAATACTGTTCTCACCCGCTACCATTCGTTGACAATTAACAAACACCTCTCAAAAATAGATACTCCTCCATGGTATGTGATTGATGGAAGGCACCCGAGGATTCGGTTAGCCATGGCTTGTGTTAGCAAGGTTGGGAGGAGTATCAAATATTTTATGCAATCTCTATATGCTTTCAAAAACCTAAAAGCTCTAGCACATGATTTAATCCCTGCTTCCCTCTGCGAAGGGCCTTTCTTTTACTTTTATGTTGAGTCAGTTTTCCTATTCTTTCTGTCTTCCACAAGCAAACACTAGTGTCAACTTTGTTACAACATGCGTTATATGCTACGTATTGGACTTGTTATACTACTTTGTGTTGACAATATCCATGAGATAAATATGTTGAAAGTTGAAGCAAATGCTGAAACTTAATTCTTCCTTTGTGTTGATTAAATACCTTTTATTAGAAACTATTGCTTTATGAGTTAACACTTATGCAAAACTGTTTGATGCTTGTCTCGAAAGTACTATTCATGAAAACGTTTAGCTTGTGTGATTCATTGTTTACTCATTATCTATTTGGTAGCAAATTATAGACCATTGACTTGGATCACTTCATTCATTTACATGTGCCTTGCAATATTATATGATCAAGATTATGATGGTAGCATGTCACCTCAAAAATTATTTTGTTTTTATCGTTTACCTACTCGAGGACGAGTAGGAACTAAGCTTGGGGATGCTGATACGTCTCAAACGTATCTATAATTTTTGATGTTCCATGCTTGTTTTATACCAATTGCTACATGTTTTGCATCTACTTTATATCACTTTTATACATTTTTTGGGACTAACCTATTAACAAGATGCCGAAGTGCCAGTTCCTGTTTTCTGCTGTTTTTGTATTCCAGAAAAGCTAGTCTGGAAATATTCTCGGAATTGGACGAAACTTCACGGGGGACCTATTTTACCAGAACACACCGGAAGCCAAAGGAGAGACGGAGAAGCCAGGGCCCCACACGCCACTAGGGCGCGGGCCGGCGGCCCTAGGGTGGTGTGGGCCCCTCGGGGGTCGTCAGCCGCCGCCCTTTCGCCTACTTATTCCCCCCGACGCAAAAACCCTAAGTACCTGAGCAAATATCCACGAAAAGTTCCAGAGACGCCGCCGCCGTCAACCCTAGCTCGGGAGGGTCCAGAACCTCTTCCCGGCACCCTGCCGGAGAGGGGAATCGTCACCGGAGGCTTCTACATCGCCATGCCTGCCTCCGGAGTGATGCGTGAGTAGTTCATCCTTGGACTACGGGTCCATAGCAGTAGCTAGATGGTTGTCTCTCCACTTTGTGCCATCATGTTTAGATCTTGTGAGCTGCCCTACATGATCAAGATCATATTATTGTAATGCTACATGTTGTGTTTGCTGGGATCCGATGAATATTGAATACTATGTCAAGTTGATTATCAATCTATCTTATATGTTATTTAAGATCTTGCATGCTTTCCGTTACTCGTAGATGCTTTGGCCAAGTAGATGCTTGTAACTCCAAGAGAGAGTATTTATGCTAGATAGTGGGTTCATCCTCCGGTAATCTGGGAGAGTGACAGCAACTTCTAAGATTGCGGATGTGCTGTTGCCACTAGGGATAACCTAACGATGCTATGTCCACGGCATATGTGTTTGTTTACATTACGTTTACTTAATGCAATTATCCGTTGCTTGCAACTTAATACCAACGGGGGACTCGGATGACAACCCGGCGGTGGATTATTAGTCATAGATGCTGTTGGATAACGGTCTATGTATTTGTCGTAATGCCCAATTAAATATCATAGTAGTCATCATGTCATGTATATGCATTGTCATGCGCTCATATTTGTCAATTGCCCAGCTGTAATTTGTTCACCCAACATGTTAGTTATCTTTTATGGAGAGACACCACTAGTGAACTGTGGACCCCGGTCCATTCTTTTACACTGATTAAACAACCACAAACTGCAAACTGTTCCTTTTCATTCTCTGCAATTTAATACTCATTTTCCACACCATACGTTTAATCCTTTGTTTTCAGCAAGCCGGTGAGATTGACAACCTCACTGTTTCGTTGGGGCAAAGTAGTTTGATTGTGTTGTGTGCAGGTTCCACGTCAGCGCCGGAATCCCTGGTGTTGCGCCGCATCATATTTCACCGTTGACAACCTTCAGAAGTGCTGCTGCTTCTACTGGTTCGATTAAACCTTGGTTTCATACTGAGGGAAAAACTTGCCGCTGAACTGCATCATACCTTCCTCTTGGGGTCTCCCAACGAACGTGTGCTGCACGTAATCATCATCCGCAAGACAGTATACTTGCCTGTTCATGGCAAGAAGGTCTTTCATGGATGATATTCAGGTGTTATTTTGGTTAGGCATGTCTAGGCATCTTGTGTACATGAGGATCGACTTGCCGAGGGTTGGAGTGGTTCGTGGATTACTGGAAAAAAAATTCTTGAGAGAGAAATCACTAAGTCAAGTTATCAAAATATTTGAATAAACGTTTAGAAAAGAGAAAAAGTTTTTCAGTCGTCAGAAAACACCACTAAAATTAAGGGTGAATTTTCGGGGTGTTACATGCAGCTGCAAATCCACATTTTTTGGGACCAGTGGGATTACTGATAGTCTTCACAAAAGCCGCCCACTGAGGATATATACCATCTGCAAGATAGTATCCCATGGTGTAGTCGTGTCTGTTGACAGTGTAGTTGCATGGTGGAGCTTCCCCATCACGGAACCTCTTGAACAGGGAGAGCGCTGAAGCACATTGATGTCGTTGTGAGAACCGGGCATACCAAAAAAAGCATGCCAAATCCACAAGTCTTGAGATGCCACAGCTTCAAGTACGATAGTGGCCTCCTTGCTGTGACCTTGGTACTGCCCACGCAACCCTGTTGGACAGTTTTTCCATTGCCAATGCATGCAATCCACTGAACCTAGCATACCAGGAAATCCTCTTGCTTCTCCTAGGGCCAATAGCCTTGCGGTGTCCTCGGTATTAGGTTCTCTCAGATATTTTGGGCCAAAAACCTTCACGACAGCATATGCAAAGTGCTCCATAGCCTCGATGCATGCACTCTCTCCCATCCGGACATACTCATCTATGGCATCCGTGGCTTTTCCATAAGCAAGCATTCTCAAAGCAGCGGTGCATTTCTGTATAGGAGAGAAGGATAGTTTTCCGCAGCAATCATACCTCAACTTGAAGTAATCGTCATACTTTGTTACTTGCTCTTATATGTGCTCAAAAAGTCTTGAGCTCTTCCGGAACCGACGTCGGAAAACCCCTCATGAAAGACCGGCTTCGGACGCTTGAAGTAATCATCATAGAGATCTCGAGCGCCTTTAATCCTGTCACGGGCGACGGTGATCCACCCCTTAATTGATCCCTTGAAGTTAAGAACATGCTCCTCCTTCTTCTCCATTTCCTCTTGAATGCTCATCGTCGACATGGCGGCCTCTTCGTCTCCGTCGTCAAACATGTCTTCATCACTAGACCCGTCGATGAACTCCTTGTAAACCAACTCCATAGCCGAGTAATCGTACTCCTCGTCGGACGAAGAATCCATGGCAACATGCATGAAAACTTAATAAAAATCCGGTGCCGGCATTTACACAAACACTTTGAGAGCGAGGTGGATGCCGGGCGATGGAAAACGTACCTGGAACGGAGCGTCAAGATGAGGTTCCTCCAGTGACGGGCTCCGGCGACCGCAGAGGACTTGGCCACGGATGCTGTGACTTTGGGGCGGCGGCGGTAAGTCGAAGGGGGGCGGCGGTGGAGCAGAGTGGTGCGGCCAAACTGGACAGAGCGGGGGAGGAAGAGGAAGAAGCAAGGGATTCCTTCCGATTAGGGGAAAATTGGGTACGCCCGCGTTGACAGGTCCGACAAGGCGGACGCGTCCGGGCGGCCCCAAACCCGCCCTACATATGGGCTAGCTTTGGGTGTGCCGGACCGCCCGGACGTTTGGGCTGACCATAGGGGGTGCGGTTGGGTGGCGGTTTTTGGCCCAAACGCCGTCCGGGCTGCCCTCCCGGGTGTTTGGGAGAGTTTTGAGGGCCATGACTAGAGATTCTCTAAAGACCCAGTGGGGGTTCGGACACCAAAATCGGCCACATGTGGCACCCTAAAGGGTCGCCCCGAGCGAAATCGTGTCTGGCACCCCCGAGAGGGCCTCCAGGTTTGGAGGCCTCTCGGGGTGCCGGACACACCCTCTGACAGGTGTGGCCCACCCGTCATAGAGACACGTGAGCGAACATGTGCTCTAATGGCGCCGTGCAGGAGGCTGTTCCGCCCGCGTTAATGGTGACACGTTGCCGCAGCGACGAAGCGACGGGACGGCGATGCGTCTGCGGCGACGCCTGCTGAGCGCCCAGCCTTTCCCGGCTTCCCAAGCGTCGGCGTGGCTGATTCGTGTCGCCGCCAATAACTCTGACGCGATGTGTGCTCATCCACCCGGCACTTCCCGGCCAGCGTCACTGTTTCCCGCCTCCGTTTCCCGCCTCGATCCTGGACGGCTATAAAGAGGCCCCCGCCGTGCAGCCATTTCACCACATCACCACCGTCGCTCGTCGTGTAGCCATTTCACCACACCACGAGCCGTAGCCATAGCAAACCATGCCTCGCCGCTGATTCATGTAAAATGCATACATGAACTTTGCATTATATTACTTATATTTCAATCATATTTGCATCATATAAAGGTTATATCATTGTTTTATATTGATTTTGGGAATATTTCATTGTTTCCCTATTTTTCTGGAATTAACCCTATACTGGCAGAAAACCCTATTTTCTATATTTTGATGTTTCAGGGACCCAAACGACGTCCAAATGACCTGAAACTTTACGAGCATCAGTTTTTGGAAGGAAAAAAGCGTAGAAGCAAAGGAAGCGAACAAACGGAGGCCCGAGGGCCAAGTTGAGTGGGCCCACATGGCCAGATTCCTTGGCCGCGTGGGACCCATCAACTGGGGCCTCGAGGCTCCGTTGCCGTCGATCTTTTTTCCAGAAGCTTCGTCTTGACCTAAAACCGACTATAAAAATAGTCCCCGACGCCCTTCGGAAAGGAGCGCCGCAGAAACACAGAAACCACGAAATAGAGACCTGGAGTTGCAGATTGGAGGGGGAAAACTCCGGCGGGGCGCTGCCGGGGAGGTCTCCACCTTCTCCAACGACTTCTCCACCGTATCCATGATGAAGAGGGAGTAGTCCACCCTGGACTATGGGTTTGTGGAAGTAACTTATGTATCTCTCCTCTCTCTTGAGCTTCACTAATTAGCACCGTATGAGCTGCTGAACATGATTACGGTCATCTATGCAATACCTTTGTGGTGGATCTTTTTATGAGTTAATATACTAGATGACCCGTTGCGCGACTGCGCAACTGCCGAATGCAAAGATTACATTATTGCCATACATTTTACTGGTGGGTGAAAACTAATTCATTTTATTTGCATTCGTTTATTTTGTGTGGATACTCCTTCAGTTAGCTTGGTTTTGTATTGGCAGTACGAATCTTCATAGAGCACATCAGTTATACTATAGAAGTCATCCATAACTTGAATCATGTCATCATTGTTGTCAGCAAAACACGAAGGCATATGGTCCTTCTATGCCTAACATTTCACTGCCCATCATTTGATTTAAATTAAACTGGTTTCGAGCAGACAATTGGCGGTCATTTTTAGTTTGATTTGAAACATTGACTCTTAAAAACAAACGGCACCAAGTTTGTGTTGTTGTCAGTAGCACCCCTGTTCAGTTTAGGACAAAAAAGGGATAAATACACTGAACGGAGTACTCTCTTATAATAAATACCCAAACTGTTTCTTGAAATATTAGGATAACAAACTTTTACACGGAGTACTCTCTTATAATAAATACCCAAACTGTTTCTTGAAATATTAGGATAACAAACTTTTACAATATGCTCCTCTATTGAGCGCCAAGAAAGAGAAAAGTGGTGCAAGTGCGCAACTACCGAAAAGTAGACCATATGGTTGTCGTAGACTCTCTTTGTTTCGCTACACATTATATGGCACACTACATGTTAAAAACATAGCACCAAGTTTTTTCGGTCGGATCTCGACGACAAATAATCTTGTAGCACGCGTAGAGGTATGTTGTATTTGGCATCTATATTTTTTAGTTAGAGTGATATATTTATGAGCCATGTGATTTTCAACTTGAGTTTCGATGTTTTCTCTATCGATTAGAAAATAGAATGGGAAGAAAATAGATGACCCTTTGCGCCAGTGGTGAAATGCCGAAGGCGAGACTGTATTTTAACAGTAAGTTCTGTGTGTTTTCATGTATGGTGTTGTATGTGGATTTCTACGACTCTCGTGTCGCTGCCATCGACACCTACCTCTCAGGATTACGGAGGCTGACCGTTAGGGTTTTCTTCTCGTTGTGCCCACGAAGGTGTTTACCTATCATACTACACACAGTGAGAGATACATGTGCCGTCCATTCATAATGAAAAATGATTGGTTGGTAGATATAAAACTGATAGTTAGTGTAAATGAAGGAAGTGACAGCAAAACTAAAATATTACCCCCTCCAATAGGAAAAAATTGGCGCAGTCTGTGTACAAATTACATTTTACATAGAAGTCTTTTGTCACTCAAATCATTAGGAAAAAATATCTTCCATTATAATTTTTGCCGTCCTCTTCCTTCGTCCGTCGCGGACACTCCACCCCTGCTTTCCTCCCGACGGCCCTTCCACCTTGATCCCGTGCAGCTCGCCCCGAGCCCACGGAAATTGGCCCACACACTCCTCCGGCAGCAGGGCGGCCCGGGTTGCTCTCCTCATGGGCGACCTCGTCAATTTAGCCCGTGCTTGCTCCGGACGGCGCCTCTGACAGCAGGAAAAAAAACTCCGGCGATCCCCCACAGCTTGGCAGCCACAGCAGCAGCATTGCGTCTCCGGCTCCAGCAAAAGCAGCGCATCGCCAGCTCCCACCAGCAGAAGCGCACCACCAGGCACATCTCGCCCAGGATCTTCACGTTGCCAGCTCCCAGCGGCAACAACACACCTCCAGGCTCTTCACCTGGCCGGCTCCCAGCGGCAGATGCGCACCACCAGGCTCTTCACCTTGCCTAGTCCCAGCGGCAGAAGGGCACCACCAGGCGCATCTTGCGCAGGATCACATGCGGATGCTCACTGTTTCATGTTCATAAGAAAACTGAAATACTTGACTAAACCGCAGACAGAAAATTGCATGTTTTTCAACTCTGAATGCAGAAGACAACTTCATGAATTTTAGGCTTGGTCAAATTAGTATAAAACCAATAAATTATGTTTACAAAAGCCTACGAAATTTGATGGCATATCTAAAGTTGGCACTTCATTGAGAGGGCATATCCTGTGCAAATGCAACAAAAGCTACATTTTCCAAAAAAAAAAAAAATAGGTGGAAGTTAAAAAATGTCAAATCACTACCAGTATGGATACCATAGATGGAGCATTGGTGAAGTGAATATTATAATATTTTAGAGACCATAGATGGAGTATTTAAATTGAAGGAAATAATTACTCCCTATCTAGTGCCATTCGCTGCTGATGTGTTTAATAAGTGGTAAACTATGCAAGTGAAAGGAACCTGCATCCAGGAAACAGTTGACCAACTCGATCAACTTTAGATTTCATCGACGTAACTCATAACTCAAAAAATGCCGCTAACACTTTAGTTTGAAAATTCTATACTTATCAAGGAACAAGCATTATAACAATGAAGTGGAGAATACCAACCAGAGCACAGTACAAAAAAAAATCAAGCAAATCACTTATCAGTTTGTCTAATACTCCACTTCATGGTTATTTAACTTGATTACAATAAGTGGAGTATTAGTGATCTTATTGTAATCAAGTTAAATAAGGATAGCATCGGGGCCACCGATTGAAACCACTGGTAGATGTTTGATATGTTAGGCAATAAAGGAAACTATGACATTACTAACTGTGATCCAGACATCACAACAGATGGGTTGCTTGAAGGCCTTACCTCAGAGCGACCAAGCAAAGGGACATGGATCACACCCTGGAGAAAAAGAAAACCAGCAATGCTCCTGCTAAGAGCACACCTTAGGAACCTGAACAATTAGTACAGGTTAATCGAATATCACATCTCAACATCAGGATATTACATCTGCAAAGAGCACACCCATGGAGCACTACTGCAACGGTTTCTTGTCGAATATCACATCTCAACATCAGGATGCAAAGGGATAAAATAGAAATGGCACATCATAGTTCTCACATGACTAAGTGTTGCATTCCAATTAATTTATCGATACAATTACATGGTTAATGACTAAATCATAAGCATATATTCAGATGTACAGCATACAACATCGCGGCATACTTGGTTATCTTACTTTCATGCATAAAGCCATGAACTGATGCTTTGCCCCTTCATTAATTCAAAACAGAAGAACAATGCCTCACAAGGCCCAAATAAGGTTTAAATGCACGGAAATGCCTTGCGCAATCTTTGTTGAATTTTCGACAGTCCACATGTCTACGCAAGCGCTCGAGAGGAACTATGACGGTGGTGTGAGGCGATGAGGGTACTGGACAGCTGGAGGCTATGGCGTCGCTGCCCCGACGTCGCCTAGTCTTCTCGGCTTGGCTGAATCAGTAGCAGCGGAATGTAAAATCTGAACAAATAAAGGATTAAACTAAGGCATTGAAATGTATGCATCATGCTTTACAGAGACCACGCAACATAAGGCAATCTCATACCACTCCATAAACTAATTAACATAATAAAACTCTAATAGACCAATGAAAAGTCATCTAAAGACCATGCCATTAAAGCCAGTAACAGATTTTATACATATATTGGAATGGTTAACAAAGAACAAAATTTAACGGCTGTATCTATAACTAAAGGCATCACATATCTTATTATAACACCAATCTGAAACAGTACACATATTCTAAAAATTGCACCACCAAGAATAAGCTCCTCGGCATGCTTCTCTCCGATATTGTCTTCTTAACTTGCCAGACCTAGAGACATTAATTCTGGTGGACTGTCATCTCTGGCTTAGAGATGATACAGCAAGTAAAAAAACAAGTGACCAACGCACCTGTCGAAGCCCAAACCTACCCAGTCCACTTCTAAATAAACGACCAACAGCTGATGAAAGATACTAAAGGCTAGGTGTGTATATCTCGCCAAGACAACTAATATCAATTTGTATAATAAGCTTTTTCTTGAGTAGCTATCAGTCTCGAATCTACTCAAAGCTGCCAACCCTTCTCCAGTATAAGACCTTGACAACAAAAATGAAAATTAACTGTCGGTCAGAATAACACATGAAATTAACCAGACCCCTCCATTTTAGTCTTCTTGTGCAACATGAACCTGTTTATACCACTAAACAATAGTACCTTGCATGTGTACTTCATGTTACAAACAAATGGACATGGCAATCTACTTTCGCACAGATTATGTATGCATATTTGAGTGGGTGTTGACAAATTAAAATGCTACAGATTTCCACCATTCAATCTGATTATTCCGTCAACAATATAGTCAGCGATCACTGTGTGAAGATATTTTTTGGAGGATCACTTGAAATAGTACAATGGCTTGTTATATACCTATGCTTTATATGAATAGTCATCCGCTTTAACTGATTTGTGAAGTTTACCATGGTAAGAAACCAAGTCATAATTAGAAGACCATACTAAATGAACCTTCAATCACGTGCATAATAACCAATAAAACTTCTTTTCTATCAGAAAAATGTTTGAACTTTAGAAAAAACTATATTGGGTAACATCAATGATATGATAGGAGGTGCATGGCATTGGGACATCAGTTTTGAAAGTCCAATTCCACATCTATAGGTAGTATAGCACTGGGACATCAAATAAATCTAAAAATGAAGAAAAACGTACAGCAAGAGAAGGTATTGTGCATATATACTCTCTTTTCGAAACGTACGAAACACCAAACATAATACTGACACCTAAATATATACTATGAACTTTGAGAAATTAATTGTGCATATACACTCTTTTGTCCATAGGTAACCTCATTACCTGTGAGGCAGTCGATATTCATATAATAAAAATAGCATGCTGAATAAGCTCCATTGAATAGCATATGATGCCATCGGGCTCATCACAAACACGTTCACTAAATTATGTAGCATCTTGAATATATTTTCAGAAAGGCCCAAAGCTTGATACTGATGCGGACCTTCAAAATAAACTGCACTAAAGCATGTATAAGCAAGCAAGGGTCCAAATTCACATGGTAACGATCTAGTCAAATAACGTCTAACGAAACTGAAAAATGATTTTTGATCAAACAATCTTTGCGTAGGAACAATTCACATTCTCAAACTTTAAATGTGCATCCAGTCAAATATATTTACAGCACTACCATTGCAAGAACCTCGTTTGAACACCAAATGCCCCTCAAAATGCACCAAATTTCCAGCCAAA
The DNA here is from genome assembly GCA_947311845.1 of Poa pratensis. Taxonomy (NCBI): domain Eukaryota; kingdom Viridiplantae; phylum Streptophyta; class Magnoliopsida; order Poales; family Poaceae; genus Poa; species Poa pratensis. The sequence goes on from CAMZMU010000020.1 coordinate 83,688,578, forward strand.
TACATTCTCAATATTTACAGCAAACGATCTTTGCACAGGAACAATTCACATTCTCAAAAGCACCAAATGCCCCTCAAAATGCACCAAATTTTCAGTCAAATACATTCTAATTATTTACGTCACTACTATATATTTCCCACTGACCATAAGAACAGAATGACAATCTTTGAAGCCATTTTATGTTAAATGAGCATAATTTCATCAATATGAAATACAAGAACAAAGAATAGACAGAAATAAATCAATCATAGCAATCTTGTCTCAGGCAACAAGGAAACTGAACACATTATAAGAGAAAACTCAGCACTCCCAACGGCAGGAAAAATTATGTCCACCATCTACACTCTTGGCATGATGTACACAAAGAAAAATACACGATATGATCATATGTAAAGAAAGAAATTTAAAGAGAAAATCAATAAATGAGAAAGAAGGCATAACTTACCCTGAAGACTTTTTTAACAGGGGTGCAGATGTATAAACAAGACTCAAGCCTAAGGATGCCAATTATTGTATCCTCACAATTGATCTGCAATAATCACGGTAGAGATGTTCTCATCAGTAAGCACAACTGAAATATTGCACAGTCCCCAATTTTATACCTCCACTTTTGCACCCCCAACTTTGCATCAACCACAAATCAACAATCTAGAAACATAATGGCATTGAGAATATACCCCTGTGAAGTTCCCATTTGAACAATTAAACCATCAGCTGCAAAATTGAGCACCCTTAGACCGTGCTTCCTGCAAGCAATTCATCAAGCACTCAATTAGCAATTCATCGAGAACTGAATCAACACATAGAAAGAAACAAACACTGTATTCCTTGCTACATACAAAGATTAACAAGAGTGCATATGGAGAAACCAAACCTGCTTCCTGCTGCCCCAAAAGATCCCAAAGAAAACACAGCAGCAGCTCGCCACTTGCATGGCTGTATCAATCCTCCCCCAATCTTATTGGATTTGCATCGAACACTTTGTAGGCCTAGGGAAACCAAACCTGCACAAACAAATATGAGAAACTCTGGGAGCATGCCACATAATCTGGCGAACATGGCTACCTCCAGGGAGAGACGAGAATGAGAGTAGAGAGAGGAGGGAGAGACAAACCTGGACGAACCCTAGCCCCTCCTCCCGCTGCCGCTTGACGTCGCCCTTGGGCTGGCTGTCGAGCTCTGCTTCCTCCCCACCTGCTCCACCAAGCAGAGAAACCCAATCCTACACGGAAGGAAACAAAGATTAGATCAATCTAAATGGCAGGAAATGAACTGGATTTTTCAATCCTAAAAAAGGCAATGGTAAGAAGAGACACGCAATCTGGGAAGAGCAGCGAGGAAGTAGCAGTTGGGGGAGGAAGATATAACGAACCGAGGTTGGATGCTCATGCCACCTTCTCCCTGATTCACACACCTCCATCGCCGCTCCATGGCGGCTCCGAGGCGACGGCGCGCATGCTCTGGACAATGATTAATTCAAGAGCATCGCTAGACTCAAAATTCAATTGCATATACACACTCTGTTCAAAATATGCATCAAGTCTATCTCAAGAAATGTATGAGGAACATCTCAACAAATGCATATCTTCTAGCATACAGAAACTACATTATTCAGAACCAAGCAAATCCATACAAATGTAACATCTCGCTTACAAATTCATACAATTGTAACATTTGACCTACAAGTCCATCATTGGCTCACCTTATACTTGCGTTTGTATAAGACGAGGTCCTCACCGGTGGGACGGAGAAGTTGGAGACGAGCAGGACGACTGACAGCTGAGCACGGAGACGAGCATGTCAGATGATTGGAAAACAATGTGATTTAATCTCCCAAATATAAATACCTAGACATAAAAATCCAGGGATTCATGCACAAAGCTATACCATACCAATCAATCACCTCTGAAATTTAGAACCATATACAGGAAGGAGCTTACATCAAAGCCACGAATCTATAGCTGCTGGGATCGTAGCAACAACATAATACCAGCACAAAATCAAGAGGAAACCAAGAAAAGAAGCAGAAACTCACATGTTTGATGGAGACGAGAACGAGCCGAGGAGGAGGGGCATGAGCGACGGGTGTGGCGGCGTGGCTGGCCCCTGTCATGCAGCCGCTGTTGTCGCTCGCTCTCGCTGCCGCCGTCTGCCGCTCCCGGTCGCCGTCCGCCGCTCGCGGCCGCCGCTGCTCCCTGCTGCCGCCGCCGCCGCTCCCCACAGCTCGTCCCGCCGCCGCCGCTTCCTGGCGCCGCCGCCGTCCGCCGCCGCTCGCTGCAGCTGCCGCCGTCCGCCGCTACTCCCTGCCGTCGCCGCTGCTCCCCGCAGCTCGTCCGCCGCCGCCGCTCGCTGCGGCCGCTTGCTGCGGCCGCCGGCCCATCTCCCTTGCTCTGCGCTGCCAACTGCCGCGGGGAGCCGCGCACGGACGGACGAGCAGCACAAGATCGAGGGGAAGGAGAGTTGGGGTAGGGGTGGCGGCTGGCTTGGAGGAGCAAGGGGATTGGAGGAGGAGAGAGAGCGCGTGAGTGGCTAGGGTTTCACCGTGCTGGTTTTGTCCCACGCATTGAGCAGGCCAATCTGAGCAACGCGGGTGAGCTGGTTTTGTCCACTGATTTTTGGGCCCAGTGCGCAACTTGTCCCACAATGTCATGTACATATCAGTCAACACGAAGTAAAAGAAAATCTACCGCATCCAACGGCTGTGGTGAAAAGTGGGAGGTGGAAAATACTGTTCACCTCCGATCCGATGGCTAAAAATCACCAGAAGGGGCAAACATCCTCAGGAGGCGGGTATCCTCGGCTCATTTATAGAAGTAATGTTTGAGATTGCAATAGTTTTGTTTCAGTTATGAAAGTAGATGCATATTATGTATCCCATTCTTGTTTACTTGTTTTGATCAAGCATGTGTATGAGAGCGTGTGAGGGGAAACGTGTGCATTAGATGGAGTAACGGGGGGGGGGGGGGTGGCTAGTGCGGTGAAAGTGACAGAAGTTCCGCGGTCCACTTGGGTACCTTACCTTACTTTGTTGCCTCACTAGGGATAAAGAAATACCTTGCTACCGGAGATGTGGGTGTGACCATTGCCACTACTCCATGACTAGATCTAGCATGTTCTTATTTTAACTTCATGTCATGAAACTTAATGCTATGCTCTGATTTATCTTAATACTAAGGTGTTATGATTTAGTTCGCATCTTGGTGGAGTATAAGAGAGATTAATAAACAAAAGATCTCTATGTTATGACGTGATGCCCATATGATTAGTAACTTGTCATCAAACCTTTTTGTTGCAATCTCATATGTTAATTCTAGTGTTCTACTGTCTACCACTTTATTAAAGAGAGAGTGCATTTGTGAAACCATGAACCCCGGTCCATTTTTAATCATAAGAAACACCTTTCCAACAACTTTTATCCATTTTACATTTTCTGCCATTTAAAAATCCGAAAATACAAAAATACTTTTATATCTTGCATTCACAATATAAAACCCAAAAATATCATACATCATTGTTTACACCATCATTGCATATTTATTTACTGTTTTGTATTCATTTTATTTTCATATCATTCTCACACCTTGTGCATGACAACCACTTGGTGAGGTTGAGGACACAAAACAATTTACTTTGTTTGCAGGTTTCCATGAGAAGGATAAGAAGATAAAACTTTCACTACTGATTCCCCGAGAGTTCGATATAAACCCTCGAGTCACCCCTCGTGGGGAAAACCGTCTTGCCCATACTACACACTCTGCTATTGGAGTCTCAACCTAACCCATTGAAGGGCCATCAGCCGCCTCGCCAGCTTATGGGCCACCCTCACCCAGGCAGCATGTCGTGCTCACGCCATGGTGTGGGAGGACGCTGCCGATGAACAACCGTTCGACTGGGCGGATGTGCGACGTGAATGAGTAGGAGGAGCAGGAGTCGGAGCAGGAGCCGGTGCAGGTGCCATACCCGGCCAGGAGCTACCGCCCGAGCTCGATGAGGTCCCGCCGCCGCCGCAGAAGGAGCTGGAGCAGGTGCTCTCGCCGCCGCTGTGTGATGACCCACAAGTATAGGGGGTGTATCGTAGTACTTTCGATAAATAAGAGTGTCGAACCCAACGAGGAGCAGAAGGTGCTGACAAGGAGTTTCGGTAAAGGTTTCACTGTAAATGCTAGCAGACAAGTTTTTAGGGGTTTTTGATATAGCAGGTAAATAAAATGCGAGTAAGTAAAAGACAGTAATAATAATTGCAGCAAGTGGCCCAATCCTTTTTAGAGCAAAGGACAAGCCGGTTGGTTTACTTATGATGACAAAATGTTCTTGAGGACACACGGGATTCTAGTCAAGTGCTTTCGCTTCACATAGTTGATTAATCTTCATTGTTTTGATAAGTGTTGTGTGGGTGAACCTATGCTAATGCACCGCCCTTACTTGGACTAATACATACTTGTGATTATACCCTTGCAAGCATCCGCAGTTACAAGAAAGTAATTAAGATAAATCTAACCACAGCCTTAAACTCTGAGATCCTACGCTCCCTTGTGCACCGGTATACTAACGGGGGTTTAGGTTTCTGTCACTCCGGCAACCCCACAATTAGCAACCAAATACACAATGCATTCCTCTAGGCCCATAAAGGTGAAGTGTCATGTAGTCGACGTTCACACGACACCACTAGAAGAATAGCACCACAACTTAAATATCAAACCATTAAATATTACTCAACATAATTCCACTACTAACACGTGACTTCTCCCATGTCCTCAAGAACTAAACGAACTACTCACGAGACATCATATGGATCATGATCAGAGGTGATATAATGATGGATAACAATCTGAACATATACTTTAATTCACCGATAAAACTCAATAGCATCAACCACAAGGAGTAATTAACACCGGGAGAGTTTCCCCTATGAACTAAACAAAGTATAGCCCTAGATGTTACAGCGGAACGAGATGGTGCAGCGGTGATGGTGGTGATGGTGTGGAGATGATGATGATGATCCCGATGAAGTCCAGCGCGATGACGATGAGGATGGCGATGATCTCCCCCTCCGGGAGGAATTTCCCCGGCAGATTTCTCCCTGCCGGAGAGCTTTTTCTCTCTCTGTTGTTTCCGCCTCGTGGAGGCGGCGGAATATTTTCTCTCACCCCCGTGTCTTAGGGTTTCTGGGGGATGAAGTACGCGAAGGGGGAGCGCCTGAGGTGGGCCAGGGGCACCACACCTCCAGGGCGCGGCCAAGGTGGGCCCGCGCCCAGGGGTGGTGTGGGCCCCTCCTGGCCCATCTCAGCCTCCCCTTTTGGCTTAGTCCATCTTCTGATAAAATAGGAACATCTGTCTTCTGGAAATATTTTTAGTGCTCCAGAAATATAGTGCCTTGACGTGCTTTTTCCAGCTGAAATCTGACTCCGGCAGTTAATTATCCAATGATCATCAAACATGCAAAATAAGACAAAATAACATAAGTAACTCCTCTTAATATGAAATATATCATTGAATAACAGTAAATTATGCTATAAAATAGTGATGCAAAATGGACGTATCAACCCCCCCAAGCTTAGACCTCGCTTGTCCCCAAGCGAAAGCTGAGCTCAGTAAACTAGAACAAAAGTTTATGGAGTGAAGCGTCGATAATAAAGAATACGGACAAGAAGCATCAGTAATTACTAAACAACACAATCATTTTAAACAGCAACTCTTCATATAACCTAACTTGAACATGAGTAGTGAAACAACCACAATAAAAATACACGAAGGAAATTATAGATTAGTAATGGCACACTTCATTCTTGGTCATAGAACAATAAGCAATCAATACTTATCTTTCGAAAGGAGTCTTTATATTAGAGCTTATATTGCAGAACTTCCACACTCAATTATCACACCTTCTTTACAGTCATTGATAACTTGCAAAGCTATATTCTTAGAGGCAAAAGTCTTTGTGCTAAGACAAGGAAGGATAAAAGACATGATTGACAATATTAATGATATATATGGTTGAATCACAACAACTCAAATGCTTGCTCAAGGAAGAAGGAAATAGGTGTACTGACTCAACATGAAAAGTAAAAGAAAGGCCCTTCGCAGAGGGAAGCAGGGATTAAGTCATGTGCTAGAGCTTTTAAGTTTTTGAAATCATATAGAGAGCAAAAATTAAGTTTTGAGAGGTGTTTGTTAATTGTCAACGAATGGTAGCGGGTGAAAACAGTATTCTCCCTGTCAAACAGACTTTTAAGAGCGGCTCCCATGAAGGACGTTATTTCTACCAGCAAGGCAGATCATCCCTCTTTCTCTTTGGTTTACACACGCAGATATTTCACTGTTTGTCATGCTTACTGATAATCAGGGCAAAAGTGTGAAGAGAATTAATGGTTAAAGTTGTAATTAATTGGGACTGGGCATCCCGTTGCCAGCTCTTTTTGCAAGTTATTGGATAAGCGGATGTATATGCCACTAGTCCAGGTGTAAAGTCTGTTTGACAAGTAGAATAAAGGATAACCACACTACTTCCTCATGAGCTAGTAAACATTGACACAAAAGGGAATAACATTTTGAATAATTTAAAGGTAGCACATGAAAAATTTACTTGGAGTGGCAAAGAAATACCACATATAGGTAGTTATGGTGGACACAAATGGCATGGGTTTGGCTCAAGGATTTGGATGCACGAGAAGCATTCCCTCTCAGTACGGTGGTTAAGGCTAGCAAGGTCATGTAGCAAGCATAAAAGTTGGGGATACACACAAATATAATGTAATAGAAGCAACCATGCTATCTTCCCTGTAAGCACAAATGTTTTAACTCAAAGAATACTAATCTTATTGGCTAGCAAGAAAGAAAGATAAAGGGATAATATTTTTGCATGTAATTCCCTCCTTCTACTTAAGTTTTCATGGTATGTTGCTAATGACCAATACTAAGTTTGCCACAACTAATATAATTTACTTGATGTACCCAAAAGTGGCGTCAATACTAATGGCAAGATCAGCACATAAAGAAGATTGCAGGCTAAAATAAAATGTACCGAAAGTAAAGGTGGAACTTCTCATTAATATTCTGAACAAAGACACACTCAAACCAACGGATACATGGATAACTAAAGGATTGACACTCCACATCGCAAACCATCTTATAAGATAACTTCTCTACTCATGATATGACCACGAAATTATAAAAACGAAAGGATAAAGATGATACTGGGCACTCCCCCAAGCTTGGAACAAGCCAAGGGAGTGCCATTACCCCTTGACGATTTAGGCTTGATCTCTGGTGGCGACTCCCTAATGAGCTTCTCGACCAAATCCTTCAATTCATCTATCTTGTATGTGAGGATGCGGATCATCTCCGTATTGTGTTCGATGCGGTTCATGAACTGGTCAGAAGGTGAATCCCAGCTCTTGGAATTGTTTCCCCACTTCTCACTGGACTTAGGGCTTTCTTTTCCTGCATTGTTAGATCGATCTATATCCCAACAAGTAGGCAACTCCATCTCCGGAACTCTCTCAAATTGATACTTATGGATGAGGGTATGGAAAGGGTTACTGGAGTTTGAGGCGAGTGTCTTGGGCAAAGGCATGACGCGATGCCTCACCACCCATGTTCAGGTTCTTCACAGGATTGAAAGGGTTGGCAGTCACCCCGATGCTTGCAATAGTAGCGCGAGGACGTGGAGTTGAGTCTTCCTCTACTTCATCATCGGTTTCGCTCTTGACCTCCTCCTCGATCCTCTGGTCCATGATGTCCTCCACGCCTCCTTGTTCTCGTTGTCGTTGGAGAAGACCATGGCGCTCTAAATCCGAAAATAGTTCCTGGCAGAAAACAGCTCGAAACAAAACTCGACGAAAACACGATATACGGACCTCGGGAGATCCGGGTGATTATATAGCAAAAAGTTTTACGACAAAAGGAAGGTACAGGACGAAACGGGGTCGGAGACGGGCTCCGAGGAGCCCACACGCACCACGGCGCGGCCAGGGTGGGGCCCGCGCCCAGGGGTGGTGTGGTGCCCTCGGGCACCGTTTCCTACCCTTTTCCGACTCATAATTTTCCATATTATGTAAAAACAACAAATATTTAGTTGAAAGTAAATCGCGAACTTTTTCTTACCGAAACTGTTACCTATTCCAAATCAGCTTTGCAGTTGTCTGAATTTGACTTTTTATAAAATCCTCTGGAGTTACCACTTTGATAAATCAACATCTTCATTATAAGAATCTCCAGAAATGTAATGCTTGAGTCTTTGACCATTAACCACTTGTGGTCTGTCCCCATCTAGTGAATTGATTTTAATCGCACCTGAGCGATAGACCTCCTCGATGATATAAGGTCCTTCCCATTTTGAAAGTAATTTTCCTGCAAAAAATCTGAGACGAGACCTATACAATAAAACTTTTTCACCTACGTTAAATTCTCTCTTAAGAATTCTTCTATCATGCCATTGCTTAACTTTCTCTTTAAAGAGCCTAGCATTTTCATAAGCTGCATTTCTCCATTCATCTAAAGAATTCAAATTAAGCAATCTCTTTTTACCGGCAAGTTTAAAATCTCTATTAAGTTCTTTCACCGCCCAATAGGCTTTATGTTCTAATTCTAGAGGCAAATGACAAGCTTTTCCATAAACCATTTTGTAAGGAGACATTCCCATAGGATTTTTATAAGCAGTTCTATAAGCCCACAAAGCATCGTTAAGCTTTTTAGACCAATTTTTTCTAGATTTATTAACAGTCTTTTGCAAAATAGACTTAATCTCTCTATTTGATAATTCTACTTGACCACTTGTTTGGGATGATATGGTGAAGCAATTCTATGATTAACATCATACTTAGCTAGAGTTTTTCTAAAAGCACCATGAATAAAATGAGAACCACCATCAGTCATGAGATATCTAGGCACACCAAACCTAGGAAGATAATATCTTTAAGCATTTTTAATGATGTCTCACCATCAGCACTAGAAGTTGGTATAGCTTCTACCCATTTAGTAACATAATCAACAGCAACAAGTATATGAGTATAACCATTTGAGGAGGAAAAGGACCCATAAAGTCAAATCCCCAACAGTCAAAGGTTCAATAACAAGAGAATAATTCATAGGCATTTCATTACGTCTACTAATGTTACCTACTCTTTGACATTCATCACATGATAAAACAAATTTTCTAGCATCTCTAAAAAGGGTAGGCCAATAAAAACCTGATTGTAGAACCTTTTGCGCAGTTCTATCTCCAGCGTGATGTCCTCCATAAGCACTTCCATGGCATTTGCTCAATATTTCTTTCTGTTCATACTCAGGAACACATCTTCGCATAATGCCATCTACTCCTTCTTTATACAAATGTGGGTCATCCCAAAAATAATGCCTCAAATCATAAAAGAACTTTCTTCTTTGCTGAGCTGTAAAGGTCGGAGGCAAATACTTGGCAACAATAAAATTAGCATAATCAGCATACCAAGGACTTTCGCGTGAGCTTACCTTTATCGCAGCCAATTGTTCATTTGGAAAACTATCATTAACAGGTATAGGATCATCTGAAATGTTTTCTAATCTAGACAAATTATCAGCAACAGGATTTTCAGCACCTTTCCTATCTACAATATGTAAATCAAATTCTTGCAGTAAAAGTACCCATCTTATGAGCCTAGGCTTAGCATCTTTCTTTTCCATAAGGTATCTAATAGCAGCATGATCAGTGTGAATAGTAACTTTTGAATCAACAATATAAGGTCTAAATTTATCACAAGCAAAAACAACTGCTAAAAATTCCTTTTCAGTAGTAGCATAATTCTTTTGAGCGGCATCAAGTGTTTTACTAGCATAATGAATAACATTTAACTTCTTGTCTACCCGCTGTCCAAGAACAGCTCCTACAGCAAAATCACTAGCATCACACATTATTTCAAAAGGTAAAGTCCAATCAGGAGGTTGAACAACAGGAGCTGTGATTAAAGCCTTTTTTAGAGTTTCAAAAGCTTCCTTGCAATCATCATCAAAAACAAAAGGTACATCTTTTTGAAGAAGATTAGTGAGGGGTTTTGAAATTTTAGAAAATCTTTAATAAACCTCCTATAAAAACCGGCATGACCAAGAATACTACGGATACCTTTCACATCCCTTGGACAGGGCATTTTCTCGATTGCTTCAACTTTAGCTCTGTCCACTTCAATACCTCTTTCAGAAATTTTGTGCCCTAGGACAATTCCTTCATTAACCATGAAATGACATTTCTCCCAATTAAGAACAAGATTAGTCTCCTCACATCTCTGCAAAACTTTATCAAGATTGTGCAAGCAATTATCAAAGGAAGTTCCGTAGACGGAAAAATCGTCCATGAATACTTCCACAATTTCTTCACAAAAACCATGAAAAATAGCAGACATGCATCTTTGGAACGTAGCAGGAGCATTACACAAACCAAAAGGCATACGTCTATAAGCATAAGTTCCATAAGGACAAGTAAAAGTAGTTTTCTCTTGATCTTGTGCTTTAACAGCAATTTGTGAGAATCCAGAATAACCATCAAGGAAACAAAAATGAGTTTTCTTAGACAACCTTTCTAACATTTGATCAATAAAAGGCAAAGGATAATGATCTTTCTTAGTTACTTTATTGACCTTTCTAAAATCAATGCACATCCTATACCCAACTACTACTCTTTGAGGAATAAGTTCATCATTTTCATTTGGTACAACAGTAACTCCTCCTTTCTTAGGGACACAATGCACAGGACTTACCCATCTACTATCAGCAATAGGATAAATTATACCAGCATCAAGAAGTTTTAATACCTCATTTCTTACCACTTCTTTCATCTTAGGGATCAAGCGACGCTGATGCTCAACAACAGGTTTTGCATCGGGTTCAATGTTGATGGCATGTTGACATATAGTAGGAGAAATCCCCTTTAAATCATCCAAAGTGTATCCCATAGCTCCTCGATGTTTCTTTAGTACTTCTAATAACCTTGCTTCTTCATTACCTGAAAGTTTAGAACTAATAATAGCAGGATATACTTTCCTTTCATCAAGATAAACATACTTAAGATTATCAGGTAAGGTTTTAAATCGAAGACAGGATCTTCCTTAGGAGGCGCTGAGGTACCCAAATCTTCCACAGGCAAATTATGCTTAAGTATTGGTGGTTGACGAAGAAAGGCATTGTCAATCTCATTCCTCTCCTCCATAAATACTTCACTTTCGTGTTCCTCCATGAATTGCTGCAAGGCATTGTTAGGAGCAACAGCAATAGAAGCAAGTTGTTCAATTGAAATTCTCATTAGGTAATTCAGTTTCATAAAGTTTTTACCAAACTTAGAGAAATTAAACTCATAAGATTCTCCATTAAATTTAGTAAATTTTCTCTTTCTTACAATCTATAATGCACCACATGTATTCAAGAAAGGCCTACCAAAAATAATGGGACAAGCTTTACTAGCAACAGAACCAAGTACTAGAAAATCAGCAGGGTATTTAGTCTTACCACATAAAACTTCAACATCTCTCACAATACCAATTGGAGAGATAGTTTCTCTATTAGCAAGCTGAATAACCACATCAATCTCCTCAAGTTCGCAAGGACCAATTTCATGCATAATTTCTTTATAAAGATCAAAAGGAATAGCACTAGAACTTGCACCAATATCACATAAACCATAATAGCAATGTTCTCCTATTTTGACTGAAAGCACAGGAACACTTGTTTTCCTAGCTCTACTGGGATGTGAAACAATATTAGAGGCATCTTCACAAAAGATAATATGTCCTCCTTCTACATTTTCAGTTACCAAATCCTTTACTATTGCTATTGTGGGTTCAACCGCTATTTGTTCAGCAGGTTCTAAAGCTTTCTTTGCACTTTTATTAACCACACTAGCTATGATAGAATGTTCCTAATTTTAACAGGAAAAGGTGGTTTCTCAATATAAGGTTCTGGCAAGATACGATCAACTGTATGAACTTCAATGTTTTTTATTGGCAGAATTAGTATTATCTTTGTAAGGCAAATGATACTTATTGCAACTTTCTTTAGGAACATCAAGATAAGAGGCAAAAGCCTTGTAACAGTTTGCAATAACTTGAGAATCAAGACCATACATATCATAGAGATTACGAAAATTATCAGTATTCATAAAAGTTTTAATGCATTCGTAATCATACTTTATACCTGATTCTCTACCTTTGTCGTTCTCCCATCCTTCAGTATTTTCCTCAATCCGATCAAGAAGGTCCCATTTAACTTCTCTTTATTACGCGTAAATGATCCAGCACAAGAGGTATCCAATAGAGTTTTATCTTGAAGAGAAAGCCTTGCATAGAAGTTATCAATAACGACATTACCAGGAAGCTCATGAATGGGGCATTTGAGCATTAATGATTTCAATCTCCCCCACGCTTGGGCAATACTTTCTCCATCATGAGGCCAAAAATTATATATATGATTCCGATCTTGATGAATTTCACTAGGAGGATAAAATTTAGAATAAAAGAGAGGCACAATCTCCTCCCAGCCAATAGAACGCCCATTCTTCAGCATCCTATACCATTTTGCAGCTTTACCAGTCAACGATATAGAAACAATTTCTTCTTGACCTCTTCCATTGAAATACCTGCACACTTGAACAACTCGCATAATTCATGAATAAATAGCAAATGATCCCCAGGAGGGACAGTTCCATCTCCTGCATAGCGGTTATTCGTAACTCGTTCAACAATTTTCATAGGTATTTTAAATGGAATTACTTGATCAGGTGGTTCCTCTTCTACTACCGTAGCAGTGGTAGTAGTATTTCCAAACAGGGATTCAAATGGAGATCTCTCCATGATAAAATAAAGTAGCAAGCAGAAATAAAAATAGCACCTACAGTAAAAGTTTCCCTTACCAATTCCACTCACCAATAGCGCTTCACTCCCCGGCAACGGCGCCAGAAAATAGTCTTGATGACCCACAAGTATAGGGGGTGTATCGTAGTACTTTCGATAAATAAGAGTGTCGAACCCAACGAGGAGCAGAAGGTGCTGACAAGGAGTTTCGGTAAAGGTTTCACTGTAAATGCTAGCAGACAAGTTTTTAGGGGTTTTTGATATAGCAGGTAAATAAAATGCGAGTAAGTAAAAGACAGTAATAATAATTGCAGCAAGTGGCCCAATCCTTTTTAGAGCAAAGGACAAGCCGGTTGGTTTACTTATGATGACAAAATGTTCTTGAGGACACACGGGATTCTAGTCAAGTGCTTTCGCTTCACATAGTTGATTAATCTTCATTGTTTTGATAAGTGTTGTGTGGGTGAACCTATGCTAATGCACCGCCCTTACTTGGACTAATACATACTTGTGATTATACCCTTGCAAGCATCCGCAGTTACAAGAAAGTAATTAAGATAAATCTAACCACAGCCTTAAACTCTGAGATCCTACGCTCCCTTGTGCACCGGTATACTAACGGGGGTTTAGGTTTCTGTCACTCCGGCAACCCCACAATTAGCAACCAAATACACAATGCATTCCTCTAGGCCCATAAAGGTGAAGTGTCATGTAGTCGACGTTCACACGACACCACTAGAAGAATAGCACCACAACTTAAATATCAAACCATTAAATATTACTCAACATAATTCCACTACTAACAACGTGACTTCTCCCATGTCCTCAAGAACTAAACAAACTACTCACAAGACATCATATGGATCATGATCAGAGGTGATATAATGATGGATAACAATCTGAACATATACTTTAATTCACCGATAAAACTCAATAGCATCAACCACAAGGAGTAATTAACACCGGGAGAGTTTCCCCTATGAACTAAACAAAGTATAGCCCTAGATGTTACAGCGGAACGAGATGGTGCAGCGGTGATGGTGGTGACGGTGATGGAGATGATGATGATGATGATCCCGATGAAGTCCAGCACGATGACGATGAGGATGGCGATGATCTCCCCCCTCCGGGAGGGAATTTCCCCGGCAGATTTCTCCCTGCCGGAGAGCTTTTTCTCTCTCTGTTGTTTCCGCCTCGTGGAGGCGGCGGAATATTTTCTCTCCCCCGTGTCTTAGGGTTTCTGGGGGATGAAGTACGCGAAGGGGGAGCGCCTGAGGTGGGCCAGGGACTCCACACCTACCAGGGCGCGGCCAAGGTGGGCCCGCGCCCAGGGTGGTGTGGGCCCCTCCTGGCCCATCTCAGCCTCCCCTTTTGGCTAGTCCATCTTCTGATAAAATAGGAACATCTGTCTTCTTGGAAATATTTTTAGTGCTCCAGAAATATAGTGTCTTGATGGTGCTTTTTCCAGCTGAAATCTGACTCCGGCAGTTAATCATCCAATAATCATCAAACATGCAAAATAAGACAAAATAACATAAGTAACACATCTTAATATGAAATATATCAATGAATAACAGTAAATTATGCTATAAAATAGTGATGCAAAATGGACGTATCACTGTGGCCAGACCAGGTGGTTGCCGTCAACTCGTTCGAGAGCTGGGGAAACAAGCAGGCAAGCCGCTAGGTCAGGCTCGGCTACGAGGCGGATGGCGACGCCGTGGAGGCCGCCATCATGGAGGCCTCCATCCGGAGCACGGAGCGGGATGCCCGTTGTCGTGCCTTCATGGCCGCAGAGCGAGCGGCGTACGAGCAGCTCAACACCCAGGCGGCGGCGCCGGAGCAGCAACAGCTCATAGCCCTGGCGGAGGGGCTAGCGCATGACGCCTCCCAGCTGCTCGCCGAGCGGGCGACCCACGAGGATCTGAACCAGGCGCGCGCGGTGAGGCAGGCGTAGGGGAGGACGGCGGCAGAGCGGGATGCCATGCGTCGAGCAGCGAGCGTGCTCCGGCAGGAGAGGCGTGTGCGCTTGCGCTTGGCCCAGAGCTAGAAGCCACGCACGACGAGGAGGCTGGCCCGAGCGGCGGCATTTAGATTAGGGTTTAGTTTAGTTTAAGTTTGTACCGTTTTAGGTTTAAGTTTGTATCGTTTAGTTTAAATTTGTATCGTCTTAAGTTTAACGTTGAATCTAAAAAAATGGTCGCATTTATTACACCGACACCGGAGCTCGATGTGCAGTGGCCAGCTTTAAACATCGCCGTTGTTCGAGGTGCCAACGATGCAGTGATTATCCCGGCTTCCGAAGCGGCCAATAGCTTTATACGATGTTGGCGCATATAAAACGTGACCACTGTGCTGCTTGCCTTCATCCTCCTCGCCTTTCTTCCGCTTCTCATCCCCTAGCACGCCTCGCCACCATGGACGTGAACAAGAGGTGGCTAAGCTGGCACGAGGCTAAAGTGTTCGCCGAGCATAGCATCCTGTGCCCGCCCAAGGCGAAGTTGCCTAACGGCTTTGCGATTAGCTTGGGCGGGTGTTGGTGGCGCCTGTACCCAAAGCCAACGATCCGTTCTCCCACCATCCATATTGGCTCACGTACTCCGGCGACGAGCGGCAAAAGGTGCTCTACCGTTTCGACGGCGAGAAACCACCGCCAAATGAGAACGCCGAGGGGCGGACGAGGTTCTGGTCAGATCCCGGCCGCACCATTAGAGGCGAGTACGATACCGCCCTGGCACAAAATGCCGCTGCCGAAGCTGCAGCACGTGCCTATGCGGCGGACGAGCCCGCTGCAGAGGAGGCGCCGCCGTGTAGGCGTCGTAGGATTTGGATTATGAAGGTTTACATTTAAATTTGTTTGAGTTCGAGTCAAAATTTGATTTCCATTTAAACGCCCACATGGTGTTTGTACTTTGGTCGGCATCTCGGACCGTTTGGGGGGCACCGCTGTGGGCGGCCTCCGAAACTTGGGCGGACACATGTCCCTCAATTGGGGGTGCCGAACACCGATTTGGAGGCCCTGATGGAGATGCTCTAAGGCCAAATTTACAAAGTCAACTAAGACATCACACCCTGACTTGATGTGACGGGTCCTATGACGTCAATGATAACCCGCCATTGTTGGTTGTGGACTACCTCCAGACACTCGGAACCACTGTACATGATGCTAGCTCGTCCTATCTAGGTACTCTGTACTAGACAAGTAAGACTGTACGGGTGCTCACACAACACTCAAGGCCACCCGCCTCAGGACAAAGAACACAGCGACTTCCTAATTACACCGCCGGCTTCTGTAGAAGCCGGCAAACTGCTGCCACAATCTCGAACAAACTCTGGAGTGAAGCGGACTCCTTCGACCTGGGACACTCTCCGAGCCGGCACACTGGGTGACTCATTTGGATGACTAAGGTACATATCTTATGCAAAGGAAACACAAGCATGTTCAAACATTGACTAAGGTACATATCTAATGCAAATGGAAGATAGTATGTATGTAATGTTTACTGTCATGTGACCAATTGATTGTTTTCAAATGTGAACCTTCACATGAGTTTTATTAATAAAGCATTAAATCCCCATTTACCTTGAAGAAGAACACACGCATGATCGTCTCGAGATACAAAATGTGGAGCCAAGCTCATGTAATGATGTCATTAAGCCCTTTTTTTATGGAAAAGTCTTACGATCATCCGGGGGATGAGTCGCTCGCGTCCTCCGCGTTCTGCTGCTGACACGCGTCTATCGCGGGACCCACCTGATACCGCTCGCCCAGCCTTATCCCTTCCCAGTCGCATCTCTCACGCGTCTGTCTCGTATTTTCCCCCATCACGGCCAAGCGGCCATGGAATGGAAAAGCTACGCCTCATTTCCATGTAGGCCCGACCGCTGCGTGCGCCTCGTCGCCGGCAAGGGAACTGCTCCGCCACCATCTCCTCCTTCTGCTCTATCCCGAGCTCAGCAGCCACCGGTGCTGCTCCACACCACCGCGCCGGGGCCTGGAGCTACACAACGCCAACCTCACCGGTTTGCCTCCGTCCGGGCCCACCATAATCCGCCGATGGGGAGCATCTCGTGGCTGTGACTCCAGCCCACGCCAGAGAGCTGTCAAAGCCCTGCTGCGACCTCCGCCTCGCGCAGCTCGGCGGTGCAGTTGCTGCCATCGACGACCTGTGGTGCTAACGAAGGTGCATGGCAGCGCCACCGCGGAAGGCCGCCCGGAGCTGCTATCGGTGGCGGGCCGTGCTGCCATTGGTGCCCAGCGTCCGGCGGTGCTACCATATCGTGGCGATGCTAACACGGATGGCCGCGCTGCTGTCATTGACGGCCGGTGACCGGCGGTGCTACCATAGGCGGCGCACAGTGCTGCCGTAGGTGTGTAGCGGTGCTACCACGGTGCTACCACAACAATCTTATTTGTCGTATGATGTATCTTTTTTTATGTGGTGCAAATTTCGGGAAGATTTGTAGCAGCAAATTCTTTTGATGCAAATCCTATTCTGTAGCAAATCCTTGTTGGTTTGATGCATTTTTTCTTTTTGTGATGCAAACTTGTTAAAGGTTTGTAGCAGATTTCTTCTCCCTTCGATGCAAATTCACATATCAGTTGTAGCAATTTTCAAGATGCAATCTTTTTCATGAGGTGCAAATTTTTAGAAGGTTTGTAGCAGAAATTTCTCCCCATGATGCAAATTTACATGACGATAGTAGCATATTGTTTTTTCATTAGATGCAAAACTTTTGTTCAACAGGTGCAATTCTTAGTGGGTTTTGTAGCAATCTTTTATGCTTATGACGCAAATCACATAAGGGTGGAAGCAGTACTGATTGTGCTGCAATCAGCCGCCGTTCGAGCTGCATGTGATGTCGCCGGAGCTGTGGCGGTGTCTTCTCCGGCAAAGGTGGGGAGTCGCCAGCCGTCCGAGTTTCACGTGATGTCGTCGGAGCTGTGGCGGCGTCTTCTCCGACGAAGGTTGGGGAGCGCCGGTCGTCAGCCATCTGAGCTGCATGTGCTGTCGCCGGAGCTATGACGGTGTCTTCTCCGGCGACAGTGGGGGAGCGTCGGTTGCTCACCCGGTGACGAGGACAGCGGATTTGACATTAATTTTGACTTGCGTGCGGTTGACAACGAGGCGTGCGGGGAAGGGAAACCATGTGAGATAACCGTGTGAGATGTGTGATTGGTTTTCTTTTTTTGAGCGAAGCGTGGTCATATGGGAGGGGACACGTGTCGGGTTCTCCATGCAGAGGGATCGGAGAAAAATCCTATACGACCTGGTCGTACCCTCGCGATGGCTGGACCAACTTGTTCGATTGACACGTAGCATAACGAATCTCAAAGCAGCCTGATCCACTTTAATCTCGAACTTCCAGTTTCCTTCTCCATTGTCGCACGGGTGCTAACACTTCTCGCCGCCGTCGGAATTCCCCTGCTACTGTATCGCGAATTCACTGGCGGTTGCTGCTCTCCAAGACTTCCATGGCCAAACTCGTCCACGGATCCACCGGTGCTCCCCGCGCTGCCCCGGTCTCTATGGCCACCCTCGTCCCTGGGGTCCACGACCACGCTTCTCGGCGCCCCGGCGGCGCAACTCCCTCGCCCGCGGCGCCACGAACCACCGGTGCTTCGGCCATAGACATGCTCCTCGACCCCGTCGCTCACAGTCACAGCACCGCTACTAGACTGCACCAGCAAGCTGGCTGTGGCCAAGCTACTTGTCGATGGTGCCTTTTCTTGGTCGCTGCATCTCAGCACATTGGAATCGGATACTTGATTTGCTGTGAGTGCCACTACGTCAGGACAGTATAATCAGTAACCTATTTTCCACGATCTTGTATGCAGCCAAGAAGACACAATTTCGGCGCAACACAGCGAGAAGGAGAATTCCGTCGGCGAGGAGAGGCAGCAGTGCAGCAGGCCGGAGAAGTGAACGGGATTCTACCGGAAATTAGAGGCTAATTGGTCCACATTACTTTCGCTACGTGTCAGTCGATCGATTTGGTCCAGCCATCGGGGCGTACGACCCAGCTCGTATAAGATTTATCTCCGGAGGGATCGGTGGTTTCCCATCCCGGGGACGCCTAGCACTTCCCTTTTCTTATTGGATGAAGCCAACTGTTAAGCCTGGATCGAGGACAGTACATATATATGCACGCTGTAGCATGTGCATAACACAGTCAAAGCTTGCCTAGAAAGACACGATCTGCTGCCAGTGCACGTTCTACCATGTGTGTTTGGCACATATTGCGGATCTCCTTTCAATCGGACCTCAACTAGAGGTAAAGAACCCTACGTGAGGACATAGCTAACCACTCCCAAACAAACCGAGCAACCAGCTGGTGAGAGCAACCATGGACCTCGCAACGGGGGCCATGGGCAGCCTGCTCCTCAAGCTCGGTGACCTCCTCGCCGAGGAGTACAAGCTGCAGACCGGCGTCAAGGAGGACATCGAGTATATGCAGAGAGAGTTGACGAGCATGTGCGTCGCCCTCCGCAAGGTTGGGGGCGTGCCGCGGGACCAGCTCGACGAGCAGGTCAAGAGCTGGGCCGACGAGGTCAGGGACTTGTCATATATGATGGAGGACATCATCGACAAGTTCCTAGTAGGCGTCCAGGGCGCTGAGCCCGCCGTCAAGCCACGCAAGATAGGCGAGGTGTTCACCAAGGGCAAGATTCGCCATGAGATCTCATATGAGACAAAAGGCATTAAGATTCGTGTCCAGGAGGCAGCAGACCGGCGTGATAGGTACAAGGTAAACGAGGTCGTCGCTAATCCAGCTCGTCCAATCATGGCTGACCCTCGCCTATTGGCTCTGTACAAGGATAAAAAAGATCTAGTTGGAATTGATGGGCCACTGAACCAGCTAACCAACATGCTGAGTGATGGACATGGTGATGTGCACAAGCAACTCAAGATAGTCTCTGTTTTTGGATTCGGAGGCCTTGGCAAGACAACTCTTGCCAAAGCATTGTATGATAAGCTCCAATCCCCTTTTGATTGCAGCGCTTTTGTTCCGGTAGGAAGGAATCCAAGTGCGAAGAAACTTCTCAACGACATTCTCTTTGAAATTGACAAGAATAAGTACCCTGAGTTGGATGAAAGACAGTTGATCAATAAACTACGAGGATTACTAGAGAACAAGAGGTACTCACCCTAATATCCAGTGTTTTTTTTTTTTTTTTGCGATTGAGCCTATTGTTCATTTTGATATACATCAAGTACTAAAACAGAAAAAAGTTGGCGTGAAACCTCACGAAGAAATGAGTTAGAAATGCGCGATTAATTTTGTTTGTTTCTCTGGATTAAATAAATGTATAATATCAAGTTCCGTAGCTTCTTCATTTGGGTCGTGAGTGATGGTCGAAAGTTCTACCATTTGGAAGTATCTTAGAACTTCTTACAGTAAATATCGACTCAAAATATATATCTAAGATGAAAGTTGTGTTGAGACCAGTGTTGATTCAGATCCAGACAAAACTGCCAAGTGTATGGCTCGTTCATTTCTTTAGTTGCTCACGGTCCAAGCATTATATCTAGTTCAAACAAATTAATAGTAAGGTTTAGCCGGTTTGATGACAGCAGTTTATGTACACCCGTACCAAAGTATTTGATTTGGGATTATATTAATCATAATTTAGAGTTATGAACGATGAAATGGAATCACGTGCATATATACATTTCTCTCTTTTGGACCTTCATTTCTCGATTTTCTTTATATTGAGTAATGTCAATATTAGGTTCTTATTTTGTTTTCTTCGTAGATATCTCACATCTATGCTTCGACCAATTTTTAATGGCTCTTACGTTATGTATGTGCACAGGTACTTCATTGTTATTGATGATATATGGGAGACAGAAACGTGGGAAATAGTCAGATGTGCTTTGGTGCATAATAATCGTGCAAGCAGGATAATCACAACTACTCGTATTCTTGATGTTGCTACAAAGACTGGTGAAGTTTACAAGCTAGAACCACTTTCACATGATTTATCCAAGGAGTTATTTCATGCAAGATTATTTGATGGTAATAGCAAACACGCTTCTGATCTGCCGGTGAAGGTATACGATAAAATTTTACATAAATGTGGTGGTGTACCCTTGGCTATAATCACACTCGCTAGTCTTCTTGTAAATAAACCAGTGGAGTTTTGGTCTAAGGTATGCAACTCAATCGGTTTTGGGCATGAAGAAAACAAAGATGTTGATAACACAAGAAAGATTCTTTTATTTAGCTATTATGATCTACCCTGCCACCTAAGGACTTGTTTATTGCATATGAGCATATACCCTGAAGATCATTTGATTATGAAAGATAGTTTGATATGGATGTGGGTTGCCGAGGGTTTTATCCATGAGGACCCAGGGGTAGGATTATTTGAGATTGGCGAGAGATATTTCAACGAGCTGGTCAACAAAAGCATGCTGCTACCGGTGGAAACCCGGGATGATCGCATCATAAATGGCTGTCGTGTCCATGATATGGTACTTGATATGATTTGCCTATTAGCAAAGGAAGAAAACTTTGTGACTATGTTGGATAGTAATGAGCAATACACATGTTTACATGCCAATGCTCGTAGGCTAGCTGTTGGAGAGAGAAAGGAACCTCTGGCTAGCGTGCCCATGCTACAAGTAAGGTCATTCAATGCCATGTGCTCTGTTGATAAGTTGCCATCACTTTCATGCTTTCAAGTTTTGCGTGTCTTAAATCTGTTAGTCGATGATGATATTGTGAAGATCACTAATAAGCTTGAGCATCTTGGAAAGTTAGTTCACTTGAGATATCTCAGACTGGAGAGCAGACTGGAGAGAAGCACTTCGCATGTGGTCCTTGAGGTCCCACAAGAAATAGGTTATCTCAAGTTCTTACAGGTGTTGGATTTGACTCGTAGCTACGATGAACAAAAACTTCCACAAAGTATTGGTCTACTAACTCAACTCAAGTGCTTGAACATGGAGAGAGCTGACATGACAGCGGCGACAGACTGGATTGGGAACCTGACATCCCTAGAAGAGCTAATCGTGGGGAGTGTTGAGGCCTCGTCTAACTTTGTAGCAGAGCTCGGCAAGCTCACAGAGTTGAGGAAGCTCCGCATTTGTGGACTTTTAGAGCTGAACAGTGTGAGCCTGATGAAAGCTTGGGCCGAGTCTCTTGCCAAGTTGCAGAAAATCCAGGTCATGCGCGGTTCTTATGTGTTTACTCTTGACGTCACGTGGGGAGGCCTCGTCCTTCCTCAACAACTCCGGGTTTTTATGTTCAAGACCAAGCTACCTGGCTGCTTCAATGTATTAAATCATCTTGGCTTCCAAACTTGACCCATTTATCTGTGCGTGTGGACAGTCCCGATGTGGAGATCTATGGAAGGTTTCCCGGGCTTGTTCAACTCAGTCTAAATATGGATCGCCCCAGCCAGGGCCATTTTGTCATGGGCGGTGCAGGTGTAGGTTTATTCCCCAAACTGAAGTTTTACAACACGAATGACGCATCTCCTGGCCCATTTCTACCAGGAGGTATGCCGAGCCTTGAATCCCTCACGTTCAGTGCCGAGGTGTGGTCCTATAGGGATGGAAACATTCACTTTGACTTTGGTAGCTTGGTGAACCTGCCTATGCTTCAAAAGGTAACTATCCAGGTGCTGCGTGGTCATCGTGTCAAGGAGGAGGAATGGAGCAAGGCACACGAAACAGCGAAGCAAGCAATCGACATCCATCCTAACCATCCCGTACTTGAATTTGATTTTACAGGTTGCACACTAACTCTTGACGTAAGTGCATTTATTCCCTTAATCTTGATGAGCATCACAGGTTTATTAATTTTTGTCCATGCTAATGTGTAGTATCCTATTTTCTCAGTATCCCGACAAGCAAGGAGTCTAGCTAAGATAACTGTGCTGCTCCAACCTATATCAAGGTACGCAAGCTCCCTATATATATGATCGAGTATCTAATATATATATATATATACTCTGCAATTACTCATCAGCATGTTATTCCACCTTTTCTTTCCACAATACTAGGTAACATCTAGTAATAAATCTCGCATTCATCAGTTCGTCCTATCTATATGTGCATGACATACTATTGTATACTCTCTCCGTTCACAAAAAGATGTCTCAATCTAGTCCAAAATTGCATGTATCTAGACATAATTTAGTGTGTAGATACATGTACATTTGGGATAGGTTGAGACATTCTTTTGTGGACGGAGGGAGTAGTAGATAAGCCACTTCATTCTACTTCCGTATTTCGCAATATATACACTACATATCTATCTCCAAAATTTTCCTCTCATCTTATACAACCAAGTGTTTATACAATCTATGACACGTTATCTCATATATGTAGGTTGGCAGAGTTCAATACTTATGCAGAAGTATGAAACGGTGAGAGACTTTCGAATCAATGTCACTGGCAACTCATTCGTGTAGCTACCTTGATTCTTGGCTCAGGAAAAAAAAAGGTTGTTTGTGTACTTGTAAAAATGTGTAGCAGAGGCAAAAGAAAAATCCAAAAAAAAAGTTTATCGTCTTTTGTAGCTAAGAGGAAACAAAAACACAAAAAAAATGTTTATTTGCTTGTTGTCTTTTGTAAAACTAGGAAAGGAAATCACAAAAAAAAAGTGTTTGTTTGCTTTTTGGTGTTAAGTAATATGTTTTCCTCATTGTTGAATTAGGAACAAAAAAACTCCAAAAAAAGATGTCTTGGGTTTTCCATACCATTTAGTTTGTGTGTGTGTGTGCGTGGGGGAGTGGGGGGTGGTGGGGGGTGGGGTGGGTGTAACTCTGCCTATGCTAATATGATGTTCCAATTCATATTGCGTAGCCGGTCCCAAGCCCGGAAAAAGGAGGAGGGGCCAAACATGTACACATTACGAAATGTCCCAAGTCCGGGGCTTATCATTTTCTTAAAGTTCATTTTGTTTTTTCTACATTTCCTTTCTTCATTTTATCTGATATGAAAAGCAGAGAGAGTGAATCATGGGTTCTCCCACTTGATATGATCTGAAGGCGAAAACATTGAAAACCCTGTTTACCAACTAGAGGAGGGAGGGTGTGTTAAGGATATCCGCGGGCAAATCTGTATCTTGGCTTCAGGAAAAAAAATGATTTGTATGTGAGACTATTAAAATTGTAAAAAGAGTTGGCCATACTTGAACAATACAACCTAACCCGTGATGAGACGTTTTCTTTTAAAGGAAGTTGAACATCCTAATGACAGTGAATAAGTAAGTTGCCACAAAAATGAGAAGGTTTCGATGGTGTGATCACTTACATGACCTGGAACATTGGGGGGGGGACAAGATTTTCCAAAATTCTCAATGATGTGAAGGTGGTTGCCTTCCTCATCAAATAGGCGATCACTATGAGGAAGCTGGACTTTGCCAGAGTTGTAAACGATGATGGCGGCTGAACTTCTGTTTGGTTCTTCTTCCTTCTGCGAAAGCTAGGCCGAATTAATTTTCTCTTTGGTTTTCCCATGTATGAACCTTTTCCTATCCTCTAATAGAATGGCAGCGGTCATACCAACCTTTCAAAAAAAAAGATACAATGTGCTTGTCTTAGAATAGCAATACATTCAATTCAGGAAGATACAACATAAGTTGGCCAACAATCTTCAGCACTGGCACTCAAATGGTTCCAAATTTATTTCCTATGACAAGGAACAAAGCTAAAACGAGTTTTATGCAGTTCCATAATTTCGGAAGTCATCCTTACCCTACTGTTCATGAGCAAGGTCAATCAATTACAAGAAATACAAGTTTTGTTTTTCACAAGTATCCGCTAGCCATATGTTTGTCTTTCTGTTGTTTCTACTTGTACAATAAGGTTACTTGTCTTGTGGTGCAGAAGCAGCAGCAGTAGTAGTTGTAGCGAAGTTACTAAGGCCCAACTTGAACATGTAAAGATTCACTCCGTTGTCTACCAGAACGCTTGTAACTCCCATTTTTGATACCTGAAGCAAAGGATTCAAGATTTTCCAAATTTCTCAATGATGTGAAGGTGGTTACCTTCCTCATCAAATAGGCGATCACTATGAGGAAGCTGGACTTTGCCAGAGTTGTAAACGATGATGGCGGCTGAACTTCTTTTTGGTTCTTCTTCCTTCTGCCAAAGCTAGGCCGAATTAATTTTCTCTTTGGTTTTCCCCTGTATGAACCTTTTCCTATCCTCTAATAGAATGGCAGCGGTCATACCAACCTTTCAAAAAAAAAAGATACAATGTGCTTGTCTTGGAATAGCAATACATTCAATTCAGGAAGATACAACATAAGTTGGCCAACAATCTTCAGCACTGGCACTCAAATGGTTCCAAATTTATTTCCTATGACAAGGAACTACAGCTGGACAGTACAAAGCTTGCATTCTTATTAGTTGTAGAAATATCAACTAATACATAGGTTCTTGATAATATATATACATATTTGAATTAAGCAAGAGAACTGCTATCACGAGCAGCATGTGCATCCGAATGAACCTACAGAGTGCATTCTTGCGCTTCAAATTCCTGCAGATAAAATGAATAAGTTTAATAAGAAGGCAATGAGCGGAGAATGGAAAAATCCTTTAAATTCCAGCAAAATAATCTATGCGACTAACAGAAACTAATGTAGATGTTTGGTAGCATGTATTATAAGCAGGAAAGTATTTTTTTAAAGTAGAAAAAAAGGATAACATGAAGGTTTAAGTTTGCACATCTTCCTCTCCAATCTTTATCACACATTCAGTCAGAGACAATCTACATGACAATCTACATCAGGTCGCTAGTGTCCCATTTCTCTAGTGTACATGTTCATACCTTGTTGTAAAATAACACTCACAGTCTCTGTTGGTTTTTTAGAGGACGAGACATAAATTTTGGGCTAAAAGTTCTCTAGTGTACATTTCTCTAGTGTACATGTTCTACATCAGGTCGCTAGTGTCCTATTTCTCTAGTGTACATGTTCATACCTTCTCTAGTGTACATGTTCATAACCATCGCATGGATCTTATACTGACGCTTTGGGCTAAAAGTTCTGGGTACTACCAATGTCATGAATCTTGGATAACCTGGAGTTGAACTCAATAAATTTGTGTTGCTGCCGTGGCTAGAAAAGTTCTTTTATAATTAGGAAAAATTCGAGGTACAAGCTAGGCGAAATGAAAACATACTCATTTATTCCACGACTACACAAAGATATCTGATTCAATTGCATGCAAACACGATAAAATTCCAATCTAAGCAAAAACTATGCAAGTTGTACTTTCAGATACTACATTCAACAGTTGTGAAAAATGCAAGTATTCTTAGAACACAATACCGTAACTGAAGATACTCATTATACTTCCAAGATCAAATAAATCAGCGGTGAAAATATGGTAAAAGAAGCAGTAACCCTACAGGTTTCCAAACAGGATGGTTAAACTAATTTCATCGTGCCTGCCAGCACTAAGATTTACGATGGCTGCGAATCCAACTTATTTATTGTCTATCAGATTGTTCTCCCAGATGTTAGATCGAGAAAGGCATTTTCAGGTTCAGCATGAGTAGTAAAGAAATGCGCTAATCACATCGCTATTCAGTTACCAATCACATCATAATAAAGATATAACTGTATACTATTACTAACGAGCCTTTGAAAAAAAGATTTGTCATTTTTAACTTGCAAAACAAGAACCAATGAAATTAACATAGAGTGCTTGGCTTGTACAGAAATTAACATAGAGTGCTTATGGACGTAATAAATTTACCCGCTGCATATCACTTTCCAGCATCACCAATGAAATTAGAATTAAATTATATGGCGAACTTGGCTTATACAGGAATTAAGAAATGAGCAGGCGAACTTGGCTTGTACAGGAATTAAGAAATGAGCAGCAGAACTTGATATACTCATGGACATACATTGGCCAAATTACTTAGATGGTTATACTCCATGAACTGATTGCACCGCAAAAAATCAACAATACTAAACTCACATCGTGGTGGAAGGATGAACTGGATCGAAAACCCTAGATTCAGGTGCACACACGTAGATCCTGCTGGACCTGTACTGGGAAAGTACCTAGCAGCGTGCGCCGTGCGGCGGCGGAGAAATGAGGCCTTTAACCGCCCAGCGAGGACCTAGCTGCCCAGCGGCGGCGAGCTAGACTAGGCCGGCTTGGGCAGCGTCGCCATGGTACTCGTACATGAGAGGAACTAGCTCCGTGCGTCGTGCGGCGGCGGATAAATGAGGCCTTGAACCACCAGCGAGGACCTAGCTGCGCGGCGGTGGCGAGCTGGACTAAGCCGCGAGCACAGATGGGTGTGGGGAATTCGTGATCTGTTCTGTTGCACGAGTACAGGAAAGACAGGGACTGAAGTAATAAAATCACAGATCTTTAGGGGTTTTGTGTAAAGTGCACCGTGGCTGAGGGGTAAGACAAGATCTAACCACTTATAGCTGATCCGACGGGTCTGGTGGGCATTTGCAGATTTGCAGAAGTTACGCCATTTTCAGGTGATACGGTTCCCAATGGCATGCCATCAGTTGATCCATGCGATGGTTCAGAAATTGTAAGACACATGATGCTTAATTGATACTTTTTTTACTTATGGGCTGAAGATTAATGCACTTTCTAAAAATATCTAGATTGTCATGTAGTGCTAGTGCTATAATCCAATGTGAGCCAAAAACATATGTGCTAGCTTTAGCTAAAATGTCTATATACTGTAGCTGAAGCAAATCATTATTGCGTAGACACAAACTCGTGTTAGTCAATTTTGTGTAACGTAAAGAAAGCCTGATTTTTATGGGAAAACATCCGTGAAGGGCCTTCTTGCAGATTGTACGTTTTTGCTGCGGGTGTTTTCTTGAAAAATGACAGGGGCCTGCTCACAAGAGATCCGGACCGCTGGTACAGGATCCAATGGTCCGGAGCGAAAATTTGCAGATTTGCAGAATCTGGATGTTTCCACCTGATACGCCCCTGCCGTGCTGCTTCTGCACCACAAGACAAGTAACCTTAGAGCATCTCCAACAGACGCGCTAGGCGCCGGCGCGCTAATTTTTTTTTTGCAGCGCCAGAAAAGCGGTGTAGCGCGCGCGACGCCTGTTTTGCTTTAGCAGACGCGCTATAATTTAGCGCGTCGCTGTCGCGCTTCACCAGTCACGCTAAAATGCAGCGCCACAAACACAAATATGCAGGGTTTTGCAACGTACACAGATCGAAAACAGAAAATAAAATGACACGAACATGAACAGACGCGCTAGATAAAAACGAACACGAAACGAACAGACGCGCTAGTCGCCGGCGCGGACATGAACTCGAACTAGAACTCGAACTCGGAGTCGGAGGAGAAATCCGACTCCGTGTTCGTAGTGTCCGAGATCTCGTCCTGAAGCACGGCCCACCGCTCGTCGCCGGCGGGCCAGGTGGCTTGGCCTGCTGCCAGTAGAGCCTCCGCATCCGCCTTGGCCTGCCACCGCGCCGCCCGCAGCTCGGCACGCTCCGCCCGTCGCACCGCACGCTCGGACAAACTGGAACTCCGCAGCCGCGTCAAGCGGGTGGCTCCGGTACCAATCCTCCACGGCGCGCTCGTCCCGCTCCTCGACTAGACGGAGCGTGGCGCGGAGGCGGTGTTCGCGGCGGTCTTCGGGGGTGACGAGGCGCGGCCGTGGCTATGTCCGCCGCCTGCTGCGCGTTGCGGCAGTCGCGGAAGTTCATGGTCGCCGGCGACCGATTGAGCCTCCACGCCGCCGCGTCGTAGGCGCGGGCGACCGCCTCCGCGGTCTCGAACGTCCTGACCCGAGCGGGACGCGGCTATCGCCGGAACGGATCTCCGCGGTGAAAGTTCCGTTCGGGCGCGGGCGGACGCCGCGGTAGCCTGATTGGCTTCGGCGGCGCGGAGGCATCGCGGCGGTGGTGGCGGCGCGGTGGCGGGCGGCACGGTGGAGGTGGGGTTTCCGTGCAGGCGCGGGTGGGGAAAAGCGGTTGCGAAAGAGAGGAGCGACGCGTGGAGTGAGCGCACGCTGGACGCGGGGCGGGGTATATAACGCGAAAACTAGCGCGTTGGTGGGCGCGCTACGCTTTTTTTGGTGCGCGCGCTCTTTTCCCGCATCTGCTGGAGCGAGCGAAAACGCCCCGCACGCGGAAAAAAACCAGTTATTTGGCGCGCGCTTGCGATTTACCGCGACTGTTGGAGATGCTCTTATTGTACAAGTAGAAACAACAGAAAGACAAACATATGGCTAGCGGATACTTGTGAAAAACAAAACTTGTATTTCTTGTTATTGATTGACCTTGCTCATGAACAGTAGGGTAAGGATGACTTCCGAAATTATGGAACTGCATAAAACTCGTTTTAGCTCACACGAAGCAGCACAGCAGTAGTAGTTGTAGCGAAGTTACTAAGGCCCAACTTGAACATGTCAAGATTCACTCCGTTGTCTACCAGAACGCTTGTAACTCCCATTTTTGATACCTGAAGCAAAGGATGAAGATATTAGTAAGTTAAGATCAACAGAAACATGAAAGTTTGTATAACACAATTCACATGTGCGTAATCACTGGCTGCAATAGCATCAGACCATCAAGACCAAGACCGTTAGCTAGAATCGAATAGTCCAAGGAGTCTCAGAAGTCAGAACAGGCGCGGGACTAATCTAGAAGGATTCAGTGAAGGAAACAGTCTTACTGAATGATGACGATCGTCGCCCATCTTCTCCTTGCTGCTGCTGTTTTTTGGCAGCGCCGGTCAGTCGCCGGCGGCTGGGAGGGAGGGATTGGTCGTCCGGCAGGCTGGAGCAGGTAAGAATGGATAATGACGACGAGATAAAAACGCGTGGTCGCGTGGATGGTGAAAAGAGCAGAGGACCAGGCCCACCTCAGCCCGGTATGTTAATGGGCCGGCCCATTTGCCTCGACCAGGCCGGGCTCTTCGTGAACCAGGCCGTTTCCGGGCCGGCTAAGCCCGCACTCCGCAGGCTGAACGGAGTCGAGCTCCATAACACCAGACCGGAGGGCTCTCTGTTCCCCAACCGGCGCCACACAAACCCCCTTCTTCCTTCCTCGCGACGGCCGGACCGCCGCTGCCGCCCGTCGCCGCGCTCCGCCTCAGCGTCCTCCGAGGGACTCCGTAGTATCCCATCCACTTCAATCAGGTGGGTGGGGCATCACCAGCGGGGTGCTCAACTCAGCTCGTGAGAGCGGGAGGGACTTAGGCGGCGCCAAGATGTCGGATTTCCAGACCTCCTCGCACCGGGAGCGATGGATCTTCCAGCCTCAAGACTTGGTGACCCTTCCCGATTCATTCTTTCTATTTCTGTGCTTGCTTGGTGGCTTGGTGCCCAGGGTTTCTTTGCCTTGGGACTGCTAACCTATAGCCTACTCTGGCCATGGTATGCTGATGCATTTGATTCTGCTTTGCAGTTGGATAAGTGGGCGTCTGTGAACCAGCGTTCGGCCCAGATCCTCGCACAGGTTGGGTTCTCCTGGCATCATTACATTCTTTCACTTGTTTTGATGGGATAATGGCTGCTCACTTTTCCTTTTGTTCTCTTTGTGAAGTATGGAACGACGCGCTTGAAGGTGGACCCTGTTGACGGGTCTATATCAAACCCGGAACCTGCGCCTGATCATGGTACATACCATTTGATGGTTTCTGCTGCCTATAGGTTTTGATGAATTCACATGAGCATCAATAGTAACATCTAAGTGCAAATTTCACTAGAAAGTGATGCTCTTTCATAGTTGCGCTTATTTTCCTTGTCGGCCGTTGTTCATAGTAAGTTTGTGCGGAGTTTGTCTGGCAACTCTCATTTTGATATAAGTGTTAAACCACCATTTTAAATCCAGTTGTTGGGAGCACGAGTGTGAAGCCTCTATCCTGCGAAGAGGAGAAAATGATGCGGATATATTACGAGCAAAAGATTCAAGAAGTGTGTCAAGCATTCAAGTTCCCCCACAAAATTCAGGTAAAGCACTCCTCTTCCAAGATACAGTTCCTCTCCTAGCTTAATGATCGTGTGCTAACAGTCAGTTGTTGCTTTGCAGGCTACAGCAATAATATATTTCAAGAGATTCTATCTACAGTGGTCTATAATGGAGCATCACCCGAAGCATATCATGTAAGCAACATTGGTAAAATGAATATTTCTTTGGTTCGGAACACACAAAATCCTGGTGTATCAATACTCAGCTAAGATATACTTATCTCTCAAACATTACTAAAAAACTATGCAAATAAATGAAATCAATTATACTTCTGTGAAAGGTGATGATGTATGTGTCCTGATTGAAGATAAAAGTATGGGTGTTTGTAGTGTCTTATATTCGTATCAGTCAATGTCTTTCCTTGCCCTGTTAGTATGTTGCCAGTGACCAAGTTAATTGATTTTAATTTGACAGGTTAACTTGTGTATATTCTTCTTGCAAAGTGGAAGAAAATCATGTTTCTGCCGAGGAACTTGGCAAAGGGATTCAGCAGGACCACCAGATTATTCTAAACAATGAGATGATTGTTCTGAAAGTATGCCATTTCCATATTCGAATTTTTTAACGCCTCCAAGCAAACAGAATGTGACACTAAATTTCTTGCTTTCTTCCAGTCTTTAGATTTCGATCTGATCGTTTATGCTCCATATCGTTCTATCGAAGGATTTATCGATGACATGGAAGTAAGTTCTGTGCGAACATTCCATGCTATTCAGCTTTATAAATTCATCATATTTTAGCTTATCCTACGGTAATGCCAGTTTTTTTTCTGAAGGATTTTTGTAGGGCAGGTAATGGTGCACACCAACGGTTAAAGGTCATACATTTCTTTGACCCTTTTGTCATACTGTTCAAGAACACATTACTTTAATGTTTACTGTGTTAGCCTTGTCTGATATGTGTAGGGAAATTATGTTCTCTATTTATTTAATGTTTCTACCCTAGTATCTTATTAATGGCAGTTACACATCTACGGAAACCTAATCATTGAGAAACAATATGAGTTCATGAGACACGTCTTGTTTGGTTAACTCTAAAGGCCTAAACTTGTAGGTGAAGGTAATTGAGAACACCATGGATTTTACTAATTGCTAGTACCAAGATCGTAGAATTAGTTTAAATACTGTTATAGAAGAACAACACAAAGATTGAATTATTTTATCTGCAACTTCTTGGTCTCCTAGGTGACTATCAAAACATTGATGAGACAACAGATGATTGTTAGTTCTGAAAATTGAGTTTGTGTCAGAATTGCTTTTGGTATTGAATCAACAAAAGACACATCATATGAATATTACCAATTTGCTACATGAGCAAATAAAGCAAATAAATATTGTTCTTTATGTGACTTGCTCAAACGATAACTCAAGTATCCATTGAATGAGAAATGGTAAATTAGGAAATTCGGTTCGATGTCCAAAGCCCTCTTTCAATTTATTCCTTACATGGAAGGAAAAAAAATATGAATAAGAAATACATGTAAGCTGGAAATTTTAAAAAAAAAAGGCAAGTTTTATGGCTGGCCCTGCTTATGCCTCAGATGCTTTGTATTGTAGGATCTGCATCAAACTGCGAATTCTTATGTTGACAGAATGATGTTGACTGATGCACCTCTTCTCTATACTCCTGGACAGGTAATCTTAAACTATTAATAATATGTTTAATCTTCAATTCTGCTACATCACTGCCATTTTTATAAACTTCTTGGGTAGTTTGTATTTAACTAAGAAAGCTTAATCCTATGTATCAAGCTTGGCGTATTCAAACCTCAGAGTTTCGACTGATTTCTTATATGATCTGATTAGATACTGTTCTTATTTTTACAGTTGGCTTTGGCTGCTCTGTACAAGTCCAATGATGCACTTAAGGTCCTCGATTTTGAAAGGTGGTAAACTTCTTGTCTGTCTTTATTATGACCTTAATGTGTCGGAACTTTGTGTTTCATGATGCTTTTTTTTTTCCATTTACTCATGCTGATTGTTCCGACACTTTCATTGATTGTTCGCAGATACTTGGAAAGTGTTTTTTCAAGGCAACATTTTGATTGTCCAGTCGAACAGTTTGTTCAGATAATGAATACAGTTAATTACTTGGTGAGAACTTTTACTAGGCTTGTTACTGATACAGTTTAACATGATCATGTAAACTCCTACCTAGAATTGTTTTTTTAACTGCTCGTTTCATTTCACCGGTCTACACTAACACACTGTGTTAACAAAAAAAGGATTAGATAATGTGTAACATATGTGACTGTTCAGGAAGGTATTAATTATCTGACCTGACAGAGAGTACCACCCGTTCTTGTTTGCTTGCATCTCTGATTGCATAGATATCTATAGAGTTTTTACATGGATGATATGTGAGGTGTATATTTTTATCCATCAGAGGGTTACCCCACATTCTGGAACACCCAGTGCTGTCGATTTGATGTGCTGTATTATTTCCGTATTTCTGCAGGTCGACCGGCTTCAAACACTTGGTGCTGATGACATGAAACATGCTGATCGCAAGCTGAGACATTGTTTGGATGAGTAAGCCCTCAGCATCTCTACAGGCCTGCATGTTCTCCATTATTTACCCTATGTACTCATGCTTGCCACATGGAAATTTCTACAGGCACAAGAAGAAAGAAAAGAAGCCAAAGCACAAATCAAAAAGGACTAGTGATGCCCGGCAGTAAGTAGGTTGCTTACATATCAGCACACGTGTTTGACAATATTGTTTCCAGTTCTCGGATCTCAATCGCCATATAATCTTTCTCCACAGCAACAGCTAGGAGTTGTACGGTCGGACAGCTATATTGTGTAAGAACCATTCTGGAAAAATTGGTGGTAAGGACTTGTGCCCTGGATCATGTGTTAGCTTTATCTTGCAACCAAGTTATCATACAAGTATCTTCATCTGCACAGGCTCTTCCAACTTCGGTGCGTGCTTCTCCAGCCATTGCATCAGTGGTGTTGAGCAGAGCTGATCTCCTCACGAGCCTTAGGTCTTGGGCCAAGGACAAGCAATTTTCAGAGGAGGCGCCTTACTGTGACCTTCCAGGGCCTGGCATGTCCGGTGCCAACGAAGCCAAATGTTTTTTTGTAACCTAATTTTATTGGAGTAACTTAATTCTTCGGCGCGACCAGCAGAGAAACTAGAGTTGTAGAACATTGGATGCTATCTATTTTGATGTGAATTATACCCTTCGGTGCATGGGTGGAGACAACCTTGAGGTGTAAAATTTTAGAAGCTATTTTGTTACATACAGGAATGATACACAAGGTCTGTCGCCCAAGATGCTAGAGTTAATTAATCACCACTCGGTGTTTCTCGTTTAGAGTTACTGCCATCATTTTTTTTTTTTTTTTTTTTGAACACAGAGTTACTGCCATCATTGAGCTGACGATCTAGATTAACGTCCCTCTACGTTTTTTTTTTCCTCGTCGAGAGTCACTTTTCGTCTGACAGAGTTTGTTGAGAATCACTGTGTGAGAATTGGCAAATCGGGGCCACATTAGAAAATAAGCCATGCTCTCGAAATTGGAGTTTGTATCATTTCGTGTCGGGATCGTGGAATTCAATTATGCTCCGTTCGGATGTCTATATTGAGGCTGGATCCCGAATATACGAAATCGTGTTGTTCGGATGCGGTAGGTATTCGACCTGGGTATTCGCGTAAGATATCGAGCGAGGGCTCGGAACGGCAAAAAGAAGCCCTCGACATCGTGTGATATTCGCGAGTTAGCGCTGACCCTTCGCTCCCCTGATCCTCCGCTCGGTCCTCTCGCGACCTAGAAGCAGCGGCGGCGGCGCAGCTGCAACCGCCCTCCCGCCGGCCGTTCTCCTTCCCGGCGTGGATCCGTGCGGCCCTCCTCTGCTCCTCCTTCCCGTCGCCCCCTCCCGTCTCATCTCCTTTGTTCGCTTGCAGGGACGGATTTCTTGGAGTTGCTCCGGCGGCCGGCGCACGCGATTCCGGCACTGCTGCTTCCCCGCTGAGGTAAGGATTGATAGATGCCCTTCCCTTCCTGCACGCGAGGCACTGCTGCTTCCCTGCTGTGGCGCACACGATTTGTCATCCGACCCGCCCCGATGCGGCTCTAGAATCTCTCCCCAAGTCTCCCACCGCCTTTCCTAGCTCTGCGTCATCGCCGACGCCCGCCCGCCCGCTCCCCCGCCAACCCCTCACGCGCCTCGCCGTTCCCCGTTCCACCTCGTCGCGCCGTCGCGCTCCCGCTATCTCCGCTCTCCCGCAGGATCCTCGGACATTGATTCTCGAGGTATGAGCTTGTTCGGTCGTCGAGGACGATTAGCTAGACCCAAAAGTAACCTCTACAAGTAGTGGCGCACCATCTAGATCCGCCCCCGCGGACGACATGCTTCCGCGCGACACGTGGATGATTCGATGATCTTTTAATTATTTTCCAGTTTTAATTTTGGTACAAGATCACGCTCCAAAATGATTGTCATCGGCCACAACACGCTGGAGCGACTCTAGTCGTAGAACGCTTACCCTATATTTTTGGAGGCAATTGTGTTGTCCCCGGCCTAATTGCTCACTGCCGCACTCGAAATCCTCAGATTCAGCCTCACCTCGCTGTAGCAGCGGTGGTCTCGGTTTCCCTACACGGTGGCATGCTCGCCGCATGGATGGCGTCGAGCCAGATTGGAGAACACACATTAGTGAACTAAGACTGCCTTTATTGATCATCATCATGGCTGGTGATGTCATGTTTGGCCTTCACAGGACGCTGCTTGTAGGGAGGCAAGGCGACCGGTCCAGCAAAAAGCACTTGTGCAGCAATGTGTGATGGTGCGGCGCCATGGGAAAAGACTGCTTGTTTAGATTAGATTAGGCAGTTCGTGCAGATCTCTTGCTGGCCAAGTACAATATTAGTTTAGTATAATCCAACTATGCTGTAACAGATGGCTACCATCTTACAGTGTACTCTAGCATTTTTTTTTCTTATTATTGTGTCTCAGGTTTGGTATTTTAAAATCTATTTAGTGTGTTTCAATAAATATTTCACACAAACTCTTGTCAAAATTATCAGAAAACTACACATCTGTTTTGATTCAGAAAAAACATAGACGCTGGCTTGCTGATTGCCGTCTTGTCATTGGTGTCTCTCACCTCGCATGTGACAATTACACTATGAGATTGGTCCTGCATGTTGGATTCGGTCTCATATAATATTAACCAATGAATGTGAGCGTTATTGAAACATTGTTGCAGAGTATGTGTGCTTTTGTCAAATGCAAACTCAAATGTATAGTTTTCTGATAGTCATTCCAGCACGTTTCATCTTTGTTCAATTTACTCTGACAGTTCTATTTCAGCAGGAAAGCTGGAAGAGGTCTAGTCTTTTCTGGCTTCAAGCCTTCAACAGAGTTGTTGTGTAGATTTCTCGATATTCATTCATTTCCATCACTGGGAGGCTTGAATCTTAAAGCATGAGGTTAGTAGTCTTAGTTCCTCCTTCGAATCCATATAAACCTGTTTCAAAGTTATGATGCATACTAACTTATTTAGATATGCACGGTTTACCTATTCAGTTTCAGACTCTCAGTTACTACATTACTTGACTGGAGTTGTTTCAAATCTTTATCTAGACTAGCACAATGATAGAGCATAATCATCCCATTTTTGTATAAGCAAGGGATCATCGCATTTGTTTGATAAGTCCTGACTCCTGAGGAATATAAAATTCATTTTTTAGTTCAAATATGAGATGGTAAACTAGAGTTTCTAGAGGGAACTGGTTTACTCCCTCTGTCCCAGCTTTCATGGCATGGTAAAACATAGAGCTAATCTGTGAAGGGCAATACAAAATTCCCAATTTGGCTCTTGCACGTGATGGTACTATGAAGACTTAGAGAACAGCATTGCTCTGTTACATGGTTAAGCAGCTTACAGCCTAACTATTGACTTCTACATAGATGTGGTCTTTGGAAAAAAATGGATATGATACGTAGACTCATTTGCAATTTTATATGGTTTTACATATACACACAAACCATGTTTTTGGCACAAATGCTGCACTATGATCCAGAGGTAAAGAAATGGCCGAACTGACTGCATAAGTGTGAGCTAGAACTCAAGTTGCTTGATTTTGCTTCCATTAATTTGACCCTTTTGTTTTGTCCTCAGCTCTCATCGCGTGAAGTGGAATGAGGATAATCTGTATGAGATTGAATCAAACAAGCCAGTGAGGCAGAAGATAAATGAGCCCAAGACACCGTATCACCCTATGATGGATGATGATGGTATATTTCCTGTTACTTTTATCCCATCATATCTGACCACCGTTAGTGCTATAATGTGCAAAAGCTGAATATTTCTTCCATTGCTTGCTGTCTAGGGTCAGTATCACCAACACACCCGTTCGACAAGTGTCTAGATGAGACTGTTAACGCTGAAGCTATTTTAACTGCTTTAAATGGTGTGGCTTCTTCGAGTAAAAATGATTCAAAGGATGGTGGTTGGGCATCCTCAGATGATGATGCAGATGCCATGGAAGATGATGATGGTTGGTAGCTTCTTTCTCAATGCCATTTTAATGTGGTTATTCTGCTTACAGTAATTTTCTATCAGATTTTTCTGCTGCATTTGAATGGTTGATCAGTCTTCAATGCTAGCATAACGTAGTAGTTCAAGATCACGATGACAAATCGATAATTTATATAGCTGTCATGATTTTATCTTATATCATGATTTATTTGTTTATATTTGAGGCCATACACAAGTAGTATCATTATGATGGGTAGTTAATAAGCTTATCATCAGAGTCCACGATGCTATTTGAACATACAGTGATATGTTTGGTGTTGATGCAGACTCAG
The DNA here is from genome assembly GCA_947311845.1 of Poa pratensis. NCBI lineage: Eukaryota > Viridiplantae > Streptophyta > Magnoliopsida > Poales > Poaceae > Poa > Poa pratensis. The sequence goes on from CAMZMU010000020.1 coordinate 83,726,165, forward strand.
AAGGTGACAAAACATCAGTGAGTTTCAAGGAGCATCGCCGTGTTCACTACGATGAATTCCGCAAGGTTAAGGAACTGATGCGCTCTGGATCTCTGGGCGAAGAAGCGGCAAACAACATCCAAAACAAGACTGCGGAAGAAAAGGCAACATGCGATAAGAGTGAACCATCATCGTCACCTCAAGCATGAGCAATGAAGTGTGTGTTGCTGAATCCTTGTCTTTCATATCAGATCGGATGGTTTTCTGTACGCAAAGAACCTGTTCCTCTCCCCCTTATTTCGAGATGTTGTCGTTACCTAAAATGGAGGAGAATTCTAGTTGAACTAGCACTTCTTTTCAGTCAAACAGGCAAGAATCTGTCTGTCTTGGTCACCTTTTATACTACTGGAATTGAGTTATGTGATTAGCCCTTGAGCAAGTTTTCTTCAGGACTTCAACAGATCGTGCTTTAATGTTTTTGCGATTAGGTTGGTGATTATGGATTTACGAACTACGGTATAGATGGATTCAGTAGTTGGATTACTGGAAACAGCTACATGAGAATATGATAGCAGAGAAGGAAATCCGCCTGCTTGTACAGCTCGCTTGCTTGCAAGAATTTAATGCCAAAACAGTCTTGTGTAACATTTGGCAAATAAAAAAAATAAGTCGCTGCCAGGAAGTTCAAAGAAAAGTCGAAACTGCCTACTCTAGTGTTGCAGTAAACCGAAGTTCATCCAAAGAAATACCAGGTAGAACGTAGACAACACATACCACGTACACAGCACTATCATAACGCCTACTGAAGACTAGAGGCACTCACTCACACGTCACACGATACCTACCACCTCTGTCCACAAAGGAAGGAGTACTGAAGATGAATGGAGTAAAAGGAATAATGAGACGCTTTTACGAGGCACACGTGGCATCTAAACGCTTTGGTGAGTACTGTCACGCACAGGGTGTAACAACGACACTAACGGAAGCTAGGGTTGGTTCTCTCAAATTCATCGATAAAATTTATACACAAAGGCTGGCATTTATTGCCAAACAAATGGTTTTACAGCGAATAGTACCAGTCAAGCAAGATGAGAAGATTCCGAGATATCAACGGCACAAGTGCAACAGGTTAAAAAAAAAGGTCTCAACATTACAACATTCTCATTTTTTACTTTTCTCTGCAGTACAAGTCATCCTACAATTACATTCCGAACATGATAAAATGAGAAATTGAAAGAACTTGTTGTTCGATCCTCCGTATCTTCACTTCTTGGCCTGGTCTTGGATTCTGGAGCTTCATTCAGCTTGTTTTGGTTGCGGCAAAGTTGACAATCGGAGCCTTAAGCAAATTAAGAAATATTATTAGCAGCATAATATCTCACAGCCAGCAGAAAACCCAACAAACAGTATATGAACTGCCAATATACAGTCTGGATAAATGGAGCAGAATGACCATGCAAAATATTGGTCCCACATGGCATTACTTGATACCCTCTGGACATAGGCAAAATCTCCAGCATAATACTTTTAATGGACATGAGAAAAGTTTCCGACATACTATTTTGACCATTATTACTTTTCAAACGAATATGTTAGTTACATTTAATAAAATCATATTATGGAAATATTTTGTCATGAAAAATCATGCTACCAATGGATTGTTACTTTTCCTTTGATCAATCTAAATACTTCATACGTTAGTATGATAATGAGATAAATCTAGAAAAGTTTGAGCTGCACCCTTTCTAGGGCGTCATCTATTTCCAAACATAAGTAGTGTAAGTGTTATTATATGTAGTACAAGAGTACCTGAGGGGCTTTCTTTGGACAGTTGATGTTGAGGCAGGAGTAGCGCCAAATGACGGGCCAGCAAGCTCAAGTGGCTTTTTTAAAACAGAAGGAAAACACAATTAATATTAAAATACAAGCAAATAATAGCGGAAGAAGCTAAATCACATGCATTTAGAGATAAAACACAATGAGCTAATGAATCGGACAATCGGTACAAGGTGGCATGGCATAGCTCTGTTGTATTATTGATGTTGAATGAGCAAATTATTCATATTGAATGCAAAATAACCCAGCCCAACATAAAGTGCTGGTCAGCACTTATTTAAACATGCTGAGGCGATACAAAACAATCTACTATTATCAGTAGCACACTAAGTTCTGATAAGGAAATCAATAAATTATCATCCATCTGCTGTCTCAGATTTCAGAGAAAAAAAGAAGTTGGCATCCCGTGCAAGCTTTACAACTCTAAAGGAAGAACAGAGGAGAAAAGAGGACTTTAAGGCCATAACAGAAATCCTAAATACACATGAAATAGTTTGAAAAAAATACCTCCAGCTCTTCCTCAGCCTTGCGCTTCAACTGATTATTACCATTGCATGTTTGCCCCAGGATCTTTTCAGAGCATCCTTCCAAAGATGATCCATGAGCAGGTGCATGTTTATTATCAGGCTTAGCTTGATACGATACCAGCTCATCAAGCTCATCAATCACAGCTGGAGAGGAGCTCACGAGGTTATTTCCACTAATCCCCTCAGACTCCTTATGTAAACTATTGAAACAAATGTCCAACCCATTTGTTGGGCCACCATTACTTGAAGTAGATGGCATGCTGTTAGTTTGTGTAACTACATCCAACACAGCATTGTCCCCAGGAGCAGTTGTATTTCCAAGAAAACGCCCTGGATGTTCATGCTCAACAGTTTCTGTGTGAAGATTCAAATGCCCGTTCAAAATAGTTTGGGCTTCTCTACTTGATACAGTAGGTGCCATCAACGAAGTACTTTGATAGCCCCAAGAACGATCTTGAGCAGACTGAGGATCACTCGAACTCTCAGCCCCCAATGGATTTCCAACTTGACCATCAGCTGTAACATCATTCCTAGAAACAGCACGACTGTTCCTGGCTGCTGTTCTAGAAGAACGAGGAGGACGCACTCCACCAGGAAAAACAAACAAGGGGATGTCTTTTCTTTTTACATGGGACACTTCAATATCCATCCCTTCTCTCCGGTGCACATAAGCAAGAACTGAAATCTTAAACTCATTTACGATTCCTCTGATGTCAAACTGCTCAGCTTCTTGAGGTTGGGCAGTTTGTTTTCTCCAAAGACCCATGAAATAAAAGCTATGCAACGGCCTGGATCCATCTGAGAAATCTCTGGGATGAGGATGTGCAAGGAGCATCTCATGCGTATATCGCTCAAACTACATCAGCAGCCAAAATCATATATTAAAGGTCAGCACAGCGCAGACATTACTAAGAAGAATGAAAGTTTTCTTTCAGTTATTCACCTTCAGTACAAGTTGGCGAAGACGAGACTCTACCCACCCTTTCCAATTCCTGAGGTCATCTTCATTTCTCGCCGTGATACTAACCTCTAAATAATTTCTATATAGTTCAAAAAATGGATATGGCTCGAGTAGATCATCCCAGGTTGCTTTATTTTCATCTATTGCCTACAGTTTATTCAAAGGTGAAATCAAATCTGATGCAAGACATAAACAGGTTCCATACCTGTGAACTCAAAATAGAAATTCTAAACGTAAATGCAGAGTTGCTACAGACTAGCATCATACACTAAGATTTTTGTCAGATAATAAAAGTTAGATAACTCTACAACAAATGAATTTGCATAACTCTAAATCCCAATGTAAAAAAATACAGATCCTACATCAATAATAACTAATTAAACATTTGCAGACAGAATTACGGAAATGGGAGTTTGCACTTAAGATCAATATTATCACGACTAGACAGTAGACATCAATAACATATCACCATTTGATTAAATATTATGGCAGTCCTAAATGCATGTTATGATTTTATTTACTTATGATTTCCTGTCAAAGTTCAAACAATTATTCTGAAATAGTAAGTACCTGGCAGATCTCAAATCCTCGTGTGAATTCTTGGATCATCACATACTTAGTACTACTAGATACGTTATAGCTAGAATTCATACAAGGATATGCGGGTGTAATTATAGGCATCTGATGGCCCCTCTCTCTAAAGTTTCTTCTTGGATCCCAAACAGGGAGGCCAAGAGGACCCTCCTCAATATGGCAAAGTATAACAGGGTTGGGCCACTTCCACTGGCTGTAGACTCTGAAAAACCGAGATATCAACATGCTGGGCGACGCATTTGGGTACAATTGACATATACGAGCAACAAGAATTGCCCAATTTATGCCACCCAAAAATCCTATAACCTGGACATGCAAGCAATATCTGAGTATATATTTCATATTCATAGATCATAACATTGATACAGTGATATGCATATGCACCATAATGTAAACGTGTAATCATGCACTGTGAGTCTGTGACGTAGCTAGACAATGTGCCAAGGCTGCCCATGGTGTGATTCGTTTGATTTACCTCACCAGATTTTATGTGCAACAGTATTTTACAAATATCAGTGAACAGCTTAAGTAAATGCTAACTTTTTTTAGTTCTCTTGTTACTTATCTCGTATTTTTTATCTCATTATACCACAGTACTACTAGAACAGTTGACCTAGAAACAGTACGAAGCTGATTTGGTTGGTCTATTAGGCAGATTAATGGCAAACAATCAGACAGCATATTGTTACAATTTGGTGCAACTCTTTGCTTAAAACCAAATGAAATGTAATTTTTTTTTTTAGAATGAAGCACAATGTTCTCTTGTTCACATTCTCGGTCCTCCCTGATCATGCATATTTGTTCATACTTTAAAGAATACTCTTGCAGCAAGAAGAAGCATACATTTGAGTACACCCCACGGCGCTTTCCCCAGTATCTCATGAACCTTAAGGTTGTGCGGAAACTCTGGATTTGAGAAAACAAATGGGTTTCAGTCCCTTGAATAATATTAACATGTTTACTTGAGGAACAGACATTCGTAAGGACACAAACCGGAATGTTCGGGACCAATCGTAAGATTTGATCAGTAACTCGACACCCATTTAAACTGCGAACAGCCTGTTCATCAACGTTGTGCAGTATTGAGTCTTGAGAAAGATCAAGATCCTGAAACGACATAATGTACCATGATTAGGAATCTCTATCAAACATCATTAGAACAAGTCATGAAATGATTTGCAAGCCAAATAAAACTATGGAATAAAATACTCAGATCTATTTATATGGTCTTCCATTTTTAGGATGAAATTGCTAAATACTGAAATATTGTTGAAATAACAAATCTGTAAAACACAACTTACTTCAGGAATCACCACATGTGCAAGGTTTGCATATAAAAGGTCAATGGACACCCCACAAAGTTTGAATCCCAGAACAGGCACATGAGCATCTGGTACTGGATGTAACTCAGAAACTTCGGGCATCTCAGCTAGCATATCGTGAAGACACCCAAAGAAGTAGTCCTGCATGAAAGGAAATGCACATTTGACACATTAAGACTGCAATATCTTTGGAATTTCAGTAATAGATCCCCTTACATTTCGAGTTGCATGTCTTGGACCCACGCATAGCGTATCAATATCTGCACCAGGACCATGCACCTGGGCAATAAGTAACAAAATTCACAACAGTTAATTTAGGTTACAGAGATAGAAAACGTCATAAAAGCCCGCAGCGATATATATCCATACCAGTACATACCTAACTAAAACCATCAGACTTTACATAGAGATAAACATAGTGAATAACACTAGTATAATTCGATACAAAAACATACAGAACAGGCAAACAGCATGAAAACACGGTAACAACTGACAAATAAGTATTTGTTTAGAAACAGAACTACACAAGAAATGGCGTAACAGAGTACCCCAAGGCGGTATGAACCGAACGTGAAGATCTTGGCATTTGCTTCTTGCACAAACTGCTCGCCGTAACCGCTCGCCCTAGTGGCCTTCTTAATCCAAGCTTTCACAGTCTGCCAGGATAAACAATTAAGTCATCTTGAAACCGGCCTACCCAAACTATAATCCAAAATATAAGCACATCGACAGAGCATGATTGAACCTGGTCAAGTTTGCCTAAGACCTCTTCTCGCGAGACAGCCCCCTGTTGACTCTCATACAGGCCCGCTTCTGCGAGAAACTGATCAACACCAATAACAACATATTAATCAGGAGAACTACAGAAAAATTACAAATTCTTGGTTATCTAGCAACCATATGCACGCACCTTTTCGACCTCCCCTGTCTGAATGACATCCTTCTCGGTCGGCCCGCTTAACGAGATTGGCTCGGATACACCGAGATAACCAACATTACTCTTCGCCATAGAGGCTTCCCAATTTTTTTAATTTTTTTATTATTAATTTCGACGAAAGGTCGATGAACAAGCTTTTATATAAAGCAAAAAAAGCAGGACGCTGGGAATACCAGCTTATACAAGGTAATGTTAAAAAAAAGCACACAAATATATTACAGAATCAAACTGAGGCTACACATCAAGCAGGACCGACTCCTTGTCTTCACCGGCGCCTGGCTGCTGGACGGTCAGGCTCCACAACTCGACTCCCAGGAACCGTCCCGAGGGGCGGATCTAGATTGTGCGCCGACCAAAATTGGCGGAGTTCAGTGTTGTTGAACCGATGACGGAAACCTCGTACCTCCGAAAACCAATCGCCGAGACTGCGGGCGGGGTCGAGACAGCAGGGACACGATGATGGCGGCGACGCGCGCTAGAAGTGGAGGGGCTGGGAGGCGTGGCGTGGCGTGTCGAGGCTCACGGCGGTCGGCAGCTCTAGGGCACGGCGGGCGGATTGGAGCTTTGGGTGGGTCGGGACTCGGGAGGGGAGGGGTAATAAAGGTGGGACGGCGGAGGAGAGGAAACCGTCGGTCGGATTTCGAATCCGTTTCTAGTTTGGATAGCACACAGTACTTGTACTTGATTGAGGAAAATAAAAACAGACTGAAGGCGTGTCTGGGAGCGCGGCGGCGTCGGTGAGCTCCGGTACGGCGGCGCAGGTGAGATCCGGAAGGGCGGAGACGCGGACGATTTTGGCCGGAGATAGCACGCGGCGACGAGGCTAGGGCGGCGCGAGTGGGGAGAGACTGGTGGGACAGGAGGTGAGGAGGAAAAAGAATCGGTAAGGAAAAGACGGGGTCGTGGGTGGCCCGGTTGACAGGGGTTGGCTGTACGGTATATCCAGTAGCATTACCGGGTAATTTTGCCTCATCTTAGAACACGTTCAACTAACGAGCAACACTGGTGATTCGATTTTGATGAAAAGATCGACTCGAATCAATCCAGTTCTTCTGCAGTTTAGTGAACCAGCATTGGCAGTGTATGTGGGGTCTTTGTTCAATAGAAATTCTGCATTTTCTCTCTTTCCTCCTAGCTGTGCATAATCGGTTCAGTTCTTCTGCATAACCGGTTACTACGCTTCTTTCGTAGGAACCGGCGCTACACTGTATTGAATCCACGCATAGGCTGCTTTAAACTGTTCTTGCCCGACAATGTGGCTGGTCTAACGGGTCGGTTCGACTTGTTCATCTAACAAGTTTAGAAGTGAAAATCGGATTCGACTCGCAAAACTCGTGAGTTTTCTCGTAAAGCTATCGATATGCAAAATCATAGGTTGTATATAATACAATTATTTCTAATTGTTTGATCATGTATGAGGAAATCATCACAACAATCAATACCGGTATGACAACAACAAGTAATATTTAAACAATAAACCACAATAGTTACGGAAAAAAGGGACTCTTTTTACCGAGTTTAACTCAAACTCGTTTACCGTTTTAGATTAAAACTCGGCTTGGCACGTTTAACTCGTGAGTTTTAAATTCTAATTCCAGGCCTAGGCATGATGTCAACCAAGCTCATCGGATGCCGAATTCCGGGTTTGGATACATGCACCAGAAGTTGGATAGATTAACTTACAACACCTATCAACCTAGCCCGCTGGAAACGCTCAAATTGGGTGTTTTTAGCCAACCAGATTCGCTGAGTGTAGCGGCGACTCCAACGACATTTCCTCTACCTATCTACACAGATGACTTAGTGTTTGCTCATGTCATTTTCGTCTTGCTTTCATGCATGATGATATCGGTGAACTCTACTGTAGACATTTGCTCTCAAGGGTTTGTTTTGTTTTTTCTATGTTTTGCTTTTATGTTTTCAGTAACAGTTGTCCCACGAGTCTGCACATTTGATTTTTTTTTTGTAATCTTTTTTTATTAACATATTAGAGGTATTTGGGTTAAAAGGTGAGGCTAAGTTTCTAAGTTTCTTCGTTTTGGAAAAAAAGAGGTCCTAGATTGAGCAATACTTCCATATTAATACCACAATTTTAATCATAGTCAAACACATCAAAGTACTTTAAATTGTGGTAATTCTGAAAAATGTGGTATTGTTGAAATAGTTCAAAAATATTTCGCTACCAAACACACCCTGCAGCTTTAGAGCGAAGTTGTCCTTAATACATCCAGTATTATGACTCATTTCTCTTATATTTTTCACTAATTAGAATTTATCAGAGCCTGGATTTACCTTTTTTTATACTGATTAAAGTTTGTAGGTAGATAGGCGGAAACCACAAATGGAGGCCAAGCTACATGGTGCACTTTATTTTGAAAAAATTGAAAATCATATTTTGAAGATTTAAAAAATCTGAAAAAATCCTGAGTGTAGACAATGTTGTATTCTACCAACGTGCAAAAGTTCAAATCAAAATATTTAATATTTTGGGCTACAAAAAAATACTTCCTCCGATCCAGAAAAAGGTTCGGAACTTGTACCTACCATTTGTACTACCCACGTTGAATTCTCACGAACGTTTTATTGGACCGGAGGGAGTAACAAAATCTGACAATTTTGGAAGAGTTGAATTTTTGCAGTGTTCACTAGTTTCAAGTTTCAAATGTCAGACTTTGTCATTTTTGTTGCCAAAAATCATCCCTTCCTGTTGCTCAATTCTCCCCCTCCGGCCGCCGTCCAGCTGCGCTCTTCCTCTTCCCTCTGGTCATATTTTTGATTCGTCGCTGCCTGCTACTCCTAGCTCCTCCTCTCATCGCCGACGGAGCTCATGAAGACGGTCAGTGTGTAGCAGAAAACCGCCCATGAACGTCCGTTTGAACAAGCAGGATAAATTTCAATAGCACGGAGACCTTATGCGTGAACAAAGAAACTCTGAAGAGGTCGAAATCATAGACCCTGCCAACGTACCAACAACGCAGAAACGAGACTTCAATTGACAGTTAGAACACCTGAGAATCAACGCCATCGGTAAGCAGATGGCAAATGAAAGGGAAGATTACCCTCAGATACTACAAGATATGTCACTGTTGTTGGTTACTATCTACAGTTGATCATTTCCCCATTATAGACAGAACTATACAGAAAAAAACAGTTCATCCAGTAACTAGCTTGTCACTTGTTAGTTACAACATTTGATTTGGAAGTTGCATGTAGGTGCTCGAGTTAGGCCGGCACCCTCCAACAATCATCCGACCAAGGCAGCAAAGGCGTTATCAGGACTGCCCGAGACACTGTACCCCCTGATCAGGGCATTGTACGTGAAAACATTGGGCTTCCAACCTCTCGCCAGTAGTTCTTCGTACATTTTGCCGGCTTCAGCAGCCTTCCCTGCTTGTCCCAGGTAGAGAATCAGTGAATTGTACGTGTACAGGTTCGGAGCCATTCCTTTCTTCTCCATGTCGTCGTAGAGGGAAACCGCTTCCTCTAATCTTCCGGATTTACCAAGTCCATGGATGAGCAAGTTATAGGTGATGAGATCAGGCTCAACCCCCATATCTGACAGCTGTTTAAAGTGAGACAAACCATCATTCAACCGCCCAGCTGCGCAGAGGGCGTCAATGAGAACTGTATATGATTTTATATCTGGGTTTATTCCCTGCTCGACCATATTGTCAAAGAGCTCACAGACTTTTTCTGTGTCGCCTGCTAATCGATGTCCGTTTAGCAGAATATTGTAGATGGCGCAATTAGGTTTGCATCCACACTCCAGCATCTCCTCAAAAAGATCTTCTGCATACTCTATGTTTCCATCTTTTAACAGTCCATCAAGAAGAGGACCGTATGTACATGGTGTGGGAGAGAAGCCTTCGCTCATCAGCTGGTAGTATAAGTTTATAGCCTCGTCCAACATCTTTGATTTTACTAGACCCGAAATGATTGTGTTGTAGGTAACATAAGTTGATTTGTATCCCTTGTCATGCATCTCTTCTTGGACTTTCAACATATCCTCAATCCGCATTGACTTCACCATGGCATCGAGAATCAAATTGTAAGTAAACTCATCAGGGTCACATCCGAGTCTCTTCATCTCAGCGAACAAACCTTCAGCAACATCAATCTGGTCTTCATCCACAAGGCCACAAATAAGAGCATTATAGGACCCAGTTTTTGCCGAGACGCCAAAATTCTCAAACTTCTTGATGAGTTCATGTGCCGCCAGAGCCTCCTTATGCTTGAAGAGATGCCTAATTATTGGGCACAGAAAGAAATCATTCAGGAGAATACCACTTGATGCTACGGTTTCGGCAAACTCAATTGACTTTTCAGTACCAGCCCTATTCAGTATCGCATCCATCAGTGCATGGAGCGAAGATCTATCCACTTTCGAATCAGGTTGAAGAATATATTCTTTAACAGTATGCAGAGCTTCCTTCATCAAACCATTTCTTACAAAACTCGGGAGGATAGTACACATTGTTGCAAAGTCTGGAGCAAGAACCTTTTTCATCTGACAAAACATCCTGAATGCCTCATTCAATCTGTCCTCTTTAACAAGGCCATACATAGTAGTGTTGTAAGATGAAAGGTCAGGCATGCAACCTTTCATTGTCATACTGTATAGAAAGTCCAGTGCATAGTTCACCTCCCCATTTTTGCACAGACAATCAAGAACTGTATTGTACGTTATCAAGTTAGGTGGAAAGCTTTTAGATTTCATTTCTTCAAGCAGATGCATTACCTCCTTGACTTTACCTTCCCTTCCTAATCCTGCCAAAAGTGTGTTGTAAGTACAGTCAGTTGGATCAAGATTCATTTCTTTCAGTTCATAGAAGATTTTCCAGGCTTCATTTCCCCTGCCTGCCTTGTAGAGCATATCAATCAAGGAATTCATTGCAATAACATCAGGAACACATCTGTTTTCAATCATTTCAGAGAAGATCTTCATGGCCTCGTCAGCATTTGATGCCTTGCTGCAGCACTTGATCATCATAGTGTATGTGATAGCATCTGGACAAATCCCCATAGCCTTTAATTCATGGAAGACCCTTTTTGCCATTCCAAGCCTACCAGATTTAGCAAGACTGTACAAAACAGCATTACCAGCAGCAACATCAGGAACAATCCCTTTGCTCTTCATAAGCTCATACCTTTTAATTGCTTTCAGAGATTCGCCGGATTTTCCGTAGTAGTTTATGAAAAGACATGTGTATAGCCATTTGGAGTAGGACCATGAATATTCATATGGTTGAACAGCTCTAGAGCATGGTTAAACCTATCAGCTTTCAGAAATCCAGATATCAAGGAGTTGTATGAATACTGCTGAGGTACTATACCCTTTTGTTTCATCTCATCAAAAATATCTGAAGCTTCATCGACCCTCCAACTTGGCACAATGCATCCACAGTTGCAGTATAAGCAACAACATTGTCATTGTAGCCATCAGCTTTCATTGCATTCCATATCTCAACTACCGACCGGAGTCACCATTGTCACCGCACTTGTCTAAGAGAGTAATGTAGGTCACCCGGTCAGGTTTTTGATCACTCGCTTTCATCTTCCAGAATACATCCTTGGCATCAGTGACTCGACCGGCATCACAGAGAATCTGTATAAGCACAGTATTGGTGATGACATCTGGCTTGCACCCGTCTTCCTCCATTCTCCGAAAAATCTTATGCGCCTCCTCAAATCTTCCAGCCTGTCCAAGAACCCGGATGCAGATGGTGTAGCTATACACATTTGGCTTCACTCCACGAGCCTCCATGTCACCCAGCAACCCAAGAACCGGCTCGGCGTCCCTCCTCTTCCCAAACGCCAACATGAGCACGGAGTACGTCCTGACAGTCGGCACGACACCGTCCGCTGCCATCGCCGCGTACACATCCATCGCCTCCCTCTCGCACCCAGACTTGACGAGGAAATAGATGAGGCCATTGTAGGTGTAGGCGTTCAAGACAATCCCGGCCTCTCTCATCACCGGCAGGGCGACCGGCGCGCTCCGGAGGCCCCCTTCGACGCCGAGCGCGCCAAAGATGGTGGAGAAGGTGCCCATGTTGGCCTTGACGATCTGGCTCTGCATTAGGTCGAACACCTGGGCCATGTCCCCGACCCGGCCGTGGGCGCGCATCAGCTCGAGCATGTAGTTGCACGACTCCGTGGTGTGGACGAGCCTGGGCTGCCGCGCGACGGACCGGAACAGCTCGAGGGCTTCCGCCGGGTCGGCGGCGGCGGCAGACCGGAGCATGTGGACGACGTTCTCCGCGCCGGGCCGGCCCACCACCCGCTCGTCGCAGGTTGGTGGCGCGAGCTGGCGGCTGCCGGCGCGGCTGCTTGGCCGCCTCTTATAGGGGGCAATCAGGAACCCAGGAGAACTCCTGGCCTTCTGGGCCCGAGGCGTCCCGGCACCGGCGGCGCCGCCGCCGCTGCTCACGACTCCAGAGCAGCAGAGCTCCATGGCGGCCGCCCGTCCCCCGTCTTCTTTATGGCAACACCTGAAGATTTCAGAAAGAAGAATGTGACGAGTTGAACACTGAATTGGGAAATTGCAGTGCAGTTCTTGGGTCCTCGGGGATTTACCTCTGTTGCTGCTGGTGGAAATGGATGCTGGGGAGGTGGGTGACGGTGGTCGCCTGCGTCTGGTTGGGGAGATAACGAACTAGATACCGCACCGCGCCGCACCGGGAAGCCACAGAACCAGGATTTTTTTTCCTGCTTGAGAACCCGTATCCTCGGCTCCTAGGCACAAACCCAAAACGAGAGGCAAACTTCAGACTTTCTGACGTCCGTGTCTTTGTCTTTAGTTTCAGGGTCGTACTTCTAGTTAGAATTTTTAGAATAGGTGTTCAAATATGCAAAAAATAATCAGTGTAACTTCACCACAGAAGAGATCAAAGTTCAAAATATTCGTGATCACACCATGTCAAAATTAATATAAAGCTTAAAATAAATGCTTGAAACCGTACTCAAATTTACTTGAAAATCATGTATACATTTATTTCCGCAAATGTGTTCGCGGTGAGAATCAACATGTAGCTGGGTGGTTAGAAGGCTCCAACTTTGAAGCTCTGTGAATCCAATTTCAGTAGTCATCGTATGAGTGTATGTGGGTGGTGGTGGTGAGCTTGTGTGCGTTTATATGTTGTAGTACTCGATATTAAGATCTGAAAATGATACTCGTGTAGTATATAGATTTATCATATTTTCATATTGTACTTGTACAACAAAAGGTATTAATGGAACCGGATGGAGAAAACATATGCACAGAGAACGTGTCCTTTCCACACAAATTTCTTGTGCAACAGGTGCACCCCACATAAAACACATGCTAAAAGTTCTAAGAAACTAGACATGTCATATATTTAACATGTCACTAAATTTTCAGCTACAAGAATCAACTCATAACACAAGAAATAAAAACACTAAATTTAGTTGTGCACCTTTGGTAGTGCCAATAGTTTTTTTTGTTTACGAATTAGCTGAAACTTTATATTATTTGAACACCAATATTATAAGAAAAAGCCTAATCAAAAATAAAAATACAATCCAATCCTGGGGGAAATCTTCAGCGTCTCCATCCTGCACATGTCGATGGCACGCCGAAACACCACTATTTGTAGCATGGTTTGTCCTTTTTTATTTATTTCTCATGTTGAGTTAAATTCATAAATGAAAGATATATTATATGTATCCTTGACTATTTTCGTAATTTTTAATAAGTCTTATCATAAACATCTGAGTGAATTCCACTTTCTATCCCATAGTTGTACATCTGTGACACATATTACCCATTTAGTGCGAATTCTATCAAAATACCCCATCTAGAAATTTTGGACATGAGTTTTACCCCATTTTAGCATTTTGAATAAATTTTTAGGTAAAACCTACGTTAGGACCATATGGCGCAATAAAATATGTAAAATTAGGAGGGCATCATCGGGGATCCAGACTTTTCTTGTCAATTTATTATGTTCATTCTCAGGCCCAACGGTTGACCAAATAATGGGTATAAAATTATACTCATACTCCCATGCGGTACCGGGTAAAATTTTCATCCTTATTCTCACATTTTTTGAATCTCGATCATCACCTCACACCTTACCCATCAAATATACATCAGGAAAAGAGGGATTCAAAGTTTCCAAAATAGCTAATCTATATGAATTTTAACTAGATGAGATCATTAGTGTCACAAATGTTTAACTAGGTTTTTTTAAATTGTTGATCAGCACATATGTCAAGTGGTAATATATATAACAAAAGGGATAAAAAGTGGAATTCACTCAAAATTTCCAGCTAGCTGTAAAAACTAACAAGCTCACGATTTGTAGTATTCCAGAATGTAGCTTGGTACTTCTTTGTGCTAACTCGCCTTTTGCTTTGCCCGACGAACGGAAAGCTGTCTAAAAGAACCATAATAAACACGCCAAAAGACTGAACCACACGCATGCCCCTAAGCTCCGACAGAGCAAATCTATTCAGCGACGAGCATCAAGATACATCTGTATAATACACCCTCTATCCATTTTGTTGGGTAAAGACAGATCTCAATTTGAAATCTGGGAAGGCAATGTTGGCATTATTCCGCGGCGAACTACAGGTCAGCGTCCAGTTGACGGTGCAGTCAGCCCCTATGCCGACGGAATACCATCACAGGTTTCAGTTGCCGGATCAGTTTGCCCCTGCTCGCACATCAGCCTCGCCGCTTCTTCCAGAGACGCGTGTAGCTCGTCGTGCATACCTGATTTCTGGAAGGTAAACACAGCGCCGTTTATACATGGACTTGATCGTTGTATCGCCTTGTCCTCCAGTATTTGTTTGACAGCCTGCCACAATTCGAGACAAGAGAAAGGACATTAATGTTTCGGTAAATTCGAATAACTGAATTTGAAAACACAAAATCTTTGTTAACTCACTAACACATATGACCCTTATGATCTATGAACCATGACAGTAGGTATATTTTGGGTGAAACCAGATAAGGCTTTACTGTCAGACCAATTACAATACTTGACTGTCAAATATGTGAATTTGATTTATCATACATGAGTAAATATACACCATATATAATTACATTACTGATTTTGTGCCACCCAGTACACCAATTTGCAGTATATATCAAAATGTACGTAACACAAAACACATGGCTGTTAAATGTAAACTGATGCCAAGATATTGCTTGGTCAAACTTGCTGGATAAATGTAAACACTAAGCTTCACCAAGGTTCCAATATTATAGGGAGTACAACACAGGCTTATGAATCCTTGAGGGAACATATTTCCTAATGTGGACTGTAAGGTACCACTAGGAAAGCCATGTTGGGTACTTTTCTGGTACTTCAATAAGAAATACTCACTCCGTCCCAAAATAAGTGTCTTAGATTTGCCCAAATATGAATGTATCTAGACATGAAACACATCTAGATACATCCATATTCGGGCAATTCTTATTTTGGGACGGAGGGAGTAAATGTCAAGCATTATGCGGAGCTGAGCAAACACGACCTGACCATGCATGGATGAAAATAGATAACAAAACAAGCCAAGCAAGCAGTGAGGGCTCCCTGCTCCTAGATGAGGACACCCAGGCCTGATATTTTTATAAAATTGGACACTACTTACAATTTATAACAATTCATTCCCTAATCCCTAATAATTCTAGCAGACACACTTTTCATTAGAAAAGAATAATAATGATATGACACAAGGAACTCGAGGAAATTCCACTCAAATAATTATAACTGATGAACCATGATGCCACCCTAACTGCTGTTTCATTATAACTGATCATGATGCCACCCTAACTGTTGTTTCATGTCTACAATATGCTACTCCCAGTATCTCTCCTGCTTTCTTATTAACAGAATTTGCCCCATTCAAAATCAACAAAATATCGACCGTGTATCACTCCGACCCAAGTATGGTCACAGTAGTACTTCTGTAATCCTTTCCTTAACATCATCTGCTTTTATACCATCACAACACCTAATAATCTAAAAATAATTCCTTTTGGACAAATAAGCATTGGCATCAGGTCAAGTGTGCCTTAGATATGGAGAAGCGGACCTCGGATGATCTGTAGAACTCCATGGCTCAATATGTCAATTGTCTTGTTTTCACCAGCTATCTAGCGTTATCTTCTAACATCAGAACATGTGGTGCTTGCACGGAGCTGTCCACGTCTATGTAATGCTAATGCATTGCCATAAGCCCATAACATCTTTCTGAAAACTAATCTGGATAACTGACTCAAGAACAGAGCTAGGTCTCCAATACTCCAATATGATATGGATGCATTTTGGTGGATGAGGGAAAAGGTGTTAAAATCCAAAAAAGGTGAACTTGTAGGGGAAAGGCAACATAATATATCACAAGAGCTGAATGGTCTCGAATCACTTTCACTATCTTGATGGTATTTATTAGAGTACCATTTCTTTGATGTCTGCTTGCAGTCTTGACCCGGAAGGATGAATCTGGCCTGCATTTTCTTTTAAATGGGTATAGCTTACATTACAATGTTATAGACAATTTCTCCAACATGTAGCATCACAGGTCTGAATCAGAAGTTCTATACGAGGATGACCAGGCCCCTCAAAACTCAGCATGTTTCTCAAGAATCGACTATTGCTCAACACTGAACTGCTATTGATGAAAATGCATGTACATTTCAGGCAGTTCTAGGTTGTCCCTTGTTAAACTTAGTTAATCGGCCGAGAACTTTCACAGAAGGAATCGTCTAAATTGAGTACTGATGTCTCGAACAAGTGGCATGGGTGCAAACCTGCACCATCTTGGGATGGAAGGAGGGAACGCCAATTTGGGAGACAGCAGCTGCGCCGAAGAAGTTACCAATCAGCGCGGCGTCCGTAGCTGACAGACCCCATAGCAGCCCGGCCGCGAAACCAGCGAGGTAGCTGTCTCCGGCACCGGTGGGGTCCACCTGGACGGCGCTGAACGGCGCCACGCGTGCCTCCCCACCGTCCCAGTATAGCCGACACCCGTCCCTCCCCTCTGTGACGATCACGCAGCAACGGCGCCTCGCCGTCTCCACCCCTATGTACGGCGCCTCCTCCGACGACGCCTTGAGGAACGCTACTCGGTGCAGAAGCGCCGCATACGGCGTGCCCTCCAGTGCCGTGTGGCGGACGCCGCCGCCCTCGGCGTCGAAGACCCGGATCAGCGCCTGCGCGTCCACGAGCACCGCGCGGCAAAGCCGAATCATCCGCTCGAGCGTCTCCGGCAGCACCTCCCCGGCGACGCCGACGGCGAGGCCGTAGGCGAACCGGCGGTCGGGGAGGTCGTCGGGGTAGATCGGGTCGCAGGCGTGGACGCGCCTGAGCTGCCGGTCGGGCGCGTGCGCCGACGCGACGGCGTCGGAGAAGCGTGCGTGGAAGGAGGTGGTCGGCGCAGCGCAGAGCAGCGGGGGGTGCCGCGCGGGCGCCGGCGCGGAGGCGTAGGCGAAGTCGGCGCCGACCTTGGATACGACGGAGGAGGAGGCGTCCGGGGGCGACGCGGCGTCGAGCACGTTGGAGACGAAGGCCGCCGCCCCGCCGAGCGTCTCACCCACGACGCGGCCTCCCCGGAGGAGCACGTCGTGGCAGTAGCTCCCCACCACGAGGCCCTCAAGCGCGGGGTCCCCCTTCGTCTGCTGCTGCTCCGCCGCCTCCTCGCCAGGCACCTCTGCGGGAGGCATCGTGGCGGCTACGGCAGCGGGAGACGTGCTGGAGGAGTGGCGGGCGTTGGTGAGAGGAGGGGCGCGACGGCATGACGCGGGGGAGGAGGTCGGGAGGAGGGGAATAAATGCGCGGGTGGTGGGAGGCGGGGAGAGGACGATTCCGGGAGGCGACAAGGGGAGCTTTACAGATGCCGCGGCGGTGCTTGGCGCGGCGCGACACGTGCTGGCGGCGCACGTGTGAGCTGGAGCGGCGGCGGCCGCTGACTCCGCTGCGTGGAAGGTTGGTTGTGCCGGGATCACCGGCTTGACGGCTTCGCCATGGAGTCCAACTAAAAAATTCGTTGGATTCATTTTCTCGCGACAGATTCGCGAAACTTACCAAATCCTTTACTTTTTCAAAGGAATTATCTACACTGGAGCAGTATTCAAATTCCACTTGTTGACGTTGTAGTATACTTTTCATCCTCTAAAATGATGTTTGAAATAGCTAACCATTGTGTCGGTGTTGTACGTTTTTTCTCCCCCTGCCTAATAATGCAAAGGCAGAACTCCTTCCGGTTCACGTCAAAAAAATAAATAGCTAGTCATTCTCTTGTCCGGGTGTAGTGAAAAATGAGCAAGGGTCTTCGCATTTGACTCGACGAGTGCGGAGGGTAAGGAAGTTAGCCGAGCCTAGGAGGATCCGCTTAGGTAGCTGGAACGTAGGGTCCCTGACGGGCAAGTTACGGGAGTTAGTTGATACGGCGATAAGGAGGCGTGTTGATGTCCTATGCGTCCAAGAGACCAAATGGAAGGGACAGAAGGCGAAGGAGGTGGAGGATACCGGCTTTAAGCTGTGGTACACGGGGACAACCTCAAACAAAAATGGGGTAGGCATCTTGATCAACAAGAGCCTCAAGGATGGAGTAGTGGACGTCAAGAGGCAAGGAGACCGGATTATCCTAGTCAAGCTGGTTGTTGGGGACTTAGTTCTCAATGTTATCAGCGCGTATGCCCCGCAAGTAGGCCACAACGAGAGCACCAAGAGAGAGTTCTGGGAAGGTCTCGAGGACTTGGTTAGGAGAGTACCTACTGGTGAGAAGCTCTTCATAGGAGGAGACCTCAATGGCCATGTGGGTACATCTAACACAGGTTTTGAAGGGGTGCATGGGGGCTTTGGCTATGGCATCAGGAACCAAGAAGGGAGGATGTCTTAAGCTTCGCCCTAGCCTACGACATGGTCGTAGCTAACACCCTCTTTAGAAAGAGAGAATCCCACCTAGTGACTTTCAGTAGTGGCCAACACTCTAGCCAGATTGATTTTGTCCTCTCTCGAAGAGAAGATAGACGCGCTTGCCTTGATTGTAAGGCGATACCTGGAGAGAGTGTTGTCCATCAACATAAGCTGGTGGTGGCTGACTTCCGTTTTTGGATTCGTGTCCAGCGGGATAAGCGCCCAAAAGTTGCTAGAACAAAGTGGTGGAAGTTAAAGGGAGAGGCAGCTCAAGCTTTTAAGGAGAGGGTTTTTAAGGAGGGCCCTTGGGAGGAAGGAGGCGATGCAAACAGTATGTGGATGAGGATGGCGACTTGCATTCGGAAGATTGCATCAGAGGAGTTTGGGGTGACCAGGGGAAGTAGAAGGGATGCTAAGGATACCTGGTGGTGGAACGTTGAGGTCCAGAAGGCTATTAAGGAGAAGAAGGACTGTTTCAGACGCCTATACCTGGACAGGAGCGCAACCAACATGGAGATATACAAGGGGGCAAAGAAGGCCGCAAAGCGAGCGGTGAGCGAGGCAAGGGGTCGGGCGTATGAGGACCTCTACCAGCGTCTAAACACGAAGGAAGGCGAAAGAGACATCTATAAGATGGCGAAGACGAGAGAAAGGAAGACGAGGGATGTCAACCAAGTCAAATGCATAAAGGACGGAGCGGATCAACTCCTCGTGAAGGACGAAGAGATCAAGCGTAGATGGCGAGAGTACTTCGACGACCTGTTCAATGGAGAGAATGAGAGCTCTACCATTGAGCTAGACGATTCCTCCGATGATACCAGCCGACGCTTTGTGCGGCGTATCCAGGAGGCTGAGGTTAGGGAGACTTTGAAGAGGATGAAAGGAGGCAAGGCAATGGGCCCTGATGGTATCCCCATCGAGGTGTGGAGAGGCCTTGGAGACATAGCGATAGTATGGCTAACTAAACTTTTCAACCTCATTTTTCGGTCAAACAAGATGCCCGAAGAATGGAGGCGGAGTACATTAGTGCCAATCTTCAAGAACAAGGGGGATGTTCAAAGTTGCACTAATTACCGTGGAATCAAGTTGATGAGCCATACAATGAAGCTATGGGAGAGAGTCATTGAGCACCGTTTAAGAAGATTGACAAGCGTGACCAAAAATCAATTTGGTTTCATGCCTGGGAGGTCTACCATGGAAGCCATCTTCTTGGTACGACAACTTATGGAGAGATACAGGGAGAAGAAGAAGGATCTTCATATGGTGTTCATTGACTTGGAGAAGGCGTATGATAAGATACCACGGAATGTCATGTGGTGGGCCTTGGAGAAACACAAAGTCCCAACAAAGTACATTACCCTCATTAAGGATATGTATGATAATGTTGTGACAAGTGTTCGAACAAGTGATGGCGACACCGATGACTTTCCAATTAAAATAGGACTGCACCAGGGGTCAGCTTTGAGCCCTTATCTCTTTACTTTGGTGATGGATGAGGTCACAGGGGATATACAAGGAGATATCCCATGGTGTATGCTCTTTGCGGATGATGTGGTGCTAATTGACGATAGTCGGGCGGGGGTTAATAGAAAGTTAGAGCTGTGGAGGCGGACTCTAGAATCGAAAGGTTTTAGGCTTAGTAGAACCAAAACTGAGTACATGAGGTGCAGTTTCAGTACTACTAGGCACGAGGAGGAAGAGGTTAGGCTTGATGGACAGGTGGTACCTGAGAAAGACACCTTCCGATATTTGGGGTCTATGCTCCAGAAGGATGGTGATATCGATGAAGATGTGAGTCATCGAATCAAAGGTTGGATGAAGTGGCGCCAAGCTTCTGGCGTCCTCTGTGATAGGAAAGTGCCACAAAAGCTAAAAGGCAAGTTCTATAGGACGGCGATTCGACCTGCGATGTTGTATGGCGCAGAATGTTGGCCGACCAAGAGACGACATATCCAACAGTTAGGTGTAGCGGAGATGCGCATGTTGAGATGGATATGTGGCCACACAAGAAAGGACCGGGTTAGGAATGATGATATACGTGAGAGAGTTGGGGTAGCACCAATTGAAGAGAAGGTTGTCCAACACCGTCTAAGATGGTTTGGTCATATAGAACGTAGGCCTCCGGAAGCGCCATTGCATACCGGACGGATAAAGCGGGATGAGAATGTTAAGAGGGGTCGTGGTAGGCCAAACTTGACATGGGAGGAGTCTGTTAAGAGAGATATGAAGGATTGGAATATCACCAAAGAACTAGCCATGGATAGGGCTGCGTGGAAGTTAGCTATCCATGTGCCAGAACCATGACCTGGTTTCGAGATCTTATGGGTTTCAACTCTAGCCTACCCCAACTTGTTTGGGAAAAAAGGCTTTGTTGTTGTTGTTGTTGTTGTTGTTGTTGTAGTCATTCTCTTGTCCACTGTCATAAAAAAACTCAAATTTCTGCTCAAGAATTGTAATAGCATTGTGATGTCATCGACAACTCATCGTGTGCGCAACAAACCCATATGTTAGCAATAGGGTGTTTCATCCATTTTGTCAAACCTATAGAAAACCGTTTGTTTAGTATGCAACCTTATAAAAGTAGTACTCACTCCGGTCCACAAAAAGTATCGACGGTTATACACATACTTGTAAGTGATTAGTTGTTTTCGAGTGACATTTATTCCGGACCGGAGGGAGTAATACTTTCCATCGATGATAACTATGGCGAGAGTACAATCAATAAACTTCTCGTGCATATCCAATGGTGTACCTGATATAATTCTATCGGATATTTGTGTGATATATATTTGCGGATTAACTCAAGTTGGCACACGCCAATTAGATGTTCAACATCTAGAATGTAACTTCAATGTGCACACAAATTCAGATGTTGGAATTCGAAATTATCCTGACCCCGTTGTTATGGGAAATCACATAAAGAAAATCCAGAAATGTCCACAAACTATATTGATTCACGAGAATCATACAATAAAATTACAGTTGTCGACATATATTTCTACTCGGAAATTATAAAATTCTTCAACTAGATCCAGAGCCACGAATTTATGAAAAAGTGTCTCAAGCACTCATATTGGCATAAATGGAAGGACACAATTAAGGCATTACTGCACTCGCTTACCAAAAGAATGACATTCTCTACACTTAAGTCTTCCATGTGGTATACATATAGCTTTTCGTCCAGAAGAGGAACACAACTAATGAGGAGATGAGATATAAAAAGATACGAATAGCAACATGGTCAGTGGCGAGTCGACAATGATTACTATGACATAATACTACTTTTTATATGAATGTCTTTGATGGTTTAGGAGTGATCTTATTATTACTTATTATGACTGGCAGTATATATGCATATACCAATGCAGTTAATGGATGTACTGACCGCATATTTATCTCTGAAGCTACATGTAGATTATATGAATGTATTTGATGGGTTTAAGATTTCCGAAACCAGATACAAATCACCACATGCATTGTATAAAATTTACGAAAGTCAGTCAATGGCTTGAATAAGTTAAGTAAAATGTGTTGTGACCGTCTAGCGAATCCCTTCTTTAGAAAGGATACACGCATAATGATCATTGCACATGTATGTTTATAGATAAACCCTCAAAAGCTTTTTGTATCATGTTAATGACATCATTGACATCGGTGTTATTGGTAACGCGCAAGATATATATAGCTGTAACACACAATCATTTAACGATGGAGTTTGAGGAGTTTTTTCTTAAGTATACAACTTGAACACCTTCTTTGGTGATTACGTGTTTATCAACCGACCCATATTCACAAAGAGGGCACCGATGGCAAGCCTCTTCGCGACCAGGGGTAGGCCATGAGTGGAGGGTGTATGTGGGTCTCGAGCCTCTTTCCACCGTCTCTCGCCGCCTATTTATTCGCCTTGACCTAAAACCATCGGGTACCGAGTTTATTTGTTAGTTCAACTGCCACAAGGTCTTGTTTGTGGCAGAGAGGAGGGAGAGATGGGTGGGAATTGGGGTGTGGAGAGAGGGTGGCGTGGCCGGGTTCACCGCTTACGGCCGGACAAGAGACGGACGCGGATGAACTTGGACGATGTTTGTCCCACAGTGAATCCGACCCAAATTTGGTCCAAAAAGGTCAAAACAGGCACTCAACGCAGATGCCGGTCCATTGGTGGTGCTGCGTTGGGTCACCCAGATAGAAACGGTCGAACCAAATGGAGGGCCACACTAGAGTTGCCCTATCGACTACTCCTTCCATTCGGTATTATTGTCGCTAATTTAGTACAAGTCTCAACTTATATGAAAAGGGAGGGAGTATTAATCAAACACATTTTATTCCATCCGCCCAGAAAAGCAAAGGAAACGCAAAGAATAGACGACTCCTCAAAATCCGGACCATCCGTACCTGTTCCTTCAACCAAACACAGGCTTAACTGAACACGTCCAAGACCGAGGGGATCCGCGGTGAGGCATTAAAGACGAGCGCGGGTCCACCGCGGTGCGCCGCGGCCTCAACGAGATATGAAGCGAAGGGAACCCACCGGCGGCTTCCAATTCCAAATGTCGTCCCCTCTCCCGACCCCAAAACCCAATCCCCAAGCAAATCGGCGGCGGCGACGAGGAAGGCGCGACCGCTGTCCGCGATGAAGATGGCGCGAGCGTCCGTGATGACGAAGGCGGGCCCGTTGGAGTGCGCCGAGGATGCGCATGTTTTGCTCCCCTCGTCGCCGCCGTCCGCGATGACGAAGGAGCGAGCGTCCGTGATGACCAAGGCGGGCGCGCTGGAGTGCGCCGAGGTTGGGCATGTTTTGCTCCCCGGAGAGTACCCTTTCGTGAAGCGGTTCCGTCTCCGGCGGCTCCTCGCTTTCCTCTGGCGCCAAGGCTGCTGCTCCACCTTCGTCGCGTACGTATACGCGCGCGCATCCACTGCACGCCGCCCGCCCTCCCTTGTTTTGCTTTGCTTGCTGTTCGCCGGAATGAATGTATACGCATGGATCGATGCATGCAGGTTGCTGAAGCAGACAAAAGTCTTCTTTTGCGTGGACTACCTGGCGCAGTTCGTGGCCAAGGGCAAGTGGACGGAAGCCTTGGACTACCTCGTCCCTCGCTTCCTGCCGGCCGAGCCGCAGAGCATGGAGGGCCGTATCCTCGTCTTCTTCCTCTCCCAGCATCGCTCCTTCCATTTGGAGGTTGTCAGGTAAGTGAGTCCTCTTGCATTCTCTCGCTCGCAATGTAACACACATCGTCTTCTCAGTCACTCATGGTACTCCTCCTCCTCCTCCTCCTCTGTTTGTGGATCAGGAGGCAGCTTCGCGTGGACATGAGACCCGTATGGGCTAAAGCAGCGGGGATCGTCCGGGACTTGGCTACCAGGACTCCTGAATTTAAAGACCGACTGCTACTGCCGGCAGACCCGATGGGTTCGCAGAACGTACTCCCCATCGGCTTCGGGTATGCATTGCACGTTTTGTTCAAGTGTTATTCCATGATGATCTGAGCACTAGTAACCAAATTCATTTGATCATCCGGGCCAGCTTTGCTCCTTTCCGTCGGAGGTGGCACGTCAAGAAACAGGCCACAATCTTCTGCAATTGCTAAGCTCTATCTTCACAAGAGGAGCAGCCTGCCTTCTTCCAGCCACAGCAACCAGGAGTTGTCACCTGCTGGTATACATCCCCCCCCCCCCCCCCCCCCATAATAACAATATGTTTACATCTCAATTGCAGAATTCCAAGCTAAGGCGCTCGATTGGTTTCGGGGAATTAAGAGTAAGACTGCTGGACTCTGACTTAACGAACGTTGCGCTTAACCTTCTGTTCATTACTAGTATGCATGCTATGATTTCCGTAGAGACCATCCTACTCTCCTCGTTTTTAAATTCCACTTGCATCTTATCCATTGGACCATTATCAAAGATTTGAATGCGTAGTACCGACTAGCCAGAAAGAAGACCATATATGAAGGTTGGTAGGGGCGGCACCAAGTCAATATTCTTATGATTTGTTGAAGGACTACAAAACTTTCTATCTGTGCTAAAAAACTTGCTTTAGTTGGGAGAAAAAAGAAGTAGCTACCGCGTCCTAACAGAAACTATTGAAACAAATTGTTAAAACGCATGCTCTTAATTTGCAATCAACATCTACTTTTACTTCCCTTGAGACGCCATTGATTCTAATGTTTCAACTTTTCCAATGGAATAACGTTAAATGATGGCACATTTTATTAGTATCAACTGATTAACTAGTGATATTCTACTATTCAGAGGAAAGTATCGAAGCTCTTATACACCTTCCGAAGCTTAATCAAGGGTGTGGGCTTCAGTTAAGTGTGAGGGAAGGTAAATTCGTCGTACTTGTTTATCCAAAAAACCTTTAATTTCGCAAATAATCACTTCCCATTTTCTCCACATTCTATCTGGGCTATGTTGAATCCTATTGGGGATCATCGTCATGACATTATTCTGTACAACTTTTCATCTCTGTTTTACTAGATTTTCACATCACATTTTTTGTTGGAGACGACTTCAGCACTCCCGTGTTATTATGCAGAATTACAATGAAACTAACTTTTGGCCTACTTTGTATGCTGTTGTTGATTCGCTATTACTGTGATATGTGTTACCTTTGCGTCCTTACAAACGTATTATTTTCTCTTCGCTGCTCCGATATGTCATTATTGCTACTGTATTGCCTATGCTTGGGTGCATACACCTGTAATGATGTATTTAACACATGTCGCAACCCCGGTTGCTACGCACATTTCCTATACACCATTTGTTTGCAAAAAAGAAAAAAAAGTCACTGTCAATCATTTCTTAATTGGGACAGTCCTCTGTGTGCACAACTAATATCTAAAATTTGTTACTGTTCCAGGTACTCATGTTACTGGAAATGTGATAAATCCTGAGTGTTCTTCGGTTCCATCAACTATTGATGAAGGTAAATTACTTCGAAAGTTTCAATCATATTCGAACTAGGAAAAACCTCCATATATGCACAGAACACCTCCAGTCGCCGCGAGCCAGTCCATTTTGGATGGCCTAGGTTTTGTAGCCGATTTATTCGAATCAGGGAAAACCTCAATATATCAATTCAACCCCTTCAAATTTTTCCTGATAGGTGCTCCTGTCTGCCATGCTATGTTTGGCGATGGGATTAATTCGGCTGAAAATTCTGCGATATCATTATTGGCCAAGACAGTTGAATGAGTAGAACACCCTCATGTGTGCAAACTAATTTTTTTTCGATATTGAAGAAGAAAAAAATTGCAGTCACGATTATTAAACCCTGAAATTATTGAGTATATGTAACACTGAATGTTATCAGGGGGCTATAAGTCCGCATCTCGAAGAAATGTGTTCTTTTCACATCGGTTTATACATGAATGCATAGGCATATTCTAAATGTTGAAATCATGTAGGTATATTGCCTTTTCAGTGCTATATGGTTACCAAATCTTAAAATGCTCTCTTTCATCATGGGCACTCCTTAACTACTCACCCCTGCCGGTGATGTGCCTCACGATTTCTACTTATATTCTTTGATACTTTGCCCCTTAAGAGATCTCTGGTGGAGGCATGTTTACTCAAATTCTTTCTTCAATCAATCTTTTGTGAGTTGCACAGCTGTACCACAGCTTTGTTTTGAGTGATCTTCTTCTTGCGCTTCTGTCTGTCATTTCTAACTGCCAAATTTACTGCAGGTGGTGCTGCAATATCCCAGACTATGTTCGGTACCATGGCATGTCCTGAAAAATCTGAGGTCATATCTGCTGCGAATGATGGTAAATTAGTTGAATACCCCCAACTCTTCCATAAAAGAGAAAAAAAAAACTCGACCAACAGGAACAACATCTTAATAAGAAGAACCATCGGACACCAGTGACCATTCAAACTCTGGGGAACCCACAAACAAGATAGATATCCCTCTGCACATTTGATTCCTGAATAAGCTTTAAAAAACCTCATATCTACTTGTATTGTCTATGTGCATTATTTACAATAGTATTTATCCAGTGATGACATGCATAACCATGTTTTCAATGCACTAATTTCAATTACTGACCATGCTACGTTCTGCTTCTTTCCACCACTTGGATCCCAAAGCTAATTTAGAAGTAATGTGGACGAAGTCATGCATGCTAGAGTTGCATTTGAAAACAATCATTGCATTAAGATCATGTGCTGCAAATTTTGAGGAAGCTATTTGATCTCTTTTATGTTGCACCCAATATTCTGAAATCTTATCTGAGGCTCTAGTAGTCTAGTGCTAGTAAACTAGGTGCATACTGTTATTTTGAGAGAGTAGCCTCATTTCTTCACCTGTTGTCCTTGAAATGCTCACCTGTTAAGAATATCGGGCATAAAATTTTAGTTTTGTTGTAAGTTTGTTTGCCCTAACTGACACTTAATCCAATGATCTTAATCGTATTACATTGTTGTGCCCGGTACAGGTCAAGAAGTTAGTTATACTGGGAGTGCTTATCAGGGTTCTTATCCAAGAAAGAGGCCAATGACAGAACAGCAGGAGGACTATTTGGATATAAAAAAGCAACGGACTGCTGGGGCCAATGGTGAAGCAAGTACGTTAACATACTACGTTTCAGTACTTATATAATTTTATTAGCACCTTACTACAACTAGTGATAGGGTAGTGTTAACATAAGGTTAGATGTGTTGACATGTTAATGATTCTAGCACGAAGTGCTGTGTTGGTTTTGTATAGACCTTGATGGGTTAAGTAGGGTTGTTCCTAGTTTACATTGATATGACAATTGCAGATTGTTGCCTCCACTTTTACTATATATAGGAACCTTGTGATTTCAATTTTAACCAAATGATTTGGCGATTTGTACTTGAAATGGTTGTTGATTCTGTTGAGTGAAACATTCTGCGAGCTGCTGTAAGAATGCTTTACTCTGATGTTTTTATGCTAGTGTTTACGATGGAACTAGTGTTAAATTCTCCTTTACTCGTTGTTTGATAAAGGTTTTGTTGTTGAGCTTGAAAGAATAGTTAGCATTTTGTTCTGAATTTCACTCCCTACGTAACTCACTGTATTCCTTGGCCAGACACCCCAATACTGCACATTATGGAAGGAGAAGGCACTGGAGCAGCTGTGGGCACTTCAAACCAAGATCGCTGAGCTGCTCCCAGTAACCAAGTGAAACTCTTGGCCTGCGTGCCTGAAAATGGCCTGTATCAAGACCTGTACCGTTGAGCCAGAATACTTTGATTGTTGGGGCTCTCCTAAATAAGTAGAAGTGAATCTAGTTCTTAAAAGACCTTGTTACTTGCTGGTTTCATGAGCCTGTGGAGTTTTTAACTGGGTTGCCTTTGTTGTTGGAGATGGAGTACTCTGTTGTTTGACTGCTTTTGCCGCATAAACTTATTTAGTACCAGCTTACATCGAGACTTCCAAGTTTCCCTAGAGCTTCGTGTAATTATGACACACTCTCTTTGAGTGCCTAATAGCATCAGTAGTTTATTAAGATATTTTCACAGCCCTTTTTTTTTCCAAAACATGCATGAACGATTTTGATCTTAAGTTTCAATTTTTTGAATTTAAACCGGAGTTGTTCTGACCTGTTGGTTCACCCCTCAGCCCGCTTCTCATGCGTCACTATCTTGTATAGCATGGCGCCGAGCTAGTGACGCAAATGAGGCTACCGAGCTAGTGACCCATGCTTGAATTCATCATGTTGAAACAAATTTTATAGTCCTGTGTTTTGAAATGTCTTTATATGATCCTGATAGTCTTTGGTCTTGATATATTCTCTCTAAAAAAACATAGTGGAAAAAATATGAAGAGAAATACAAGAATTTGATATATCATTAAAAACTCCTTAAACCCACTAGGAAAATATAAGTAAAAGATGATTTGATATATTTGTACTATCTCATAAAATCCTATGTGAGAAGTAAATTTAGAAAAATCAGTTAGTTGGTAGTACAATTTGATCGCTGCCCAACTATAATTTGTTCACCCAATAATGTTCTTTTTTTCTGAGAGATGCCTCTAGTGAAATTATGACCCCCAGTGACCCAGTCCATCTTTTACCATTGTTTACGCCTCTCGTTTTACTTTCTTTCACCATTTTTTCTTACTGCCCGTTTTTACTTTCATTGTTATTCATCATTATCTTCACACGTTGTGTTTAATCCTTGTAACTAGCAGAACGGGAAGTTTCACAACCTTTCTGGACGTTGGGAACAAATGTGTTTTGTGTGTAGGTACCATTAACTTAGTTGAAATTGTTGTGTTTTCTACCGGTTCGATAAATCTTGGTTCTCAATCGAGGGGAATACTTCCTACTGGGCTCGTCATCCCTTCCACATGGGGTTCCCAACTACTTCTACCGAAGTAGTAGCCCCCTAGGCACAATTGGGACTAAGGGTGCGCCAGACTCTTCTACATCAACTCAGATTCTTCCTGTCTCAATTTCCAAAAAAAAATCCCTCTCTGGAAGGTTCCTAAAATATGAAATAAAGAGAAAGGGTTTTCTGCTTTCTTGCGATCAATAATAATTTAGTACACAAAATCATAAAGTATGTAAATAACAATAAATATGATATTAAATCTGAAAAGAAATATATATGGTTATGTGTACAATCAATAAGCATTAAGCGTGTGAAACATGCAATCAAGATCCATAGTTCATAATTTGGACAAGACATAATAAAGATATTCAGTAAGATCATCAAGTCAAGCATGGGTAAAAAATACATCCAAAGCACATGAGTTCACGAAAATATATGCAATTAAATCAAACATCCATTACCCATCGACTTACCTATCCACCAAACAAATAAAAAGATACAAACCAAGTGACTGGAAGGAATAATGAATTCAATAGGTGATACGTGCTTTCTGATATATAATTTTCTAGATGGCCAATAATCATCATGATGTGCATCCACAAAGAAACTTGCACAAAAATAGCTACAAAATACAAGAACATGATATTCAAGTGCGTAATCATAATTATGCAAATTTGATCTTTGCATAAAAGCATAACTCACGGCTCAATTTGATATCGTTTGCATAGCAATGAGCATCTTGAGTAATCATAGAGTTTATCCCAACCGCATGTTGAACTTAGGTTTCCTTGCTATCATACATAAAAGCATGCTTTCATGTCCCGATCTTTGATAGGGAATTCTCCATGTTGGAAGTCTATCGGTGTAAATCCTTAGTTTTAGCATTTGTAGTATTCATTGACATGCCTAGGGTATTCAGTGAAGAAGTGTGTTAATAACTGTTAAAAAGCATCCTATTTTGCTCATATTGTTTCCACTTCAATTATGTAATAACTGAATCTGATAAAATGGATCTACCATCATTCCCATGTTATTATTATTATTATTATTATTATTATTATTATTATTATTATTATTACTGTTATTATATTGTTAGCAAACATGCTCGTGCGTTGCAACGAGATAAAAAATCTACTCTGCCCATGCGCATGATGAAACAATATCTATTCCACCTTTTGAAGGTAACAATTTTTCTTTGATTCACAATGATGAAATGTACTTTTTATCTAAAAATGATCAAGTATATTCCACACTATACAAACTAATCACATAGAATACTCTGAGCTAAATTTTTTTTTGTGTGCTTACAGACGATATGCATTTCACACAAGTATACCAATTCGTGGGTGATATATATCTGACCCAGCTATGTTGTTCCACGTCGAAGCCCACCTGCACAAACCTAAGGAAGGATGGTATCACCTAGAATATAGTATGTGTGCTTCAATATTGTAGTTTAGTTACTTATTTTCAGCATGATCATTCGCAAGGCGTTAACATGGTGCAGAACTTGGTGATTCGAAGGATTCTCGAGAACAGTAGATCTACCATCAATTCCATATTATTATTATTATTATCATCATCATTATTATATTATTATTATCATCATCATCATCATCATCATCATTATTACTCCCTCCGTACTAGTTCCCTGGGCATAATCCCAAAAATCATTTGTCCCATAACTTACTCACCTCCTAGGCACAATTGTATTTAATTCCATCTCAACTAGTGGCTAGTTGCCTCCCCCACCAATGCATGCAAGAGTATAGCCCCAATCAATTATCATCTTGGGCCAAGATATTCAAAAATTATGCCTTGGGTACTTGGACGGAGGGAGTACTACTATCACTATTATGATTATCATTAGGAGGATGTGATAGAGGCAGACTCTTCTCATAAGCCTAGCCATAGTGGGAGTATCATAAATTTATTCCATGTTGGCAAAAATCTAATGTGGCATAACAATTAATTTGAGAGAGAGAGAGAGAGTGAGAGAGAGGATAGTGGTATCATGATATGATATGTATCATACTACTTATAACTGGAAAAATAACGGAAAATAGATCTTGTACACATATTTGCATTGAGATTCTACAAAGTAATATATAGAATGAGAGATACTACCGCATATGCATGATGTTACCGCATGATACTACGCATTATAGAGGTAGTATGATACAGTAGTGTCATATGCATGATGTTACCGCATGATACTACGCATTATAGAGGTAGTATGATACAGTAGTGTCATATGCATGATGTTAGCGTACGATACTCCCCACTATGACCAGCTAGCCTAAGTATACCTATTGATGTTGAAACTATTCTAGCACACATCAATAGGTTCATTATCATTACCAAACAACCCACTAATAGGAATTTAATTAGACACGAAATTTATTTCAAAACATAGACATGGTCAAATAAATTTTAGTATTTAAGATCACGGCCTCATCTATAGAATTTACCTTTTAGTACATGGTGAAGCTGTTTCATTATGACATTGAGCATGATTACAACATATTATTAGTAGAAATTTAACTTAGAAGTTGTCTTACCCATAAAAGCAGAAGGTGTCGGAATTTCAAGCTGAAGTCATAGTCCATCGTATTAATTATTACAAACAATGTTATAATTTATTGGGTTTTGCTGACAGTAACTCAAAATTGTTTCATTTGTAATCAGCTAATCTTTTTTGTGTACATGGCACAATGTGTCACTAGTATAAAAAAATACTCCCTCCGATCCATATTAATGGTCTCAACATTGTCTAGATACGGATGCATCTAGTCTAAACACTTAACTAGATACATCCGTATCTAGATAAAATTGAGGCCATTAATATGGATCGGAGGTTGTATGCAAAATGGTTGTTCAAGTGGTAAATATTTCATAATATCCACGCAAGAAAAGTAGTTTGTGGTTGCCTTTTTCTTAGCATTTATGGCCACATTCTTTGCCTCTTTTCTCGAGAGCTACATACATGGAGTGTACGTGGCTTTGAGTTTGGCAAAGAAAACAAAGACAAGGAGCTCGCAAGCAAGCCATCACGCTATGTCCTGAATCAGGACTCCTGATGCAAACACACAGTTATCGTATTTTCTATGGCAATTCGACGCAAGAGATCGCGCGGTCTATATGTAAGTACTTGCACATGTTGAGTTCCCCCTAACAAGTTTTGTAAAGTTGACGTAAGACCGGACATGCACACGGCACATCAGTCATGCATACCAGTGACATTTGAAGTTACACAAGTTGTATTTGATACTATTTTTTTCCAAAAGGCTGCGAGCAGAACCTCGGGAGAAGAAATTACCCGTTTCGTGTTTGCTTCTAGGCCTGAAACGAGGCGAACAAGCAAAGGAGTTTGAGCGAAATCTAGCATTGCTTCGCGTTATTACGTTTTTACCCTTTGCGCCTTTTGTTTGAACCAAGATACCCTTGTGTCTGTGTAAGCTAAAGCTAGCCAAACTCGCCCAGCGCCACCACTCTATCCCTGCTCTTCTGTTCCTCCCACCCGTCGCCGTACCACTGTCACCCACTACCAAAGTCTTAGGGTTTAAGCTTTTCTCGATCCAAAACGATGACTAATGACCCCGGCGGCGGCGGTGGTGGCTTGGGTCGAGGACTCTCTGGCAGCGGCCGCGGTGGTGGTGGCCTGCAAGGAGTGCTCGGCAGGGGCAGCGATGGTGGTGGATCTGGCCCATGGAATGCCCGGCAGCGACGGTGATGGTGGTGTGCTGCCGGACGCCGGTCCAGGACTCCCCGGCAGCGGCGGTGCTGGCGTACAAGGACTGCTCGGCCGCGGCGGCGGCGGCAGTGTCGTGCAGCGCACCGCTCAAGTACTACCGGGCAGCGGCGGCCGTGGGCCTGGTCGCGTCGAGGGCCCCCGGCAAGGACTAATCGGCAGCGGCGGCGGCGGTGGTGTGCACGGAGGCCATGGCCTTGTGCCCGCCGCTTTTGCTGGCGTCCACGGCGGCGGCGTAGGCGGTGGTCTTGTGCTCGGCTCCACTGAAGGTGAAGCGGACGAAGACGATGAGATACTGATGCTGACGGCTGGTTTCACCGCCGATCCGTCCGATCCAAACTTGATGCTTCCTCCATTCAACCTGGACGTCCCTGCCATGAACGATGACCACACCATCGAGGAGATGGAACCAGCACTGCACGGCGACGAGCAATACGACTACCTCCATGATGAGGCACTGATGCTGACGGCTGGTTTCACCGCCGATCCGTCCGATCCAAACTTGATGCTTCCTCCATTCAACCTGGACGTCCCTGCCATGAACGATGACCACACCATCGAGGAGATGGCACCAGCACTGCACGGCGACGAGCAATACGACTACCTCCATGATGAGGCACTGATGCTGACGGCTGGTTTCACCGCCGATCCGTCCGATCCAAACTTGATGCTTCCTCCATTCAACCTGGACGTCCCTGCCATGAACGATGACCACACCATCGAGGAGATGGCACCAGCACTGCACGGCGACGAGCAATACGACTACCTCCATGATGAGGTGCAGCTCGATTTCAGTGTTGACGACCTCCAGCTCTGTGTTCCGGACTGGGAAGGCATCGAAGCCGTCCTCCACTTGGACGCCGGCGACGAACATTTGCAAGGTTTGCAGCTGGCGAAGGGGACTGGAGGAGGTGGAGGACATCGGTTCCTTGGGCTCGCAATTGTACCGCGTGCTCTCCCTACGCAGCCTGCTCTCGCTGCTCTACCGGAGATAGAGCGCACGCTGCTCACTGATCCGGAGCGAGCTCCTCTCCATGCCCCTCTCCATCCAGAGGCTGCTGCTGCTCAAGTCCCCCATCCTCCTATCAATGCAGAGCTTAATGCGCCTCCTAATGCTTCCAGTGCAGCACCTCTACATCTCTATGCATCGCCCCCTGTCCAGCATGGTGCTTGGGTCGATCCTCTCTTTCCTGTGGTTGCAGACTTGGGCACCTATATGGAAACATTGTTAAGCGATCCATATGGGCCTACACTACGGGAAAATCAATCTCCGCCGAGTAGTCTGGGCGTTCGCCGAGTGCAAAAACGCGGGGCCACTCGGCGAAGAGTTCCTACGCCGATGCAGGGTCCAAAACACTCGGCGAAGCTGCGACAACTCGGCAAATACCATCGTCGCCGACATATCACGAGCCCAACACTCGGCGAACACAAAACCGTCGGCAAAGACCATAAAAAGCCCTCGGCAAAGAGCTTGTCTCAGCGAAAAGGGTGGCCACGTGGCACCTGACAGTCGGCCCCACGGGCGCCGCGACGGAACTGCCCTTCGCCGAGTGTCGCGCTTGGCGAAGATGTGACCGTAAAAAAAAAATTAGTGGCACTTTTCTTTGCCGAGTGCCTCTCTCGGCAAAGAAAGCGCGCGAAA
Source organism: Poa pratensis (assembly GCA_947311845.1). Taxonomy (NCBI): domain Eukaryota; kingdom Viridiplantae; phylum Streptophyta; class Magnoliopsida; order Poales; family Poaceae; genus Poa; species Poa pratensis. Next base: position 83,760,903 of record CAMZMU010000020.1, read on the forward strand.
CTATTTTGGTTTGCCGCGCGAATTAGGCCCCCTTTGCCGAGTTTGTCGGTGGCTAGCACTCGGCAAAGTTTAGGGCGGGGAACGAAATTTCGCACCGCGCCAATTCTTCTCCGGGTGGGCCTTGTCGCCGAGAGTTCCTCTCGGCAAAGATGGTGGGCGGGAAAAATAATTTCGTTTCGCGCCAAACCTTCGCCGAGTGGTGCATTTCTCCGAGTGTCCCGCTCGGCAAATATTGCGTATTCCCGCTCTTTACACCTCTTCTGCGTCTCGTTTTGGCGCCAGTTTTCAGCGCTAACGACGCCTATAAATAGGCCACTTCTCAGACAGGTTACTCACTCATGCTCAAACACAAAACATTCGGTCTCCCTAGCTACGTCCTACAGTGAATGCCAAGGCATTCGACCGTGAACCACTATAGGGCTGTAGCTAGGGGAAACCGGGTGTTTTGTTTCAGCTATATTTAGATATTGAACACAACTTATTTTCAGTTTAATTCATGTCGTCCAACACAAATCATCCGGATTCCCGAGCTCAGTCCCACACTGCATGTGATATCGCAGCCAGTGTGGGACTGTAGCTCGGGGAAATCGTATGTTTTGTTCATCGATGTGTTGTCTCGCACTCCCGCAATGGTCAAGCTGGAGGAGAAGTGGAGCGGGCGCGCACTCATGGCGACGGTGGGAGGTAGCCGGCCACCGGTGTCGCCGGAGACGGTCGTGGGGGCGGTGGTGGTGCAGTGCTGTGTGAACCGCCGTGACGCCACGGTGGAGGTTTGCGCGCCGCCATTTGACTTCTACGTGCGCTTCCGCTTGAGCGAGGACTGCACTCGCGTCCTCCATGCCTCCCCCGGCCTCGTCGTCAACGGCGAGACGCCCGCGATGAGCCACTGGCATCGTGGGCACGGAGGGCGGGCATCGGAGCTGCCGTACCTAACGAAGTTGAGGTTTGAGAGGTTCCCACGGGAGGCGTGGGAGCCCCAAGCCGTGAACCAGTTCATCAACTGTTGTAATTTTTTCTTTGTTTGTTAGTCAATTATGTTCGTTTGTTCCAAAATGTACTAGTGTTATTTGTTCATGTTAAATAAAATATGTCTTTGAGATTAAATATATATATGTGTTTTATAATTAAATTTATTCTCGTCAGCACATACCCTGTGTTCTTATCCACTCCACCGACAACCACCTACCACGCGTGTTTCACCGGTCGTCATGCAATTAATTAACAGAAAAGAAAAAAGAAAACTCACATGTGATATAACTCATTTCTTCTAGGTGGAAACTCCCATTTCGGGTTCAACAGATGGAATCTTGTGATAACATGTGCCCAAATTGGGTTCCTTATGTTCACATGGCCCACCCTAACACAACCAATTATAAAAGTTCTTGGAGCTACCCCCTTTCAGCGCCCGTGGAAGGGGTAGACGACACAGTTGACTTCTGGTCAAATCTGTGGGTGGTTTCGACGGAAGCGGAGGCCCCGGGGTGTCGAAACCACACCAAAACCTAGGTGGTGTCATATGATATGCAAGAGAGTGTGGTGGGAGGTTGTCAGAGACATCTTGAGACTCCGAGATGTGACCGGCTTCACAAATCACACTTATCCCGCACGAAGGTTCTGCTCTTCTAGGTGGAAACTCCCATTTCGGGTGCAATGGGTGGAACCATGTGAAAACATGGGGCCAAACTGGGTTCCAAATGTTCATATGACCTAACCAAACACAACCAAGGAGAAAAGTCCTTGGAGCTACCCCTTTCGACGCCCGTGGAAGGGGTAGACGACACGGTTGACTTCCGGTCAACTGTGTGGGGGGTTTCGACGGAACCGGGGGCCGCGGAGCGTCGGAACCACACTAAAACCTAGGTTGTGCCATATCATATGTGTTAGATTGTGGTGGGAGGCTTCAAGAGCCAACATGATACTCCGAGGTGTGACCAGCTTCACAAACCACACTTATCCCGCACGAAGGTTCTGCTCTTCTAGGTGGAAACTCCCATTTCGGGTGCAACGGGTGGAACCATGTGAAAACATGGGGCCAAAACTGGGTTCCAAATGTTCATATGACCTAAACAAACACAACCAAGGAGAAAATTCCTTGGAGCTACACCCTTTCGACGCTCGTGGAAGGGGTAGACGACACGGTTGACTTTCGATCAACTGTGGGGTGGTTTCGACGGAACCGGAGGCCGCGGAGCGTCGGAACCACACCAAAACCTTGGTGGTGCCATATCATATGTGTTAGAGTGTGGTGGGAGGCTTCAAGAGCCAACATGATACTCCGAGGTGTGACCGGCTTCACAAACCACACTTATCCCGCACGAAGGTTCTGCTCTTCTAGGTGGAAACTCCCATTTCGGGTGCAACGGGTGGAACCATGTGAAAACATGGGGCCAAACTGGGTTCCAAATGTTCATATGACCTAACCAAACACAACAAAGGAGAAAAGTCCTTGGAGCTACCCCCGTTCGACGCCCGTGGAAGGGGTAGACGACACGGTTGACTTCTGGTCAACTGTGTGGGGGTTTCGACGGAACCGGGGGCCGCGGAGCGTCGGAAGCACACCAAAACCTAGGTGGTGCCATATCATATGTGTTAGAGTGTGGTGGGAGGCTTCAAGAGCCAGCATGATACTCCGAGGTGTGACCGGCTTCACAAACCACACTTATCTCGCACGAAGGTTCTGCTCTTCTAGGTGGAAACTCCCATTTCGGGTGCAACGTGTGGAACCATGTGAAAACATGGGGCCAAACTGGGTTTCAAATGTTCATATGACCTAACCAAACACAACCAAGGAGAAAAGTCCTTGGTGCTACCCCTTTCGACGCCCGTGGAAGGGGTAGACGACACGGTTGACTTCCGGTCAACTGTGGGGGGGGGGGGGTTCGACGGAGCCGGGGGCCGCGGAGCGTCGGAACCACACCAAAACCTTGGTGGTGCCATATCATATGTGTTAGAGTGTGGTGGGAGGCTTCAAGAGCCAACATGATACTCCGAGGTGTGACCGGCTTCACAAACCACACTTATCCCGCACGAAGGTTCTGCTCTTCTAGGTGGAAACTCCCATTTCGGGTGCAACGGGTGGAACCATGTGAAAACATGGGGCCAAACTGGGTTCCAAATGTTCATATGACCTAACCAAACACAACCAAGGAGAAAAGTCCTTGGAGCTACCCCCTTTCGACGCCCGTGGAAGGGGTAGACGACACGGTTGACTTCCGGTCAACTGTGCGGGGGTTTCGACGGAACCGGGGGCCGCGGAGCGTCGGAACCACACCAAAACCTAGGTGGTGCCATATCATATGTGTTAGAGTGTGGTGGGAGGCTTCAAGATCCAACTTGATACTCCGAGGTGTGACCGGCTTCACAAACCACACTTATCCCGCACGAAGGTTCTGCTCTTCTAGGTGGAAACTCCCATTTCGGGTGCAACGGGTGGAACCATGTGAAAACATGGGACCAAAATGGGTTCCAAATGTTCATATTACCTAACCAAACACAACCAAGGAGAAAAGTCCTTGGAGCTACCCTCTTTCGACGCCCGTGGAAGGGGTAGACGACACAGTTGACTTCCGGTCAACTATGCGGGGGTTTCGACGGAACCGGGGGCCGCGGAGAGTCGGAACCACACCAAAACCTAGGTGGTGCCATATCATATGTGTTAGAGTGTGGTGGGAGGCTTCAAGAGCCAACATGATACTCCGAGGTGTGACCGGCTTCACAAACCACACTTATCCCGCACGAAGGTTCTGCTCTTCTAGGTGGAAACTCCCATATCGGGTGCAACGGGTGGAACCATGTGAAAACATGGGGCCAAACTGGGTTCCAAATGTTCATATGACCTAACCAAACACAACCAAGGAGAAAAGTCCTGGGAGCTACCCCCTTTCGACGCCCGTGGAAGGGGTAGACGACACGGTTGACTTCCGGTCAACTGTGGGGGGGGGGGGGGGGGGGTTCGACGGAACCAAGGGCCGCGGAGCGTCGGAACCACATCAAAACCTTGGTGGTGTCCTAAGATATGTATAATAGTTTGGTCATACACATTATAAAATGAAATTATAAAAATAACTAACAAAAAGAAATAACATAAATAAATTGATAAATTATAAAATGGTCTTTGCCGAGTAGGAAACTCGGCGAAGAAGCATCTCGGCAAAGAATGGTCCTTGCGAGTGGGACACTCGGCGAAGACGCTTACTCGGCAACGAAATACGTGGGGACTTAGTGAAAATTTGGCTCCCGAAACGCCAAATTTCCCCATTCCTCCCGAAAATTTGGCTCCCTTTGCCGTTCGCCGCCGCCGCCACCACTCCCACCCACGCCGCCCCTGCCGCCAGCTCCCTCTGCTGCCGCGGCCACCTCTCCTGGTCCACCGCCACCCCCCACCGCCACGAATCCCGGGCCGCTGCCACCCCCCGCCGCCACGACTCCGGCCTGAACCCTAGCCGCCACCTCGGCCGGAGCAATGGCGGGAGGCACGGTCTAGCTGCGTGGCCGGCCTCCCCCGCGACCGCGTGCCGTGCCCCGCTGCCGCCTCCTCCACCCCGAGCCGCCCCTGCCACTGGTCCTCCTCCAGCCCGAGCTGCTGCCGCTCCCCTCCACGCCGCCGCTGCCACGACTCGAGCTGCTGCTGCCTCGGCCGTCGCCGCCACGACAGTCTCCTCCACCCCGAGCCAATACTGCTCCCCTCCAGCAGGATCTGCTCATCCGACGGCAAGGTGAGCATTTTCCTCAATTTTTTTTACTGTGTTGTTAGGCAGGGGCGGGCACAGGATATTAACAATGGGTATTCAAAGTCCAACGCCGGTCGCCGGATGAAGCAGCCCAACCCTACCCATGAATACGTTTGTGCCCGCCACTGTTGTTAGAGCATCTCCACCGGGGGCCTCCAAATTCTTGTCCGACACCCCCAATCGAGACCCAATTTGGGGGTGCCGGACATGTGTCCGCCCATGTTTTCGACCGCGCCCACAGCGGCGCACCCCAAACGTCCGCCCCCAAACGTGAGCAAATCATCGAACACCTTGCGGGCGGATTTAATTACGAATTGATGTAATAAATATTACAACACAAGTTCAAATTCAAAATACAAAGTTTAAATACGAATTCAAGTTTAAACCATGACCTATCAAACAGCCGCCGGCTGAGTCGCTTTGATGGTCCACAGGTGGTGCACGAGATCATCGTGCAGCTGCTTATGCATTGTTCCAACTGCCTTACAGAATCTGCAGGTGGCTTCGACGACGGTGGACTCAGACATGCGGAGATAGTCATTCAACGCATCGGCGGGAAGCCCGAAAGCAAGGCACCGTATGGCCGCCGTGCATTTGCTGAAGTGATGAAAACCCAAGGAGGCCGGTGCAGTCTCTCTTCAGCGCGAAGTAGTCGTCGTATTCCTCTGATCCTCCAAACTTCGGTGACGCGTCTTCCTCGATCGCGGCCTGTAGAAGTGCGGCCATGACCATCTCATTCTCCTCGATGTCGGCCGCAAGGGCGGCATCCTCCTTCATCATTTCAAAAAACATGACCTCGTCGTCGCTGTCCATGGCCTATTGGACAAAAGAAGGCAATGGAACAAAGCCACAAATGAACAATCAACCAAATGAGCCTATGGATGAATGGTCGAACAGGTTGCGGGCGGGGTGGGAGGAAAGAAGAGGCGTACCCGGCTTAGAAACTAGCTACGCCGGCGCTGGACTGGTCGCAGACAGGCGGGGAACGGTGGCACGTGGGTCTGCGTTGCCGCTCCGGCTTGGTACCCGAGGTGCGAATAAAGAGGGCGGTGACGAGAGTGGCGGCGATGGTGCGAATCGCCGGCGAGAGGAAAAGAGAAGGAGGATGTGGGGAGCGAATGATTCAGGTCACGCCGCGCTGTCTCTATGACGGGCGGGCCTCCCCTGTCAGACGCATGTCCGCCCCCATGTCCGGCACCCCCGAAGAGGCCTCCTGAGGACAGGAGGCCTCTTCGGGGGTGCCGGACATGTTTTTGCTCGGGGTGAGCCTTTGGGGGTGCCGCTGGTGGCGTTTTTGGCCGTCCGGACCCCCAATGGGCCTTTGGGGGGTCACTTGGAGGCCCCCGGTGGAGATGCTCTTAGGGTTCCAGTGCGGTATCCTCGTCCGCTGTCCGATCGGAGGCCCGTCCTGCACTCTCTGTCGTCCCACTGCACCAAGTTGTTAATCACATGAATTAGGTTTGCAAGTTTGGAACTTTGGATTGACCTCCTGATCACATGAACTCGGTGGTAATGGCGTTCTTCTTTTTGGTTTGTGAATTTTGATGGCTTATCATTGACAGTAATACATTTTTACCATGGGAAGTTGATGGAGTGTGACCGAGTGTGCCACTTTACTATGCCTAATACAGTACCAAATTTGAGGCTATTTTTGTGAAGCGGCGACTTAGCCATTGAGGTATTAATTGTATTTGTGATAATGTGTGCAGGGTATGCAGCGAGGTTGACGACGGGAGCGTCACGCTTCGAGGGTAATGATCTTCCGCCTCTCTTGCTAGGTTGTATTATTTTGTAGCTCACCAAACTACTCGCGTAACCCTAGGCGTCTCCCGTTCGGAAGGGTTATGGTTAATAAAGATGAAACTCTTTGTATATTTATGTATACGCCTTGTCAAGGGTATTCATTATATACAAAGAGCTGTTTGTATATATTTTTGTATGCACCTTGTCCAGGGTATACATTTATGTACAAACAGCTATATTTTTATAACCGTGGCCGTTTCGAATTGTCCACATTTTTGGACAGCTCGAGTATGTGTAGTTTGTGTTCGTTTCCATGTTCTACTCCTATCCGAGACAGAATTTCGGTGGCGCCTCCCTGTTGTTCTCCGGATACACATCCTCTCGACATTTGTCGAGACGTGTATTTGGAGAGCAGCGGGGAGGTGCTGCCGAAATTCTGTCTTGGATAGGAGTAGGACGTGGAAACGAACACAAGCTACACATACTCGGGTGGGATTAGGACTTATCTTTACCTAGTAGTGATAGGTGAGTGCATTCGACGCGTAAAATCTATAGCTTTGCAAATAATTGATTTGATGATGCATGAATCTCTTTGTTAAATTAAACACGTTGTACATATGTCTGCATTAATCAGTGTGGATATGGAGGATCGTGAGTGGATGTACAGCAGTCGACCTAGTGCGAGTCAGATCTCTGAGAAATGGATTACTAAGACTTTAGAGTTCCTGGAGATTGCATTTGATAAAAACCATGGGGTAGCTGGAACTTGGTGCCCGTGCAGCCGTTGCAAAAACCAGCGAAACCAAACAAAGGACGATATGGGTCTTCACCTTAGCAAGAATGGGTTTATGCCAGGCTATCATCGTTGGACCTTGCATGGCGAGCGTGCACCTCGGAGAAAGAAGGTGGCGCGACAGCGCACCGAGGAGGCATCAACAGCTTTTGATACTGGGGCTGATAGAATGCTAGATCAATTCGCTAATGCACGTGCACCTGAAATTCCAGCCGAAGATGCAGATGGGGAGATGGACAAGAGCACGAAGGAGTTCTATGATACTTTGTTTGCCTCACAGAAAACCCTCCACGCCCATACAAAGGTTTCTCAACTTGATTCCATTAGTCGCCTAATGGCTGTCAAGTGTCAGTACAACGTAAGCATTAATGCCTTTGATGCATTCCTGCATGTTATTGGCTCCCTTCTACGGAGGCACACCTTCTGCCAAAGAACATGTACGAGTCGAAGAAAATCCTCGGTTCACTTAAGATGGAATATGAGCCGATAGATGCTTGTCCAAAGGGTTGCATGTTATTTAGAAAAAAACACAAGGATGAAAAATACTGCCTCAAGTGCAAGTCCTCTAGGTATATTGAGGTCGACAGTGGTGATGGTCAGAAGACGCAGCTCACAGTGGCCAAAAAGATCCTTCGGTATCTTCCATTCTTGCCTAGGATCCAACGGCTTTTTATGACCGAGGAATTGCCCAACAAATGAGATGGCCGATAGATGGGAAGAGGTATCGTCCTGAGAAGATGGTACATCCGTCTGATGGTGAAGCATGGAAGAAATTCATTGTTGACATCCCAAAGCGGGCTTAAACAGGAGTGTAGCAATTGCCTTATCAACAGATGGGTTCAACCCATATGGTATGTCTGCTTGCACATATAGCTGTTGGCCGATGTTTGTCATTCCGCTGAATCTCCCCCCGGCGTCTGCATGCAACGACAAAACATGTTCTTGTCGCTGATAATTCCAGGGCCTGAATATCCGGGGAAGAATATGAGTGTGTACATGGAGCCGTTGGTGGATGATTTGTTACTTGCCTGGGAAGATGGGGTACGGACGTACGATGCCGTAGCAAAGACGCACTTCACTATGTTCGTTTGGTACCACACTTCCCTCCATGACTTACCGGCACGTGCTATATTCTGCGGATGGTGTACACACGGGAAGTGGCCTTGCCCAGTGTGCTTGCAGGCTATGACTTTCGTTTGGCTGACGAAGGGTGGCAAGTATTCATGTTTTGATAAACATCGGCAGTTCCTTAAACCTGGTCATAGATACAAGAGAGACGCAAAGAAGTTCCTGAAAGATGTAGTTGTCGATGCCCATGAACCAGTACCCACCATGGATGGTCACGCCATTAAGGCTCAGCTAGAAGCTCTTGTGCCCAATGCAGATGGGAATGGCTTTGTGGGTTATGGAGACACACACCAGTGGACACACATTCCATGCTTCTGGAAACTCCCTTACTTTCCGGATCTCCTTCTTCCTCATAACATTGATGTAATGCACACTGAAAAGAATATCGCCGAGGCCCTTTGGTCCACATTAATGGACCTCGAGAAGTCGAAGGATAACGTCAAGGCTAGAGTCGATCAGGAGACGCTATGTGATAGGCCAAATATGAATATGGACCCTCCCGGCACAGTCAGAAAAGGATGGAATAAGCCAAAGGCTCGTTTCACCCCAACAAGGGCCCAAAGGAAAGAAATTCTCCAGTGGGTCCTGGAACACCTGTTCTTCCCTGATGGCTATGCAGCTAATATAATGAGGGGAGTGAATTTGCCTGGGTTGCGGATAGGTGGGCTCAAGAGCCATGACTACCACGTATGGATCGAGCGGATAATGCCGGTCATGTTTCGAGCTATATCGATGAGGATATTTGGCTAGTCTTGGCAAAGTTGAGCTATTTCTTCCGTCGGCTTTGTGCTAAAGAATTAGATGTCGCGGTGGTTAAAGAGTTGGAGGAACAGACACCCGAGTTGCTATGCGACCTAGAGGCTATATTTCCACCGGGCATGTTTAATCCCATGCAACATTTGTTGTTGCATCTCGCGACCGAGGCAAGATTGGGGGGGCCTGTGCAGACCCGTTGGATGTTTGCAACTGAGAGAGAGCAGAAGGACCTTCGAAAGAAAAGCACGAACAAATGCAAAATCGAAGCATCCATAGCCGAGGCAACACTTAACGAGGAGGTGTCAAACTTCACCACAAAGTTCTATAGTGACACTCTTACCACTGTTCATAATCCAGTGCCTCGTCTCAATACCGCCAACCCGGAAGATCTACCCGACCTTAGCATTTTCATCGGGGCCGGTGGCAAATCAAGTGGCAACCGGAAGAAGAAATTATCATATGATGAGTGGACGAAGATTACATCTTATGTCTTGAAGAACACGACGGAAGTACAACCCTACATTGAGTAAGTGCTCAGTGTATTGTTCGCCACACTTCCATTTCCTAGTTTGTGGACTAACTCCGTTTCTTGATCGTTGCCATTCATAGATTATTTGAGTCAGAAACCTGGAAACATCGAAGACCCCTTACCGACAATGACAAGTTGGTCTTTTTAAAAAGGGGGGTGAAGGAGGCGGCGGTTTCATTCCATGGTTCAAAGCTAAAGTATTTCTCTATCTTACACGACGTTCATTTTAGTGCAAGACGTTTCGTCAACACTAATATATCACACTTGTTCCTATTGCACCTGTAGGGAACTTCCGACCCGGAGATGAGGCCCGAGTTGAAGAAACTTACCTCATGCACCTATTCCGTCAAGACCTATAATTCTTATGACATGAATGGGTTCCGCTTCCATACCGATGAATACGAAAACACTCGGCCAAACCGGAAGACAACAAATACCGGGGTCTTATGCCAAGGCGAGACAATCTTGATTACTATGGAATAGTCAAGGAAATAATTGAACTTGATTGTGATTTCGGCAAAAAGAAGAACCCCGTTGTCTTCAGGTGCCATTGGTTCAATCCAAAAAGAGTGAGACGAAGACCTGAAATTGGGTTGGTTGAAATTGAGCGAGAATCCGTCTACGAGGAGATGATGTCTATATCCTAGCACACCAAGCCATCCAAGTTTTTTATCTTCCGTACCCATGCAAAACTGTGAAACGTCTACTGGGCTGGGATGTAGTGATCTCGGTACCGCCGCGTAATAAACCACCTACCCCTAACGATGACGACTACCACCACCGCCTAAACCCGAACACATATGAGGGAGATTTTTATCAAGAAGATGGGCTGCCAGGCCGATTGAACATCACCTTGCCTACTATAGATGAAATGGAAGAAGACGACGATGGCATAGGAGTCGATCGGGCAAGAGGACGGTGAGCCGGTTGTCAACCGAGAGACGTGGACCTTCTTGATCGGATGCACCTATCCGATGTAGAGGAGCCGAGCGGTCCACCTCCAGACTACGTGCAGATTGGTGGTACACTCGTGATAGCGATGATGATGATGATCCTGGTCCAAGTTATGATCCAAACAATGTAGACAATGGCTTCTGAAGCTTTGTACTTGTATGAACCATTTGCATGCCACTCCTGAACTTGTAATATTTGTGATGTAATATTTTGTATGAACCATTTGTATGCCACTTCTGAACTTGTAATATTTGTGATGTAATATTTTTCAAACTTGTAATATCTATATGTCAATACTTGCATACACATGTTTTGAAACTAATGCTTATAGTTTTCAAACTTGTAGGATTGCATAGACGAGGCCTTCGGTGACTAGTGGACTCGTGGACTTGTGCTAGCTATGAACTTGTGCCATTGTATGCTAGCTGTGAAGTGGTGGCATGTATTTGGACTTGTGTTGTGTCCTTGTGAACTTGTGGAGTCTACTTTGTGAACTTTCCGAGTTTTTGGACTTGTGTTATGTGCTATTTTGTTACTTATGCTTTAGATTGATATGTATGTCTCCTTTAATTGTTCTGGGTGTGCTGTCAGTGATCTAGTGATGGATTTGATATATATATATGCATATTTTGTTTCAAATGCAGGGATTTTTATAAAAACAGAAAAATTCTGGCAAAATGCAGGGCCTTCGCCGAGTAAGGCACTCGGCGAACCTGTCTTTGCCGAGCCGGGCTCTCGGCGAAGAGACACCCCAGGTGCCAAAATGGCCACCTGGGAACGTGCTTCGCCGAGCCTATTTGTTTTGCCGAGCATGACACTCGGCGAAGATGTTCCCCAGGTGACCATTTGGTCCACGTTTGCCGAGCCCTGGCGAGCGCGCGGCACTCGGCGAAGACCCCTCTCGGCGAAGCCACCACTCGGCGAACCTCGTACAACGGCACTCGGCGAAGGTCTAGCTCAGCGAAGCTGCGCTCGGCGAAATGCTTTGTCGAGCCCAACCTTCGTGGACACGTGTCGCACAATTGTGCGCCGCGTCTTCGCCGAGTGTGGGGTTTGCCGACTCGGCGAAGGCCTGACACACACCTGACACACATCTGACAAGGGACGGGCTGGATCGCCTTTTCTTCGCCGAGTGGGGTCCAAAAGACACTCGGCGAAGGTTCGCCGAGCGGCCCCGACAAAAAGCACTCGGCGAAGCCTCTTCGCCGAGGCGAATTGTGCCGAGTCTATGTCGCCGAGATCCATACTCGGCGAAGGCTTCGCCGAGCTGGATTCAGGCCTTCGCCGAGTCTTTTGACCACTCGGCGGAGTCTCGTTTTCCCGTAGTGCTACATGGGTCTCCAATGTCATGAGAAACAACATTAGTGGGCAGCTCAATGATGAGAAGAACCTTAACGCCATTCTTCCTGGATTATCAGATGCTGCTACCCGAATCTTACACATACTACAGTCCACAAACTGGCCAGTGGCACAGAACTGGAATCCTCTCGTCAGCTATTATATTGGTGGAGTTCTAGCTGGGATGACGGTAATGCAAGGAGCGATGGCTTATGCACAGGACCCAGCTGCTCAAGAATTGCATGCTCATGCTCCAGCTGAGGAGGCGCCACATCATGATGTGCAAGCTCCTCAACCTGCAGCCGTACCTATTCGAGATTTTGGACCTGTGGTGCTCAGTCCACCATCACCTGAGTATGTTTATCTTCCTAAGCTTTAACATGATTATTACTTAGTTCACAATTGACTGATCATCTTTTTCGATAAAGATTGACTGATCATTTGCTCAAAATCAACACTATATCTGTACAACGGTTATCTGCATGCAATCCTACTAATAATGATGTACAGCCTTCAGTTTATTTTTGACACATTACTTCTGGTTTTAGGATCTCTATTGTGTCTCTCTGTCCACAAATCTTAATTTAAGTTTGGACATTCAGGATAAGGCCTAGGCCTGGCGTGGACTTGAGTTCTCGCTCAAAATCTAAAAGTTTAAACTCTGCTAACATATGTTTTAGTATTTACCCATGCTATATAAATTATTGTTTTATATAATGACATCTTGGTATCAGCCTAAGTGTTCGTCTAAATGTTGTAGGGACGCATATTCTGAAAGTATTGTTGAAATGCACATTAGAAATGGAGAGTTTGATCTGCTCGAGGAGTACATTTCAAGGTATATCCCTCGCTATGATGCAGCAGTGGATGTGGATTCAGTCCATGCGGGTCTCTTCCTGATAATTAGAAGAGGGGTTCTTGTCGAAATGTTGAGGAGAGGAAGTGCAGAGGCAGAGAATTATTTTCACCAACATGTTCTGAAGTTCACTGCTGAATTATCACTCAGTTCGCCTTTTGTCAACCGAAACAACTTGATAGGGCACCTAAATGTCGTTAGAACTGCTGTGAGCAAAGGAAAGTAAGTTGTTCTCTCTATCCTCATCTCATCATCATCACATTCGCTTCACATTAACAACTTGTCATTCTGTATTTCAATTAGGCCGCTAGGACACCACGCAAATATAGAGGGCGTAGTTTCCTCTGTGCTGGATTATATGAGGTTATATTTCCCTTCCGAAACTGAGTGAGTACATATCTGTATATTTCATATCATGTCTTTTGTAGATCATACATCATGGTCTGTTGATACTAATTGAGTGGCATTCTAATATATTGTTCAATATTTTTTTTCATCATTTTTAGCAGTGAGGTGTATGGGCTAATGTTGATTCTGGAACAAGATTTTTCTTGTTCTTTCGCCCTATGGAGGCTCAACAAGTGAGGTGTATGGGCTGTCAACGTCTTTTTTCAAGGAGGTCTCACTCTAATGAAATAATAAAGAGACACTTCAGATCCACTAGACACTCCTGCAAGAATCTGACACGGAATGTAGCGTACCGCTACAAATTGGCCTTCCGTGAAAATAGAGATGATGAAATAAACTTTCAGTCAGAAGTGAATTTTGATAATGTGCTCATTGCAGGTAGTTGGTTATGAATTCGATTAAAAAATGGATTAGTACTTACCAGGAAGCTGCTCACTAACATTTTGCTTTAGCAGACCTGGCGATTATGCCGAGTCCTTCTACAGAAGAGGGTCCAGCTCCTGACCAAGCTGAGTCATCAAGTGCTGCGGCGACAAGAGTTGCATGGTCATCGAATGTTGCAACAAGAATGGCCACAGGTAATGCAATGTTCTCCCACTTCACATCAATAGGAGTACTAGGGCCAATAGTGAAGCAAGTGCTTTAACATACCGGGTTTCAGTTCCTGCATAATTTTATTAGCTACTTACAACTGCTGGTGATATGATATTGTCAACATATAGATTAGATGTGTTAAGGCCTGGTGCTCCTCTCTAGTGTAAGTCCCATGGTGTCTTCATTTGCTAGAGAGAACAGAGAATAGAGAGATCAGAGAGGGAACACCTAACATAGCACATAATGCGCCGTTGGTTCTGTATAGATCTTGGGTTAAGTAGGGTTATTCCTAGTTTACATTAATAGGACAATTATAGATCATTGTGTCCACTTTACTTCATAGGGTGCTTGAGATTTCTATTTAACCAATTGATTTGGCAATTCGTAATTGAAATGGTCTGCTTTTGGAGGTTGGAATATGGAATACATTATTAGATATTTAGACAAATGCCAGTTCATACAATGGCAGCGAAATACTTGGAACTTAATTCTTTCATGCCTTCGCCACCAAACTGAATCTGTTGAAAAATTTTTGCCGCAGAAGAGTACATTCATTTCATTATTCAGAACTTAATTGACTTCGCAAATCTCAGTCTCAATTTTCAATTAAGAGGGTGTTTTCTTGTCGTGAATTTAACTCGGTACATAACTCACTGTATTGCTCGACCAGGCACCCTGCCCAATATTCAGGAAGACGTTGGAGCAGATGGGCATCCTCCTCCGGCACCATGAAACAGTTATGTCCTACTGCAAATATTGGCCTGCGTGCCTGAAAATGCCCTGAGTGGCATGTAAAATCAAGTCTCAACGTTGAGCTAGGAGCGTGGTTTTGCCAGACGCTGGGGGATCTTACCTCAAAACAAATTTATGGTTTGCCTGTTCTGTGCTTTTGGCTGAATAAAACGATGATGTTGAACAACTGACTTGCTCGGATGCTGTTGCCAAGCTTTGTTAGTAAAATCTTACATCGAGGCTTCCAAGTTCCTCGATAACTTCTGAGTTCACACAATTACGCTACTCTGTTTTTGAGTGTCTAATAGCATTACTCTGGTCAGACCGACCATTAGTGGGAGTAAATCAGACCTATGATACGTCAGATGCGGCATAGAGAATGTTTGTGTGCGCGCGCGTGTGTGTTTTACTAACGTGTAGAACGTGTGTTTGTTTGTAGTTGACTCCTGGGACCTCGCACCTCATAGCTAAGAGCATCTATGCCAAGGCTATTGCAAGCGTCTTGGCAGGGACTGCTTCAGAGGAACTAATCAGAAAGGTGGAGAAATCTCTCAAGACGGTTACTATCAGGAGCAAGAGAAGAAAGTGAGGAGTTGCAAAGTAACCATCGACGGATCCGTGGCCATAGTGTTGTCGTCAGTTTGTGGTTGTTTTTGCTAGGCGGAGGTTGTTGCTTTGGGTGTTGGTGGTCTTCTCTGTTGCTCTTTATGGTTGTGTGAGCTCGTGTTGGTGTTTGTTGTATGGTTTTTGCCGGTTTCTTCCACTAATAAACCGGGCACCTTTCTTCTTAATAAATGGTTGGGGCAAAGCTTTTGCCCCACAGTTCAAAAAAAAAAAGAAGCTAAGAGCATCTTCGCCGGCACCTGAAAAGCCAAATATGGGTCCGGAAAAAGACCAAAACGCATGAAAGTGTGTAATCTATGCACCATTTGATGGTTAAAATTGACTGTGTAGTTTTAGGCCCAAGGACAAAATCGATGTTTTCTCAAACCAGTTCAGAGGTACATTTGTATATTTAGGTATAATGGATCTTAATTAATTTCAATGGATTAGGTGTGGGAACTCAAATGTCTTTTGAGTCCAATCACTCCCTTAGCTACGGGCCTAGCCTTCTAACTCATCACCGCCCTGAGAGCTCCTCGGCCCGGAAAGATACAGGCCGATTTTGGGGGTGGACCGTTTTTTGTGGCCTGAACAGATAAAGGAAAATGCGCCGGCCCGAAAAAATATGTCCGGGCCGCCGGATAAGCGACGGCTCGCTCAGTATATAGCCGGAACGGAGGGGCCAATTCAGTACCAAAACTAAACCACTCCGCCGCACCGAGCCTCTCGCCGCCACAACTCCGACGAGCAATCCGAGCCGCACCACCGCTCCTCTCCCCCTCCCACCACTAGATTCATGGCAGGCTCCACACTGCACGGCTCCGGTGGCCGTTCGCCGCCGAAAGACAAGGAGGTCCGCCGCCGCGCTTGGAGGACGCGCTCAAGCGCGGCTCCTACCGAGGCCGCCGTTGGGACAACTCATCCCGGCGAGGGCGGCGCATGACGCCGAGGCGGGCAGCTCCTCAGCCGGAGGAGGAAGGCGCCCGAGCCGAGGAGATCGAGGACGGGTACGAGCTACCGCCCGCGAGGTTGATTCCGGAGGACGGGTGTGTTGTCACCTCCTCGGGCGCGGCTCCGGTTCATGCAAGCTCGACGTCCTACCGGCTTGGAAGCGTGCTGAGAAAACCGACATCGAGTTCACGGCCGCAACGGCGGCATACGAGGCAAGCGGCGCCCGGTTGCGCGCGGCTTGCTTCCAAGCTGCCATGGACAAGCACGAGCTCGCATGGGCGGTGCGGTGCCTCGTCGAGAAGGAAGACCTCCACCTCGACCCGTAGGTCACCCCCTTAGAAGGTTGCCGGAAGGAGATCGTTGCCGCCGCCATAGAATCTCGCTGGAAGAGATCGCCGCCGTAGATCTAGGGTTTCATTTTCTGTTTTATTTAGTTTAATTTATGTTCTACCGCACTTTAATTTTAGTTCTACTGTAATGTTCAATATGTGTTCTCGTAAATTTCTGGCGCGAAGTTGCAATCTATTTTTCCGTTTGAAAATCCAGTATGATACAGTGTATCTATTCTACCCGAACAAGACTCGTACCGGGTAATCAGTATCCCGCATACCGGATACGATTTATAGGGTTCCGGTAGGAGATTATAAATCATCTGCTAGAGACTACTCTAAGCTCCAGCCGAAAAGAACTGGCCCATGGCGGTAAAATTCCACATTCCATACGAGTAAACTTCCAAAAATGAATCTTCTACTAAAGAAAAAGTAAACTTCCCAAAAGAACCCCCTCGTCTTTCCCCACTCCGATCCACTCCTACAACCTCCGATCTCCCCGGCGTCCAAGCTCCTCCCAAACCTCGGCGCGAAATGGCGGCCACAGCCGGCGCCGCGCCGACGGCAATGGACGAGAAGGCTCGGCGCACGCGCGATCTCCTGGCCAGTTTCTACAACACCGACCCCGGGGCCGCCGGCGCTGCTCCCGCGTCCCAGGCGCGGCCCTCCCCAGGCTCCGCCTCCGCCTCGCCACTCGAATCCATCAACTCCGCCTCCTTCAACCCCGATGTCTACATGGACGTCCTGGTTCGCCCACCTGCTCCCTGCTCCCTCTATACGTGGTCTCTCAGATCCAGCTCTCCCTGTCTCCGTTGGATCTTATGGCTGGGCGTGCTTTGGATTGACTATGAACGAATATTGATAAGCTTGTAATGACCGCAAATTTCTAGGCTCTTGTTATATTTTACCTGATCGACTTACATTGCATTAATGCATTCTGTATGTTGAAATCCAACTGCGCGCAAAGGGCGGTTCTGTTAATATATGTGGGCTGTAGCAGTAGATTTTGTTGAGTAGAACGCTTATTAACTTATGAAATATTTCTGTGATGCGTCCGCCAAGTAGTTAAGATGTTGAATTTTGAATGGAGTTGGTTCTTAGTACTGTCCATAGGGAGATGGTGCTGTGGTCTGTGGATATATGTAATCTGACATGTCACGCAAATGTCGAGACATGGTACTTCCGCCTGTTTTGACATCAGAATGTCAAATTAAACTTCTTTAACAACAGGATTCCTTAAACGGAGTACCAGTTTCCATAACTATTTTGTCAGATGTTGCATTGGATGTAGAATGTGTCTCCCTTAATCACTTTTATTAAAAAACCTAAAAAAAATTATGTAGACAGGAGTGTGGTATCCAGGTACACGGGATGGTGTTCAACACAAATGCCATTTGTCTGCCATTGTACTTATGCCTTTCTGTCCTTTAGCTTTGATTGATTGAATTCTGATCACTTGGAGTTCCTGTACGAGCTATCCATGAACTATATTTGAACTAGTGAACTGTATCCCATTTCCATATCAGTGCTGTATAACTTGCGTTTTCAGTTGAACTTCTTGAGTTATCCACACTATTGCTTGCAGTGTTGGCTTCATGTGAATGGTTTTATATGAAACCTAAAATGGTTTTGAGTGTTTTTTCTTAGATGAACTCTGCTATTGCTAGTGGTTGTTGATTATAAAAACAGGGCGGTGGAACACATGAAACCAGAGTTTAGCTTGGTAGTTCAAGAATTTAAGAGAACTCTGATTTCTTGTGTTTTGTAGGTGCAACAATCAAACCTGGAAGGCCTTCTACAGGGGCATGTGAAAATGGCTGCCGAGATCAAGAACCTGGACACAGACTTACAGATGCTAGTATATGAGAATTATAACAAGTTTATAAGTGCAACTGACACTATTAAAAGGTGAGGACATTTCTTCACAGTGATATCTCACTGCTCTTCCTCTTGTAGTGAGTTTGAGGTTCTAGTGATGCTCTATCGTTGTAATATTATATCTATTTTTTCCCGCAGGATGAAGACAAACATT
The DNA here is from genome assembly GCA_947311845.1 of Poa pratensis. NCBI lineage: Eukaryota > Viridiplantae > Streptophyta > Magnoliopsida > Poales > Poaceae > Poa > Poa pratensis. The sequence continues at coordinate 83,779,379 of CAMZMU010000020.1, forward strand.
GTTGGTATGGAGACAAACATGGAACAACTACTTGGAAAGGTTTGCATTGTAATATGTGATGTTATGATGTATTCTTTGGGACATACTTGAACCAACTAGCCTCCGTTTTTCTTTGCCAGATAACATCAGTGCAATCAAGAAGTGATACCGTGAACACATCTCTTTTCAACAAAAGGGAAAACATAGAGAAATTACACCGTACACGCAATCTCCTGCGGAAAGTTCAAGTAAATCCTGTTCTATTTGTGCTATTCGTCTCAAAGACTTAAGGATATATGACTAATCATTTATGTTGTTATTCTCAACAATGATTTATACAGAAAATTTAGACTATCCAGATCCCAGCAATTGCGATTTAGTTAAAAGCTAAAGTGGTTTCCATGGATACCCAAACCCTGCCCATGTTACGGTGTTCCAGTTAACCTACCTATCTTGTGGACTTTGTCCTATGTTTAGAATTGAATGTTACACTTGGCATAGAACCCCAAGCTAACTGTATAACTTACTTTGAGTTGTCTTCTGCGTGAAGAAAGCACAACAGAACACATGAGTTGTGCATGTTTTAGTTTATTTCATTTGGGAGTTGGCCTTAGGGTAGCTGCACCATTAGTATTAATATCGTTACATTACTCGTGTGTTTGTCTGGTACTCTGGTTGCCTTTTTTCCAGTATTTCATCCAAAATGGACCTTTCACAAGTTAACTGGAATCACGTTACCTTGTCATAGGAACCACCATGAGTTTTTGTGTTAGCTGAAGATGCCATGAAGATGCTTTGTTCTGGACTCTTTCATATTTTTGCTACTTGAGCTCTTTTATGTTTGCAGAAGATACGTAGAGATCAACAAACTTTTGATAATAGTTAATTTTCACTTTTTTTCTTGCAGTTCATATATGATTTGCCAACTCGGCTCAACAAATGTATTAAGGCAGAAGCATATGCAGACGCAGTCAAATTTTTTACTGGAGCAAAACCTATTTTTGAGGTTTAGTTTGAGCTATTTCTTCATCTAAGAAATTTCCTTGGCACTCTTTTAGCATTATCTTCATTTGTATTCTCTATGGTAGGCCTACGGTGATTCATCCTTTCAAGACTGTAAAAAGGCATCGGAGGAGGCTATGGAATTAGTTACACAACACCTTCAGGTAATTTTCTACGTTCTGGCTCAGATTTGTATGTAAGAGTTCAGGGTGTTTTCTCCTTGCCACAGGGCATAGAGTCTAATTCTTACTCTTTATATGTTAAATAATTGTGTTATCCAAATTGTGTCATCATGTTTACTACTATTACTCTTTACTTATTTCGAGTAAATTTGCAGGCAAAGTTGTACGCAGATTCTGAACCTATTGAAGCAAGAGCAGAAGCTGTCGTGCTTCTTAAACAACTTAATTTTCCTGTATGTATTTTTTCTATCTTTTCATTCTTTGCATGCCAGTTTTGGTTCCATGTAGCTTTCAGTTTGCCCTTCTTACGTACAAAACTTTATAATTTTGCTCCTCCTTCCACCTCTCCTCACTTGTCCACACTCCCAATTTGTAGGGTGAGTACTGGATGGTGAGAGAGGCGTATGTAGATTGCATTGAATACAAACACGTGTACCGTAGTCAGTGGTCACTACTTTGTTCACACTTGACACACAATTTGTTCCTACTAGTGTGCTGTCTTAATGATCACTATGTGACCCTCAGGCATGAACTTCTCTGATGTATGCAATAAAACTGCAAACAGCAAAAGCCTTGAACATACGCAAGATATTTAAGAGTGTGTGACACATAGAATGATAACTGGTTTGTGGTCATAATTTCTAGTGCTTATAGTACAATTTACACACGGAATAACCCTGTCAGGCCTGGTGAAATTTCAGAACTTTATAATTTTTTAGTCTGAACCTTCCCCTCTTGTATCTAGGCAGACGATGTGATTTATGTGGCACACAGGTAAATGTGACCTGTTTAGTGAATGGCCAAGCCATTCAATAAAACATTTCCCCTGATGCAAATGATGTTGGTTTGTCATGTTAACAATTGCCATCTTCTCTATTCATAACTCTTTCAAGATAGCATTTCAATCACTCAAACGAGGCTGTGTAAATACATTGAATCACTGTGTGTAGAACGTGCTAGGAACTATGTGTATGTTATGCCAGTCATGGCTTGACAGCGAATGGCTAAAAATAACATGATACAATTGCGTGACCTTTTTATCTATTCACAAAATATGCAAATATTACGCTGATATAAATGCATGTTACCATTTCCTCTGTGAGTCCCATCTTACTAATTTCTGTTTTATCTCTGGACAGGTGGACAACCTAAAATCAAACCTACTCGAGAAGCTCGAAGATTGCCTTCTAAATTTTCAGAACAAGCCCACAAATGTATATATGAGAAATATTATAACAAATAAACAACTTACAATTTATTTCGGCTGGAAATTCTGGCACCACTTTAGCTTGTGCTGCCTATGTTATGACTTCGGTGGTGCAGTAAATCATCTAATATCGTTTACACCATAAAATCTTGTCTATTTGTAGCACTCAGTTCAAAATCCTTTTTTCCAACTTATATATCATTAAATCATCTAATACTCTCTTATATATTTTATCTTAGGCTTCAATTGGTGATATTTCGAAGACATTCCGTGCTTATCTCATAATATTTCCTGACTCAGAAAGACGACTCATTGAACTTGCACATGCTTTGTTCACAAAGTAAGCCCCACATATTTTGTGAAAATTTACTATTGGACCATTAGCTATTTTACCAACATCTACAACACTAAATCATGATATATATTACATCAGATATTACATGATGTATTTGTTTGTTGTCCTAGATGTTGGTACATTTGTTTTATAAACTTTGGTCAAACTTTAGGAAGTGTGACTTAGGACAAAACTAGAATTGCTTACATTTTAAAACGGAGGGAGTAAATACAAACGGTTGGCTGGCAAAAAAAAGGGGATCACATTCCATGTTTTTAAAGAAAGGCCTCCACACTGATATATGCCCACAGAACTTCCAAGGTATAGCTTGAGATTATCACAATCTTTGATTTTGTCAAACCTCTTGTTTCTCCATTTCTTGAGATTATTGAAACAGCTTGAGGGTATGAGAGTTAATCATACTTCTAGTGATCAAGTTATATTATTGGTTTGGTTTGACTGCTCGCATAATATTTTTTGGAGGATTTTTTTAGGTAAGTATCGATAGTATGTAGCCATGTAGGAACCCAAATTCGTGTCCACAAGGACTTGAACCAAGGTGGTGGGATTGAACGTCCACTCCCCAACCAAGTAAGCTAGGCCTCTGCTGTCATAATATTGAACTACCAAGTACTCCCTCCGTTCCATAATATAAGATGTTTTAGGTGTTTCACATGCTGTCTAGATTCGCACTAAAATGAGTGGACATATACACTAAAACGTGTCTAGATACATATGTATACATGTGAATGTGGAAATGTCTAAAACATCTTATATTATGAAACGGAGGGAGTATAACACAAGAATGGACTGAAGTAATCTAAGCGGAGTTAAATATTTTCTTATCTCTTGGCAGCATGTCGCGTGTACATACGTTCGATTTTTAGTGAGCTGATACGTATTCTGTGCTGCACAATGCGAACTAAAATATTGCTTCAATCTGACCTGGTATCAGACAACTGAAACTTGCCTTTCAACGATGCTCCCCTTTTGGCTTTTGCCTTTTGTTTCCCTTACATTTATATTATTGGAAATTCAATCCATATACATTTGTCTTATATTGTGCCTTATTTTTCATGAAGCCGATATGAAACAGTAAGGGAGACTCTGAAGGAAAGAATACCATCAACAGATCTGTTGACAATGCTACGTAAGAGCTTTATCATTGTAGTACAATGATTAATGTGTTTCCATACATCAAGAATTATAGTATTAACCTCTATGGGCTCCTCTGTTTTTCTTGTTAAGACACATAGTTGTGTTCCTTCTAGATCTCTTAGTCATTTGTCATTATACGAGCTTACGAAGGGCATTGTGCACAAAATTCCGTACTTCCATGGTGATTGCTTCATAGGTTATGATGCTAAGTAATTTTTGATGTTTTTACCTAAGCATTTTATATTGATTTACTGTACTTTGCTGTGTGTAATGGGAGGATGACTGCAAAACAGTGGTGTTCAAAATTCAGGATCTACTTTGGCTAATTTTTGAAGAAAATATGCGAATTTGAATTGGTGTTGATATTCAACTCCGAATTTGAGAAAATTAATATGTTTCATATTGTCAGAGCCCTTAATGTCTGTGTATTTGTTATTATTGATTGTGTTGTTGGTGCTTTTACCTTTAGTGTCCATGTATAGTTTTGTACCTTCAATGGTTGTGCACATTAAGGTGATATTACTGTGGGTTTTCAAAGATCATTGCATTTCTTTTAATTTAATATTGCTGCAATTTGATGGTCATAGGAGGCTTATGGGAGGACGCAACTGCCATCGACGAAGTTATACCAGAGGCTGCGCTGCCAGCTTTTTCTTTGGAGGTTTGATCTGCGCCCTGTAACAGTTACATTAACGTTTCAAATTATAATATACCACTTATGACATGAATTATCCGTTCTGCCCCGTGTTTAACAAAATCTATACTACTATCTGATTTCACATTATGTCACTCAGTTAATTTCTTTTTCCTAAAATCAAGTAGAGTCTACATAGCTAAATATGCCTAGTTTTCTTCATTCTTTAGTGTTTTGTTGAGCCTTTCTGGTCGTTTCTTACTTCAGAATATTGGTTGATGCCTTGTTGCTTTTTTCTGGCTGGATTCTTGTTATCTGTCACCACTTACAACAAAAGGAATTGAGTGTTGCAACAAGGGACAGTGCTTGTGGAGGCAAAACATGTTTAACTGCTAATTCTGTCTGAAGATAGCATAGGAGTGCACAGACCCACCAATTGATGTTGTTAGGTTTAGCTGTGGCGAATGGGTTTAGCCTGCATTCGTAGTCCTAGTTACCCACAATCACTTATGATGGATTGGAAACAGAAGCTTGGCCAGTATGCACTGGTTTCCCTTCTCAGGTCTTTGTTGTTGGTAGTGTTCAGGACTGTTCAAGCACTGGCTGCTCGTGGTGGATCAGATATGAGATATTGTTCTTAACAACTCATGTGAATTAACAAATCTATTTGGTAGGATATATTAAATTTCTATTTTTCCCTCGTATGTTCTTATTCGGGGGATAAACTCAATTCCCTCCTGTAGTTGCTTATTTGGGACACCCATGTCTATTAATCTGTGTATATCTCGATGCTGATATAACATATAACCGTGTCTTCGCTGTGTAGACTACTCGAGACATTATTAAGCAACACATAGCAACTGCCTTTCTTCATCTTCAAACTGAGATATCAGGTTGGTCCCCTCCCACCTCAGTTTGTTTTCGTTTGCAATTTTGTGCAGAACCCTTTGGTTACAGTTCAGCTTTCATTTGACATTAACTTATTTTGTTATAGCTTGTAATAGCACAATAGATTTAGAAATAATAAGTGTCTACTGGAAAAACTTACATCTATTGGGCATGTCTGAGCAGATGTACTGGTCAGAACACACTCAACATCAAACGAGAAGTTAGAAGAGTCACAGCTGCAAACTGCCATGGAAAAAAGCAAAATTAAAGTATCGCAAGGGTGCATAGATCTCCTGCAGGTATATGTTTGGAGGCATAAAAAAATCATGTTCCATTCATTTCCATTAAAAATATGTCGAATAATGTAAAATAGTTCTGTACAAGTATTAATTTGTTCATGCTCTTGTTAGAACATTCTTATACAGTTCTACTCTATTTGAATCTTCTCATTTGAGTGTGTTACTTTTAGGAATTCCATCATCTTCTAGATGGCGATACAGAGTTGCTAGTAAAGCTGAGAGACTTGATTATTGACTGGGTACAAGAAGGTTTTCAAGATTTCTTTCAAAAACTTGATGGGCATTTTCATCTACTTTCTGGGAGAGGCAAGAGTTTCTCTCAAGAGTCAAGTACTACGGACTCTGTGCAAATCGACAAGATTCCAACAGTGTTGGTGCTTATGCTTGCACAACTTTGTGTTTTCATAGAGCAGACAACAATTCCTAAAGTGACAGAGGTATATTTCTGCACTTGTTGACAGTCTAGTTTCTTGCATACTGCATACTGGACTCGAGTGAATGTGTGCTGAATGATTCTGAATTTTGTTATCTTTTTTAGGATTTGGCTGCTTCTTTCTCTGGAGGTGGCGCGCGCAGCTATGAATATGGACCACCTTTTGTACCTGGGGAGATATGTCGTCTGTATCGTTCATCCGGGGAGAAATTTTTGCACCATGTAGGCATACATTTCCGTACCTTCCTTTCCTTTCATTGTTTTATTTGAATTCTTGGTCGATATTGCTTTTTTCTGTATGGAGGTATGCTCTGTGTGCCATATTGTGAAACTATTCATGTTGAAAGAAAAAGGTTTATACGGGATCCAGTTCAACAACAAAAAAAGGTTTATACGGCTTGTCGGACTAGTGCTTTCTCTTACTATCTTGGATTGTTATCGTAGCGAAGTGACATGCGCTATTATCGAGAATTTCAGACCATTTTTTCAGCTCTGAAAGATGAAAGTAACTGCATGCAGAATGTTGATTGTGAAATTAGGTCGAAAATAGCATTGCTGGCATTAGATGATAAACTTAGAATAACCTTCTGTCATGAAAAACTGTCAGCCATAATACCGTTATTTGGTCTAGAATGTCGTACTCATCATTCTTAGTAACCATGGCATAGTTCATATGTGCTGGAACTATGTTGCATTTTGCGAGAGAGCATAGTTGGGAACATTAATGTTATTCAAGTTTTCGTTATTTGAGAGTGTATGCTTTTAGTTTCACTTTGGAAGTACATCTTTGTTTATCTGGCTATTGTTTTTTTCTGCGATCAGTACATAAATATGAAGACTCAGAAGATCTCGAAACTTCTTAATAAGCGATTTTCAACACCGGTCTGGGTAAAGGTTAGCTATTCTATTCAACATGAAATATTTTTAACCATTCAGTTATTTCTTGTTTTTGCTCAAGTTTATATTACTCCTGTGTGTATTTGACCAAAACAGCACAAGGAGCCGCGTGAAGTTAACATGTTTGTTGATCTACTTCTTCTAGAGGTTTGTTCATGAACTTATCCTATTGGATAGCTTGTTTCTGATGTTGACACACTTGTGAATCCAGAATTGAGCATGCATTATCAAGCAGTTTAGTTCTAGGAGTCTTGAAAACTGATGCTTACGCCCCGTGCTCACTACCGCATATTGGCTGCACCTGCTATTCAAAATCATGAGCTCATGCTGGAAGTTTTTTCCTGTAGTCTCTAATACAGTAATATCTGTTTGTCACCTTGCAGTTCAATGGTGTAGTATCTGAAGTCAAGCAGATCTTGCCTGGTTTAATTCGGCGACATCGGCATTCTGATAGCACTGGCAGCACCACTTCCTCTAGAAGCAATCCGATGCGAGAGGACATGTTGAACCGATCAAACACAAATCGTACTAGAAGTCAATTTCTAGAAAATCATCTAGCAAAATTATTCGAACAGAAAATGGAAATATTCACCAAAGTTGAATACACACAGGTGGAGATATCCTTCACTTTCCTGCTATATATATAATTCATGAAATTGCCTATATTCCTTTATGTTTTATGAAATCTCTAATACCTTAGGATGTTTTGCATCCCTTGTTGGTTAGAAATCTCTCTCCTTGCTAGTAACATATCGAGTTGATCCCATTGCTCATTCAGTTTGTTCAGTATTTGGATTAGGGCTCTATAATGTCCTTCCACCAGAGTTAGGGCTGAAATTAGTCACAGTGGCGATCTCATGTTAAGTTTTTACTTTTTAGTCGTGGACCAACAGTATCTTTTCGACTGTCTGGAATGATCACATGATAAAGATGAGTACATATGTCCTAAATAAATTTCATACCGATTACACTCTTCGAAATACATCTTGGCATAATTTACTCGACAAATATGCACATTTGAAAACGAAAAAACATCAAGAATATTCCATAGGAGTACAAAGGACTGTTTCCAAGAAATCCATCACAGTCCAAATGCAGCACAAGTCAGAGCGTGCATCTTCTGAAAGAGGCAATACAGCATCTTACTGATTGAATTTGCTGATGCTTGCTGTGGAAGAAATGCTTTATTTCAAATTTGTGATTAACTTGCTAGGTGATCATGTATAATTTCCTTTTAGTTACATGTACTGCATATATCCATTTTTGACAGTAATTTCTTGTGTAATGAGTAAATTTCAGGAGTCTGTAATTTCTGCCGTCCTCAAGCTTTGCCTGAAAAGTTTGCAAGAATATGTCCGGCTTCAGACTTTCAACAGAAGTGGATTTCAGCAGATTCAGTTGGATATGGAATTTCTAAAGAGCTCCCTTAAGGAGTATATTGATGATGAAGCAGCTATAAGCTTTTTACTTAAAGAGGTTAGATACTACTCCCTCCGTATCGAAATATAAGATGTTTTAGCATTTTTGGACCCAATCACACGTGGGTCCAAAAATGCTAAAACATCTTATATTTCGATACGGAGGGAGTACCTAACATTGTGTCACTGGTTTCTGGAAGGAACCAATCCAAACAAATTTGGTAGTTCTATTTTTGCATATCTGCACACATCACTTGTGAATAAGAGTTGGGATCTTTTGGGCGAAAAGAAACTGTTTCATATTTAGTCTGCTCTGGAAGACGTTTGGGCACTGATTATTTCCCCCTCCTCTGCAGGTGAACAATGCTGCGCACGAGAGATGTCTTGACCCGATACCTCTCGAGGCCCCAATATTAGATAAGCTCATAAATGCAAAACTAGCAAAAATTAAAGAGCAAGGCCCAAATGTATAGTAGCTATGTACACATCGTATCGCTTACCAGCATTCAGTTCCACTCATTTTAAAATTTTAATACACACTATTCAGAGCTATGTGCATATAGTTGTGGGCTTGTTGTAGCAGTGTCACAATTTGTAATCTGTAAATCTGAGGTAAAGATACTTGAACTGAATCAGCACTGCTGAGAGATGTACAACTTTTTGAGCTCCCAGCGCCTCCCCTTGTACTCATTTTTCAAGGCATATTCGGCCCTTGTATTGTATTGAGCCCTGACTCTAGCTAGAGTTCAGGTGAATTGTTAACCTAAGGCCAGAAGGAGAACTGTGTTCTGGCATTTAGTTCTGAAGCTGTTGAATGCAGATAGATGTGATACTTTCAATTCCAGGCCACAGCTCGTGAAAAACTAAGAGGTAAAGTATTATCCTATGCCAACGAGTATGTTATGTTGTGAATTTGGTACTACACGTGAGCTTAATGCCATCTGCTTTTCCTTACTGACACGCCGATTACTGTGATCACCGAGGGCCATCACCTGAAGTTACTTTCCCTTCTTTATTTGAAAAGTAGAATCAGTATCTGGATTCAGACTTTATTTTTACGTGTCCTGGTTGTGATTACCTTTATCGACGTACCATGTCTTGGAAAGAGAGAAGAAACTGCCAGTGTTCTGTGAAAATGCTTGATTACAACCTTTATATTTTGATAATGGATATTTAACTTGTAAACTGAACTGCCCAATTAAAGAAATTATCATTTCAGTTCCATGTAAACATAGCGACTTCGAGTGAAGATAAAGAATGATCTGTTTTCGTTCTTCCTTTCTTGGAAACATACCGAACACACCAAAACAGTTATTAATAAATACAACTCACACTACATCGACTCAGTATGAAGTCATAGGTTTCGGTTTAACTTTTTGCTTCACATCTGTTATACATCAGCAATTCTCATTGTTCTCAGGAAAAAGTAGAGAGCAACAATCTGTCATGTGCCACGAAACACAAACAAGACACAGCCAATTACTGATTCACGACGTTTGAAGAAACGAAACACAGCCCCTAGAGTAGCTTCATAACTAGACACCCTAATTCTAGCAACCCTGAAGAACCACGCAAACAAAATGCACAGCAAGTGGTTAACAATAACAACAACGGGGAGGCAGCACTCCGGGACTAAGCACTTGGCATTGAAGTGCAGACAACAACGTACGCCAGGTACTGGAGGGCGTCTTGGAGCTTGCTGACGGCGCTGGTCTGGTCGGATTTCAGATGGCTGGATATGTACTTGGCTTTCTCCTGCACCGACTGATGTGGGACATCGTCCTGCTTGTCCGCGAGAGCGTTCTGTATAGCTGCCGCGTATGCTTCAGCAACATCTGAGATACCTGCAAATACAGCACAATGTTTTTTTCAATATTGAAGTTTCCACGCCCTACATCCAAGTGCAAGAGGGAAAATCAACGTTTTGATGTACCTGTAGCAAAACTTGTCGAGACCTTCTCAATATCCCCAGCGATGGATTGCGCCCTCCATCTGATGATTTCTGCTTTCAAAATGAGATCTTCAGGCCAATCGATTTTCACATCATCTCCATCTTCATCCTTCGATTTATCGGCAGCAGAAATAACTGATTTCCCAAGTACCAGGAGCTGAGAAACTGCAAGGCAGCACATCTCTGACAATCTCTGCAGGACGAAACTTTCTCAGACACATGATTATAGTTTCTTAGGAGCAAGAACATCATGTAACATGGACATACATGAACACCCTCTGAGTGAATGGTCTCTAGCCTATCCGTAGTCCGTTTGATGATATCACTCGGAGAAAGTCCACCCAAGGCAGTCGTGAACCTGCAAATGTGATTAGTGTAACCATGTAAGCTTTTTTATAGAAATAAATGCAACAGAATGAAGCTTAAATATTTGAAGATGCTCTTCAAGAGTAAAATCAGAATTAGCATACTGATGGACAGTGAAGAACATAGCAAACATATGTGTTGGCCTTCACCTCCATATAAATACATGATTTACCTAACCATGTTGTCAATATTGTCCTAGCTAGAACTAGTACATTTGCTTCAAATCTTATGCAATCCTCAATAATGATTTTTAAGTAATCGTCAACATGCTCAAGTATTAGGCTGCAATCGAACATGTGGATTACAATGCTAATAATCTTTGTTTAGTCTTGTTGGTTACTGACTTTTAGTAAGATAATCCCTAGTAGTTGCTTGCCAGGTCACACGGAATATGAGTATATGCAATGGATAATGGATGATGTGTAGTCTTCTCCATTGCTAATATGGGTCTTTATAAATGAACATTATCTCATTACTTGACAAAACAAGACAACAATATTAAAATTCTACTTCTGAATTTATACAGCGAACGAGTTATGCCTACCCGGCAGCCATTTTAGCAGCCTTGCTAACACTTGAGTCACATAACTTCTTCATTTCTGCATCACCATCAGTATCAGCTGCTTCAATCTTCTTCCCTTTGTCAGATTCTGGTCCATCTTCCTCAGTCTTGGCACTAAGAGTAAAAATCTGTTGTATTTCTTTAATCTTTCCATCATAATATGTTTTCTGATCAGCAACAAGCTTTGACTTTTTCCTATTAAAAAGCAGTGCATAGTGGCTTGACAATGCTTCCAGCTCCTAGTATGAAGAAGATTGCAGACATAAGAAACAAAAAGTGCCGAGACTGGTAATCAATCACATGAAAAGAACGCGAAAACACAAATCACACCTCTAACTGATCAGGTCCTCCATAAATGTAGAAGCATCTGTCAAATGAGACTTCTTCAAATGGCTCCTCTTCTGTTTGCTGATCACCTTCACCTGTACCTTTTTCAATTTCCATTCCAGTCTCTTCAATGATCAGCTCCATTGTCTCTTTACCAACACGCTCAAGCATTTCCATTCCTTTGGCTGTAAACGACTTCCCTGTCTGTGATTATTGAGGTTTAAATATCAAAATAATTTTCCATAAAGGTGTAGAACAGTAGAAGAAACATTATTATTAAATTCTAGGGTTTACCTCTAAAATGGTTGGTGCTATTACAGATGCTTTGGCAGGCAGTTCTCCTTGCTGAATGGTTTCGGCAAGACTCGAAGCAGAAGTTTCCAATCTAAGAAAGTAACACATGTTAGCATTGAGAACGAAACTACTGCCCATCACTAACAAAGAAATTTAACTTCATGATACCGCAAAGCCATTTATGTGCATAATCACTATATGAGGAAATTTGTAAAGAATTTTGATGATTTTGCTGAAAAGATTGAAAAAGTTTAATAGAAGGCTTAACCTGCCAACAGGCAAAGATCTATATACTCAATTACAACCAAACAAAGGGGAAGGAATAGTGTCCTAGTACCAGCTCCCTTTCATATATTTTTAAGTTAAAGCCAAGAAGAGTATAAACATAATGAGCATTCTGAATAAACAGTTAACTATACGTTATCGAGCAATCTAATCTTGCATGGAATTGATCATAGTCTGCTTCAAATATTTCATGTGTTGTAGTCTGTAGTTAAAGTTATTCTTGACATAAATATGCAACATCCTAAAGATAAACAAACAGTCACTCAGGGAATCAGATCAGAAAGAGAAATGAAAATCAAAAGTGGGGTATACTTCTGAACAATCAGTGAGCCACTCTTCCATGCACTCCCGAGCGCTTGCCACGTCCCGGTCGTGAAGCTCTCCACCGAGGTATCAAACACCTTAAGCCCCTGCAGAACCCCACACGCAAATTAGAAACAACAGCATCATCACAACCTCAATCCATCGACCATAAGCACTGGCATTTGCCAAAATAAGCTGAGCGAGTGAGAGCGCGGCAAGGTGCTAGCCTGGCCCAGGAGGGAGTCCTCGCTAGCATTCTCCAGCTTATCCAGCGCCGACTTGCGGCGCTCGGCATCCTCCCCCTCCTCTGGTTCCTTCCCCTTCTCTTCCCCGCCTCCGGGTCTCGCCTCCTGCTCCGGCGGCAGCTGGATGTCGGCGATGGCGCTCTTGGCGACCTCCACCGCCTGCGCAGACGCACCACATCACATCAGAACCCTAACCGTCCCACCAACACAAAAAATGCAACACGAAGCGGAAATGGGGGCAGGTGCTCGCACACTGCGGGAGATCTCGGAGAACACGGAGAGGCCCCAGCCGCCCCACCCTCCGCCGGTCTGCTCGGCTTGCTGGCTCTTCTCGGCCTCCGCGGCGGTCGCCGCCGGCGATTCGTCGGACATGGCGCTTGGCGTGGAGGTTACTGCTTCTCTCTGGCCGGATCTCACACTGCAACCACCGGTGCGTTGGAGTGGGACTTGACTCCTCCAGCGCGCGTGGCGTGACCCGACCGGGAGCGTGCCGTGCACGTGAGGCCCGACACGTTACGGCCCACGGCCTCATACTGGGCCAGGCCCACGAGCCTTTCTCTACTCCAAAACCCTCGAGAAACCCCAGGCCCGGCCCGACCAACCAATCCTGTCGCTTTGCCGCAGGAGAGGGGAGAGAGTTCCGCCAAGAGAATGGAAACGGCGGAGGAGCAAGCACCGGCGCTGGCCGCCGCTGATTGCGAGGCTGCGGCGAAGGAGAACGTGATGGAGGAGGATGCTCCTACGACGGAGGAGAACGTGGCGGAGCAGGATGCTGCCGAGGCGCTGGCGGCGGAAGCGTATTCGTGGCCTCAGCTCCGCTTCGATCTCCCGCCGCGCCGCCTCTACCACTTCGCCGACCAGTTCCGCTCCCCTTGCTCCTCCGCCGGCAACTTCCTCAAGGGCGTGAAGTGGTCGCCCGACGGCTCCTGCTTCCTCACCAGCTCCGACGACAACTCGCTCCGCATGTTCTACCTGTACGCCCCCCTCCCTCTCATGTTCCCGTACTTTCTTATGCCCTCTAGAGTCTCGAGGCAATCAACTAAAGCTAGCCACCTTGTTCCTTCCTCGGTTAGGCCTGAGGACGCGTACAATACTGCTGCGGAGCACACTGCAGAGGCCGCCATCGGAGGCGGAGGTGCGTGTGCAATGGCTGCCTGTTTTTAGTTACTTCTTACTGTGTTTTGAATTTCGAATTTTTACTGCAGATTCCTATGGCGCAAGTCTCCAGGTGAACGAGGGTGAGCCTGTGTACGACTTCTGCTGGTACCCCTACATGTCCGCGTCTGGTGAGTGAATTGCTTCCTTTGTCATGTCAGATGGTTTTTAAACTGTACATCTCTGCTGAATGCAGGGTTCTATGTTGTTTTGCAGATCCAGCCACCTGTGTATTTGCAAGCACCAGTCGTGATCATCCGATACACCTCTGGGATGCCACCACCGGCGAGGTAGAATGAGTTGCTTATGCTTGTTGTGTTTGGTGTATGGATAATGAAATTTCCATGTCTGATGATTCGTTGTGGCAACTGCAGCTTCGATGCACTTACAGAGCATATGACGCCATGGATGAGATAACAGCTGCGCTTTCGATATCATTCAATTCTACAGGATCAAAGTATGTGCAATGGACTCAATCCTCTGACCTGCGTTTATATTGAATATGAAATGCTGAAATTGTAATGGCCATGCAAGTATCCAGCTTTGACTGTGTTACTCAATGTTGGTACGATGTTCTGTAGGCTCTTTGCTGGATACAACAAAGCAATTAGAGTGTTTGATGTTCATCGGCCTGGTAGAGATTTCGAGCAATACTCTTTGCTTAAAGGGGGTGACGGGCCAACTGGTAAGTGCAAGTTCCACTGATGTACTTAGTTGTTCTTATGCTTCAAAACAGCATCTGAATTCAGTTGGAGTTGCAAGTTTGAAACAGAGAAATGCGCTAATGTTGACTTCATCTGCGTATAACTTTGTTTGTATGTTTATGGCTTTTCCAAGAAAGGAAGAAAAAAGGCAACTTCTTTCTGTGACATGACTCAAAAGCTAATGTTCATGACTTATTAACTTTAGCTATTATTTTTTGTATGGTGAAATTATGAGTAATAGCGCCAATTCGTTACTACAACACTGATGACTGAAAACTCAAGGCGGTATTTATTTTAAATATTTGCACCATCAAACTCCAAAGTAACTTTGTGCCAGGACCTTGTTGTACCTCTCATATGATATTTCTATAGAACTATGCGTTGAAACTTTGGAACCAATGTCACTATTAAACGCCGGGCTATAAAATTTTGGTTAGAACTTAGGACCAATGGTTTAAACATTAAAGCATGTTTCATGCACGAATACATATGACAGAGATCATGATGGGTTCTTCTCAGATAACCTTTTGACCTATATTGATGTAAATGCTTTATTCAATCTTAAATGCGTTTGAGTTAATTTTTCCTACAGGTATAGTATCTTCAATCTCGTTCTCTCCTCAGAATGGGATGCTTGCAGTTGGCTCGTATAGCCAGACAACAGCTGTTTATGCAGAGAGTAACATGGAGCCATTGTATGTCTTACATGGCCAGCTTGGGGGTGTTACACAGGTTAGTGAAGCTACCATGCTCGCTTAGCTCTTGCTGTATAGATGGCAGATAACAATGATGAAAATCGCAGGTGCTTTTTTCGAAAGATGGAAATTATATATATACTGGAGGGCGGAAGGTGATTAAAACTCCCCTTTTTTTCAACAAATGATCTTGTTGGCATATCTCAAGGTTCATTACATATCTTGGGACCATACTACTAACCTGATCCTGATTTTTTTGTTAGGATCCATACATATTATGTTGGGATATTCGAAACACTGTGGACATTGTTTACAAGTAAGTATTTAAACGCATCTTCTACTTCCAGAAATCAACATATTGATTAGAACAAGTATGATTAATGTCTTACTTTTGTCAAACTCTACCAATTTCTGTTTTCCGTGGAATCCCTTCATTAGGTTGTACAGATCGTGTGATACTACCAATCAGCGAGTACAGTTTGATATTGAGCCATGTGGCAAGCATCTTGCTACTGGTGGGCAGGTAGGCTTCGCTTGCTTCCATTCACCCTAGTTCTTATTTCGAACCATTGAACCTTTGAAACATGATTTTTGTGTTCTGGTAGGATGGCATGGTCCATGTTTATGACCTTCAAGGTGGCCAATGGGTGACGGGCTTCCAAGCAGCTGCTGGTATATATTTCTAAATTTCTGTTTATGAAGACATTTACATAGCATATATGTAATTCCTTTGTGGTACAGCCTATGTGATCTTTATCTACTTGATCTTAGATACTGTCAACGGTTTCTCCTTCATCCATATCTTCCTCTTGCTACAACATCGTCTGGGCACAGAAGATTTGGCATGGAAGATGAATCTGAAGAGTCGAGCCTGTCAGGTGTGTGAATGTCTTATACCCAGGCAGACTTTTTAAATTCGAAATATGTTTGTGCTGCTTGAATGACAGATTCTATACACTTCTTTTCTTACTTTTTTTGCACACTTAGGAGATGAGAACTGTTGCTCTGTCTGGAAGTTTTCTTGCTCGCAAGAAGCTTGAAAGCTCATCAAACCCTGAGCAGTGGAGGGTGAAGTGAAGATTTTGGACTACATATGTAGATGGTGTAATGGATTGGGCTAGCTGGTGATCGGAGTGTAGCGAGTCTGGATGAACACAAATTATTGCCTTGCAATAGTTCAGCAGGCCATGGATACAGAGACCACTAAAACGATGCACTAAAGATCATAGTGTACCGACGAGTTATTAGAGAATGTAAAGATGTCCTGTTCTGGGCTGAGAAATTGCCTTGCTAGGTAACAAACTAACGAATTGTGCTGGCAACAGAGCTAATTTTGTCCAAGAGATGTATCGATAAGATTTTGCCTGTATAAACACCTTGTATTTTGGTCGACTAGGCCCTGATGCAATCCGAAGTCTTCTTACCTATGTCAGCCATCCTGCATCCGCATGTTTTCGCTGGGAGACATGTCATATCCCCACTTAGGATCTTGTGCATGCATTTTGGATTTTATTTTTAAGCTCACAGCTGTAGTACTTGTAATTTGATACATGTGATTGTGTTTAGGGGAATGCTGAGTCTCAACCGGCTGATACAGGGGAGTATCGCTCGGCTGCCCAGCTGTATGATTGGAACGTCCGTTCAATGCAACCCCTATCCGCCGAAAGCAACATCTTTATCTGTGTATGCAACATTTGCTCGCAACATTTTTTCTGGTGGTCTCTAACATTTTGAGAACACTGCGGTGTGTCTAGTCTTTGAACGTGTAATCTGCTTAGCTTTTCTGTATGAAATTAATGTGCCTTTTTTATTGCCATCTGTAAGCATCGGATTTGATTTTCATTTCACATTAATGTCCAAAGTGCTTTCTGTCACTTAATTGAAATCTGCTATGAAGCTTGGTTTCCACTACAAATTCTGATTATATTCTCCACAAGCAGATGCATCACTAATTGGATGCCTTAATGGTGGTTCCATGCATTTTTTTCCCGGAAGAAACTTATAAATGTGAGTCACTACGAGGCACTAATGGCTATGTACTGCTCATCGTTAGCAGGGAGGTTTCCTATGATCTTCCTGCAAGTTAAGTTGAGCCTGTGTCATTTGTATTCTCAAAATTGGCAAGGTAAGAAAATTCCTGGACACTCGAGCAGCAATAATCTGCCCCCGCTTACAGTATATGAGCATTACTAAGTTGCTTGATTCAAAGTTGCCAGTGTCACTAAATCTCGAGCATTGAGGGCGTACTGAATTACAGTAGGGATCCTTTGTTATGATTAATGATTTACGCATGCATCCCTAACTTTGGAAGTTCATATCTTGGTACGCTTTTATATGGCAATGCACTGTTAGCGTTGCAGTCTGTTCAGTAGTCACTCGAGAGTTGTGAGCTGTGTTTTCAAGAAAGCAGAGTAACAACCCTATAATTCGTACCATTGTCCAACTTTATTATTAATAATAATCTTATAATTTGTACCATTTGTCTAACTTTACTGTTGTTGAACTACACTGGATTTTTTATGGCCCAAAGAGTTGAGGCGCAATTTGGCTCTGCTGCTCAACTCAATGGCAGGGTCTCAGTGGGTCGGAACAAAAAGAGGGATCAGAACCATCGCGTCCGACGCCAAGCCCCCCTCCCACGGCTCAAAGGATTCGCTCACCCGAAAAACCATCGACACCAAGAAGATTACAAGGCAGTTGCGGGCACCGGTGAGGAGGAACCGCAAACGCAGAAGAAGCAGGGTTGCTTAGCCTGAGCCTTCTACATACTCCAGAACAGTTGACCTGGAGTTTCAGCAACTGAGGCCACCACACCCAGCAGGGACTCCCGCTGCTGCATAAGTACAGGGCCAAAGACCAAAGCGTCTACTGAAAGTGAGCTTCACAGACGAACCATCCTTTTCATCACAGATCGCATATACTCCCTCCGTTCCTAAATATAAGAGGTTTTAGCTTTTGTCCACATGCACATGTATCTAGATGTATGTGGACATGTTTTAATGTGTATGTACACTTATTTGAGTTTGTACCTAGCCAAACATGTGATCTAGTAAAACATCTTATAT
The DNA here is from genome assembly GCA_947311845.1 of Poa pratensis. Taxonomy (NCBI): domain Eukaryota; kingdom Viridiplantae; phylum Streptophyta; class Magnoliopsida; order Poales; family Poaceae; genus Poa; species Poa pratensis. The sequence continues at coordinate 83,797,762 of CAMZMU010000020.1, forward strand.
TATGGAACGGAGTGAGTAAGTCCCAGTAAAACACAGCAAGGCCGGGTTCCAACACCATACAACTATCAGCCCAAAGAAACTCCATTATCTATGTTACTGTCCATGGCAGCAGAGCTAGCCCACATGACTGTTCAGAAGGACAATAAAAATATACTGGGGCTAGCAGTGTTCATACTTGAAATCAATAAATTGATGCCACAATTTTCCTTCAACCACTTATGAACAGTAACATAGGTCACTTGAAATCTGTTATATTCCACTTGTCCAATAAAAGAATTATAATACTTGATTCAGTTTACGATCTGTACTTCATAAAATAATATTGCTATTATATTGCACCTTTTAATCGCATAGGATGCGACAATACGTGTTTAGTCAGGGGTGGTGAATCAGTAATCATGCTCCTTAGGAGATCTCCATGATTCCGTCGAGGTGATAATAGTCCGACCTCAAGCCTTTAGTAGAGAAGGAAAGATGGCAGAAAAAAGGCGCAGTTGACACCAAATCAGGAGGACATTGCTCATAGCAGGAAGACTCAAAATGTTGTTAACAGAGACAAAAAAGAGAGAATCCAACAAGGAGTAGCAAGAGAATGCTGCAGTAAAGGCTTCAGCTAGGATGAAAACACACAATGAGCACATGACATTGTGAAAGACTACGGTTGCATCTTACAGAAAGAAGACGAAAGAGCCAAAGCACAGTTGAGGAGATGGCAAGAAAGAGGAATAGCCGAATGTAAAAGTAAACTGTCATCAAGGAAGCAAAACAAAAAGTAACCAGGAGTCCAAGTCAGACACAAAAATAGTGAAAATGAGCCTTCTTCGACAATGCAGCTTCAAATTGTGATACTAAACTGATGAACACCAAGGGGTGCAGTGAAGAGCTAAGTGGGACTAAAAAGGAGTACGACATAGCTTTGTTCTTCAGATGAAATGAGCAGGACTACACTGCACGAGGTTTACTTCACTGCTCGACCATCCCCACATTTTTGGAAGAGAGTTTCCAGAATGGTATTGCCAATCTTTCCATCTTATTGCTTCAGTGGATTGAACATATCTATGCAGTTGTAAGACCTGCTTGACAATTAGTTTCATGATTTGCCTCAAGAAAGCTTTCATTCTGTATTTTTGTTTCGGCTTGATTAATGAAAGTAGTCAGCATGCTGCAGTTAAACTGTTAAAGTGATGCGCAGATATTTTTCTAGAAACTCTAGAACAAAGCTGAGAATGATCAAACAAGCCAGGAGCTACTTATTTGGACGTATGGAAGTTATCACATCATTCCTCAAAGAAAGTACACAGATGAATTGTAAATCCTAAAAGTACACAAATGAATTGTAAATCCTAAAGCATACACCGTGTTGATTTATTCTAACCGGCAATACATTCATAACACCATAGCAAAACATCAGTTCATAACATAGAGATAGAGAGTAAGAAAGAATCTTGTATGAGTATTTTCTTCTTGGTCAAGCACCTTCCATTCGTGGGTTCGTCTTGTTGCACACCAAAGAAGAAGGCCACGGCATGATGTAGGGATAGGACCCCTCGATTTCGTCTTCGTACAGAGAAAAGATCTTTTTCAGCTCCGCTGTTTCCAGGCAGAATGAGAAGAACCAGCAAAGAGGAACAGTGTTGGGTTCATCAGTGGCCATGCCTATGCATTATGTATTAGCAGGGTTATTGATAACACAAACATGGATGGAGGAAGATCTCAAGACATGCTGGAAACCAAGAGGGAATACATGAAGTGCAAGTGCAGGAAGCCCCGATGAACCGACACCAGCTTGAGCACAGCGATATCATCCAATACAATTTCCTTGTCCAGCATCCATTTCTCGACACGGTCACCACCGGCTCTCCGGACCCAGACAGCAACCATGGCCCTGTGATCCACTGCACAAACCATGCAGACCTCCTCATCCTTGGTCTCGCCAACCACAAAAGGTTTCTGCCCGGCTGTGAACGGCGGCCGCTCCATCGAAGAGAAGTGCATCGTGGCGGTGTCGAGCACAATCATGTAGTCGTTTCTTGTCCAGTAGATGCGGCCATTCACCATCTTACCGGTCCTCGGCGGGAGGCAGTGCTCGTCGTCGGCAGGATGGTCCTTGTTGATCGTCGCAGCCTCCGCCCATGGTAAAACCTGCCACTCCCCCGTGTCCGACGAGAAGACGACAGCACGCACCTGCAAGCCGTCCTCGTGGACGCAGACGAGACGGAAGGATTCTTCGGGGGAGGACAGGACATAGAGCTCGCGGACAGGCAGGGGCGGCAAGGGGATCCGATGCAGCACTCCGGTGAGCGGGTTGTAGGCGGCATACATCCTGTTTTGCCAGTTGTGGAGGAGGAGGTAGCCGTCACGGCAGCCGCAGCCGCTGAATCTCCAGGAACCTTGGTCGTCGGGGATCCGGGTGAGGAAGAAATCGGAGCCGCGTGGTCCCGGTCGGCGCGGCCGCGGAGCGGGGCGAAGGAAGGGATGTCCCCGTCGCGGTTCCTGATGAAGAGGCCGACGAGGGGCGGCGGGTGGAGCGCGCGGAACCTGGGGCGGAAGGTGGGCGACGAGCGGACGGCGTGGAGGAAGGTGCGGCAGGCGAAGGCGGCGCGGACGAGGGCCGGGAGGGAGGGGAGGCGGACCAAGATCTCGAGGAGGAGGTCGTCGCCGATGGTGAATATGGTGGTGGTGGTGGGTGCGGGTGGGGGAGATTCGGCCGGCGGCGGCGGCGGCAGTTGGGATGCCATTGCCATGGCTCGAGGAAGATCCCAACGGATTCGCCCGATGCTAGACTTTTTTTTTTTACGGCAAAGAGGAAGAGTGATGCACTCACTGGCGGGCCGTATTGTGGGCCCTCACGGCAAAGTGGAAGAAGGATACCGTCACGGCAAGGAATGGGCCCAAAGAAATATATTTTTTCTCTTGTTTTTGCACAATTTCTCTTTCCTGATATTTACGCACACCATATACCTACTTTTAATTTTATTTTCCTTATAATACTTGTTAGTAACTTGCTTTTTCTAAGAAAATTATTTCCTAAGGATCAATTTACGTACTATATGTAACATGCAGAAAGTTGATGGTTTAGATGATTCTTCTCTTACATGAAAATTGTTCCATTTCTCATTAAGGGGTACATCTGGTGCTTGGTGGTACTGGTTCGCTCGTCCTGAAAACAATTAAAGCTCGTCTGGTAGCCATTATTTCGAGTCAGAATTATGAAATTCATTTGAGATTCCATGTTAAACCTGTTTGGCTTGCATGACATTGGACATGTCATTTCATTTGAAATTCTAGCAAATGTCTATTATATGTTATTCCAATTCCTATCTCTAACCTTGTCATTTCACTTTCCAAAGCCATCATTTCATTTCTATCAAATAAAATGAAATGATGGGTGCCAAACGAGCTCTTAGCGAGCTAATTTTTCTCTCTCCATCACTACTTCGCCGCCCTGTCCAGTGTGTAAGAGCATCTCTATCAGATCCCGGAAAACAATCTAACCCGTAAAATAACTGTTTTTTACGGGTTCGGACGGAAAACACGACTCGAGCAGATACCGTAAAACTACTCGGCCATTAATTTTTTTACGGGAAATTGAAAACGTCCCGCCGAAATCCTTACATACGCGGGTTTCGCGTCAAATTTTTCAGTTTACTTTATAAGTCATTTCCGTTTGGCGGAAGGAACATTTCAGCCCGCGCCGAAACCCTTCCCCGGCGCCGCCAGCACGCTCCCACGTAGTCCGGCCTCCCGCCGCCACCCGCCGCCGCAATGGGTTTCGTTTACTGATGGCGTGGAATAACACGTTCGCTGGGAGACCCCAGGTGTAAGGTGTGAAGCAATATAGCAGCAAGTTTTCCCTTGATTACAAAACCAAGGTTATCGAAGCAGTAGGACTTGGAGAAGACTTCGGAAAGGTGACAATGGCAATGGCGTCAGAAATCTTTATTGCGTGTTGACGTGGACCTACGCAAACACCAACAAACTACTTTGCCCCAACGAAATAGAGAGGTTGTCAATCCCTCCGGCTTGCTGAACACAAAGGATTAAACGTATGGTGGAAAATAATATGAGAGCAAAAATGACCAGCGAGCAAATGACTATTAAAAGCTATTAAAACGGTTTTAAACAATATAGCAAAATAGGACCGGGGTCCACAGTTCACTAGTGGTGTCTCTCCAAAAGATAAACGTGTTGGGTGAACAAATTACAGCGGGGCAATTGACAAACATGGGCGCAACACAATACTATCATGACACAAGGTTCACCGTTTCATTTAATATGGGTATTACGTCAAAATACATAGACCGTTACCCAACTGCATCTATGACTAATAATCCGTCCCGAGATCGCTATCCAGCATGTCACCCGAAAGTATTAAGTTGCAAGCAACAGATAATTGCAATAAGCAAGGTGCATAATGTAAGCAATGTAACCCAAAAGTACCAAGGCTGGGCCGCGCTTGGGGGTCGTCTGGGGGCTGTGGGGCCCCCTGCAGGCACCCTCTTGGCAAGCAACAGATAATTGCAATAAGTAAGGTGCGTAATGTAAGCAATGTAAATTGGCAGCTTATTCCGAGAAAATTCCCCGACTAGCTTTTCTGAAACAAAAAGACAGCAAAAACAGGAACTGACACTGGGCATCTTGTTAATAGGTTAGTTCCATAAAAATGTGCCAAAATGATATAAAAGCATGTGGCAATGATATATAATATGCATGGAACAACCAAAAATTATAGATACGTTTGAGACGTATCAGCATCTCCAAGCTTAATTCCTGCTCGTCCTCGAGTAGGTAAATGATAACAAAATAATTTTTGGTAGTGACATGCTACCAACACGATTATGATCAAGTAATGTAAAGCATATGAACTGAATGAAGTGATTCAATTCAATAGCCTATAGTTGGCATAAAGCAAATAATGATTAACCATGTGTAACATCTAAGCAAGAATTTTTCATGGATAGTACTTTGGAGACATGAAAATTATAAGACTTGTCAAGCTTGATAGTTCACAAAGCAATAAACTTTCGGCAAAGATGCTCAACCAACACAAAGGAAGATTTAAGTTTTCAGCAAGAAGCTTCAACTTGTAACTTATTTATCTTAAGATAATGTCAATATAAAGTTTTCACAGTTAAACATAAAGATGACATGTAGTAGACTTGTACATCAATTGATACTATGCATTTGCTTGAGAGATAAAGATTGGAAAGGAAAACTGACTCAACATAAAAGTAAAAGAAAGGCCCTTCGCAGAGGGAAGCAGAGATTAATCGTGTGCTAGAGCTTTTTAGTTTTTGTAAGCATATAGAGACATAAAAATATATATTTGAGAGGTGCATACTATGGTCAACGAATGATAGTGAACAATGCATTACTACATTTGCTAGACAGACTTTTAAGAGCGGCTCCCATGAGGAACGTTATTTCTGCAGCAAGCAGATCATTCCTCTTTATCTCCTTTGTTTACACATGCAGATGCTTTACTGAATTCAGAGGAACAAAATGTGAGGAGAGTTTTTTGTGAAAGTTGTAATTTATCTTTTATGGGGCTGGGCACCCCGTTGCCAGCTCTTTTTGCAAAATTAATGGACAAGTAGATGAAGCATACAAGTCCTGAAATAAGTCTGTGCAACAAATGCAATAAAGACCACCCACTACTTCCTCATGAGCTTAGTAGTAGAGGCACAAAAAGGAAGTAATAACATTTTGAATATTTAAAGGTAGCATACGAAAAATTTATTTGGAGTGGCTTGGAAATACCACATGTAGGTAGGTATGGTGGACACGAATGGCATGGATATTTGACTCAAGGTTTTTGGATTCACGAGAAGCATTCCCTCTCATTACAGAGTTTTTAGGCTTAGCAAGGTGTCAAGCAAACACATATTAACAACCGAATACACGAATGACCACAAGATATAATTAAGCATAACCATTAGACTCCACACTGTCTTCCTTGTCAACCAAACATACTTTGCAAAAAGAATATCTAGACTTTGAGAAATAACAATCAGAACAAGCATCATAATTCTAAGCTTTACGGTATTTCTCCACTAGTCCATTCTTAAGCAAATGATCCAAAAGTTTAAGCATTAATCTAATTTATATCTCAAAACAATTGACAAGCATCAAATAACTCAAGACAATGCTATTTGAATTTCTTTTACCACTTCCTACATGATAGTTCCCTTTCAAGAAAACACCAATCAATTTATTTGAAACAACTCTCTAAGCAAATATGCATGTAACAGAAGAGAGTACAATAACTAATAGCTCTGAAAGAGATACATGAAAAACAAGAGCTAGAAGCCAAAATAATAAAAAGCTAAACACTCTACACATATGAGTGAAGAACAAGAGTGTATAAGAAAAAGCGGAGCATGTCTCTCTCCCACACAAGAATGCAAGGATCCATTTATTGAAAAGTACCAGCAAACAAAACGAAACAAAACTGAAAGCAAAACATAAATGACGCTCCAAGAACAACACATATTATGTAAAGGAATAAAAATATAGTTTCATGGGATCGACCTAATTAATTGTCGATGAAGAAGGGGATGCCTTGGGCATCCCCAAGCTTAGACGCTTGAGACTTCTTGAATATTTGGTGGAGGTCCAGGGGAGCCTCCCCAAGCTTGAGCTTTAATCCCTTCTTGATCTTCTTTCATCACCTTGTTCTCTCAACACTTGAAAACTTCCTTCACACAAAACTTATCACAAACTTATTAGAGGGGTTAGTCCTCAAACAAAATAATTCACCTTGAGTTATCACTTAACAAATTGCATAAACTTGTTTCTAAACATTAGGTACTGTCACAAAGATCTAAAGATGTTCCATGGATAGAAGAACTCCACTTTGCCCGTTAAAGGTGCAATGCAAAAACTTGGACAGAATCTGTCAAAAACAGAACAGAACGCAAAGATGATTTTTTTTTGATCTATTAGGACACCTCGAATCTGAAAACTCAAAACTAACGAAAGGTAGAAAAAACCCAGATGCTTGCTGTCAAAAATTTACAGCTCCAGATCACGTTCTGTTATTTATTAGAATTTCGTACGGTGACGAACAGAAATCTATTTCTGGACAGCAAACTTAAAATTTTACCTTCCTCTCATTAGAGGCTATTCTTGGCTCACAAAAATGAAAATAAAAGGATACAAAGGAGGTGTTACCAAAGTAACAGCAACCTTGACTCAAATAAAGCAAAACAAACTGAAAGTAAAAACAATGGGTTGCCTCCCATAAGTGCTTTTCTTTAACGCATTTTAGCTAGGCACAATGGCAAAAAGATCAATTATTATCAATTTTAGCAACATCCAAATCACTTGACTTAACACAAGACACAAAAGATGACCTCATTCTATTTTTAGGGAAGTGTTCCATCCCTTTCTTAATATGAAATTTAATATTTCCTTCTTTCATATCAATGACAGCACCAACAGTTTTAAGAAAAGGTCTTCCCAACACAATAGGACAAGAAAGTTTGCATTCAATATCCATGACAATAAAATCTACAGGGACATAATTACCATTAACCATAATAAGAACATCACCTATTTTTCCCACAGGTTTATTCAAGGTAGAATCAAGATAATAAACATTCAAAGGACAATCCTATAGTGGTTCCAAATCAAGAATATCATACAGCTTTTTAGGCATAATGGAAATACTAGCACCAAGATCACACATAGCATTGCACTCAAAATCATTAACTTTAATCTTAATAGTAGGTTCCCAAGCATCTTCTAATTTCCTAGGGATAGAAAATTCACTCTTGATCTTTTCTTCCCTAACTTTAATCAAAGCATTTGTGATATGTTGGGTAAAAGCCATGTTCATTTTACTAGCAATAGGATTTTTTGCAAGCTTTTGTAAAAACTTAATGACTTCAGTAAGATTAGAATTATCAAAATCAAGATCATTGTCATCAAAAATAACAGGAGCATCATCTCTAAAAGGATCATTTTCATCAGGATTAATTTCAGCATTTCCTTTAGAAACAGTTTTAGCACTATTTAAGAGCTTTTGATTTTTAATAGGGGCAATAGAAATCTTTCCTACTCCAATTTTTTTACCATTAGCATATTTAGGTACTGTAGGTGGCTCATGAGCATTCGAAAATTTAATATCATCATCAGTAAAAATAGTGCAAACATTAGCAATCTTACTAGTTTCAGCATTTTCAATTGATTCAGGTTTTGCTACCATTTTATTTATCAGAGAAGATTGGGCTTCAGACATATTCGAAATACAAGTTTCAGTATTAGCAAGCCTAGTTTGCAAATTAGAGATCTCTCTATTTAATCCCTCAAGTTGTTGGCTTATATTTTTCAGCATAAAAGAGTGCTCATCCAATTGTTTTGAAAAGACTTTATTCTGCTCATATTGTGTCTGCATAAAAAATTTAGTAGCCTTGTCAACTTCTAATACTCTTTCATCACTAAGCATCCTATTATTACCAAGGGATTTATCATAAGAATTACCAAAAGAATTACTACCACTTGGAGGATATGGCTTATAATTATTATTACCAAAGTTGTTCCTATAAGCATTGTTGTTGAAATTATTTCTAATGAAATTCACATCAACTTGTTCTTCTTGAGCAACTAAAGAAGCTAGAGGAACATTATTTGGATCAATAGGAACTTGATTACCAGTAAGCATAGACATAATAGTATCAACTTTATCACTCAAAGAGGAGATCTCCTCAACAGAATTTACCTTGTTACCAGTTGGAGCTCTTTCAGTGCGCCATTTGGAGTAATTTGCCATCATCTCATCTAGGAGCTTTGTTGCTGCACCTAATTTGGTGGACATGAAGGTACCTCCAGCAGCCGAATCCAATAAATTCCTTGAGGAAAAATTTAAGCCAGCATAGAAAGTTTGGATGATCATCCAAGTAGTCAGTCCATGAGTGGGACAATTTTTAACCATATATTTCATTCTTTCCCAAGCTTGAGCAACATGTTCATTATCATATCGTTTAAAATTCATGATGCCACTTTGAAAGGATCGTATGGCCACCTAGCGGGGGGGGGGGGGGTGAATAGGTGCTACTCCAAATTTTAATTCTTTTTCGATTAAGGCTTGACACAAAGGTAAATTCTCTAGATATTCAACTACGGTGAATTTACCTATATGACAAGTTAAGCCTAAACAAGATAAGATACAAGTAGTAAATAACGAGTAAGGAGTAACCGATCGGGAAGCACGCGGAGACAAGGATGTAATCCCGAGTTCCTCCTTTTTAGGGGAGTACGTCTCGTTGGAGGGGTGTGAGTTTCAAACTCAAGACGCCACAAATGGCCTCACCCTATTCTCCGATGAACCTAGCCCAAAAGCTCGGTTCACCTTCCACTATCGGAATCCTTCAAGGCGGAATCCGGAGCCCTTACAACAAGCTTGAAGCACAACCCACAAAAGGATTGGGAGCTCCCAAGCACCACAACTTCGCTACACAAAAGTAGCAAGCAAGTAAGTACAACAAGATGCCTAGGTTTTCCTAGTGGAAATCCTAGGTTCAAATCCCTCAAGTGAATGAGGGGGAAATGAAGAACGCTTCGGTGGAGTTGTAGATCCGGGCCTTCTCCTTCAATCCTCCAAGTATGAGTGAGTTTGGGTGGAGGGATTGGGAGATCGGTGAGCTTTGGTCTTGCAACAATGGGGGGCAAGTAATTCTGGTCAAGCTATCTTGCTGGAGGTAGGTGGAGGGGTATTTATACCCCTCCCAAAACGAGTTGTTGCAAGTCTTCAGGGGGCCGGAATATCCGGCATGAGTGGGGGCCGGAATATCCGGCCCAGATTATGAAATGTCCGGCCCCAAATATCCGGTTTTGGCAGACGCTCGCACTTCTGGTTGGCCAGTGGTCCTTAGCAGAATTTCCTGGGGGGCCGGAATATCCGGCCCAGAATCCGAATAATCCGGCCCAAATGTCCGGTTTTACTAGACGCTCGCACAAGCGTCTGGCAGCTGGTCCTTAGCAGAATTTCCTGGGGGCCGGAATATCCGGCCCAGAATCCAAATGTCCGGCCCCAATATTCCGGTTTTTCCAGAGCAACTCACGAGCTCTTTTCTCACATCTTTTTGGAGTTTGATGCTTATAAGATTTTGCCCTAAATCCTGCATCACTTAAGCATGGTTAAATTATCGCTAGTGTTATTGCCTAACACAGAAAACATCGAGGAATTATGAAATGCCCTTTCAATCTCCCCTTTTTGGTGTTAGATGACAACACTAGGATTTGCAATGAGGCAACCAAACCAAGTCATCAAGTTTCCAAAAGATTAGAAAAACTCCCCCTAAATGTGTGCATATAAGTAGTTTGCATTGGAATACAAATGCACAACATATAGGTTTAAAGCTTCACCATTCATAATAGGGAAACATGATACAAATATGAGACAAGATATATATATATATATGAATATGATGAAATTTTGAGTTGAAGATCATACCATTGCATAAATAATTTCAACCACATCATAACTAGATAATTCTGAAATCCATGTCTCATAGACGAACCAATGGACATAGTGCATACAAATATCATACAAATAGTAAATAGTTCGATAAAAAGATAAATGGACACAAACTCTCAAGAAATGATAAAAGCACATGCTTGTGTCCGACCCCATGCAAATCCCCACGGAGATCCTAAATAGAACTACTTCTCCCCCTTTGGCATTGAAACGCCAAAAAGGGAAAAGAGCGAGGCTAAACGTCCCTGAAGCTCAGCCGGACTCCTCATCCTCATCCTCGTCCTCACGCTCCTCGGAGGCATCCTCATCACGATCCTCATCATCATCACTGTCAGCAGGTGGAGGTGAACTAGTGGCAGCAGCACCACCAGAGTAGAGGACCGTCTCCATGTCGACCCATGGAACCTGAGACCGATTCCACTTACTATAAGAGAGTGGAGCAGTGGCCTTGGGGCGAGCACTCTTTGAGCCTGACACATGGTGAAGATTAAGCTTCTGATCAAAGGCCATGTCATGGCGGTCACGGTAGGCAGCGTACTGCTCCTTGCGAATGTCAACACCCATGCAAAGGATCGTCCGCTGAAACCAATTCAGCTTCTTAATCTCAGGGGCAATAGAGGGTGCAGCAGGGTTCAAGCGCCTAGTGCTACCACTTCGGCGAGCATCGGTCATAAAGGAATCAGTGCTAATAGGAGTTGACTGCATCTTCTTGAGATAGAACCCCTTTGCCTTGTGATCCACACAGCCCGTAGTCAAGTCATAGTCCTTCATTCTGTCCTTGATAAGCAGCATAATATAAGGAGCATAAGGAATTGAGTAACGAGAAACCATGGCATCATGCATCTCATGAAAGATATAGTCCATCACATCCACTGTAAAATCCTCGTGGGGGTCTTCACTTTGAAAGCAGTCGTGAGCATGAAGAAGGAGATCCACTAGACAACCACGGATAGCATTCTTGTTTCCACCACTTGGGTCAATGTTCTCACGAAAGATGCGCACGAGAAGATCATAGAGTTGGAGGAGGCCCTTGATCTCACCAATGACACCACGGGGACCATTGAGATCAGCCATCAAGTTCTTGATAGGCCTTCCCGGGGAGTGAAGACGACGACCCACTGCACGACCTTCTCCCTTGAACTTATAGCCGAGGACCCTAGCGAAATCATAGAAGGTTGCCTCACAATAGACAGCCCCGGTCATCCACTTCATAGTGAGAGCATCATCACCTTTCATAACTAGATAGACGAAGATGGAAAAGGAAAGATAAGTACACACAAGTTCATGTCTGGAATACTAAATACATTAGAGAACGAACCCTTAGTCGATACTACTTAGGCCTAAAAGAATCTGATTGAGTTTGTGCAGAGGTTGCAGAAACTACAGACCCCGGATATTTCGGTCCCGAAAGGGCCGGATATTCCGGGGGGGGGGGGGGGGGCGGATATTCCGGCCTCTCGGGAAAAAATCCAGAAATCTGATTCATCTAGGTCTAAAAGTAGATCGAACAAAAAGGTACCAAAACTAATGTATCTAGATGACAGGGGAAGCAACTAGCACCATCTACTCCAAGTATTAGCACAAAATAACTCCACATCAAGAGAGGATGAAGAACACCCTAGATTTGAAAGTGAGAGAGTTACCCTCATCCATTTGAGGAACCACTTGGAGGAGAAGATGCCCGGAGAGATGGAGAAACAGATCCGGAGGGGCCCCGGACAATCCGGTGGTCCAGCTCGACTCCGGTGAGGCAAGGCGGCAGCAGGCGGCAGTTTTTGAGGTGGTGATGCATGTAAAATGCATACATGAACTTTGCATTATATTACTTATATTTCAATCATATTTGCATCATATAAGGGTTATATCATTGTTTTATATTGATTTTGGGAATATTTCACAGTTTCCCTATTTTTCTGGAATTAACCCTGCTCTGGCAGAAAACCCTATTTTCTATATTTTGATGTTTCAGGGACCCAAACGACGTCCAAATGACCTAATATTTTGCGGGGATCATTTTTTGGAAGGAACAAAGCGTAGGAGCGAAGGAAGCGAAAAAATGGAAACCCGAGGGCCAAAAAAGGTGGGCCCACGCGGCCAGATTCCTTGGCCGCGTGGGACCCCCTATCCTGGGCCTCGAGCCTCCGATGCCGTCGATCTTCGTCCCCGTGCCTTCGTCTTGACCTAAAAATGACTATAAAAATAGTCCCCCGACGGCTTTCGGAAGGGAGCGCCGCAGAAACACAAAACCACGAAACAGAAGACCTGGAGCTGCAGATTGGAGGGGGAAAACTCCGGCGGGGCGCTGCCGGGGTGGTCTCCATCTTCTCCAACATCTCCACCATCATCACCATGATGAAGGGGGAGTAGTCCACCCCCTGGACTTTGGGTTTGTGGTGGTAACTTGATCTAATCTCTCTATGTATGATCATTGTTGAAGTCCATATGATGTGCCTTGCATAAGTATGGATCTATCTATGTAATTCCTATGGTGGATATTGTGGTATGAGATGATATTTGTTATGCATTTACCGTTGTGTTGGATCTTTTATGACTTGTCATACTTTGGAGATATTCTATGATGCATGTGATGGTTCGATTTATGCATAATGCCTTATTTATCCATGCCGTGAGGTGATTGACACCACCAAGTGTAGATAGATGAGAGAGATGTGGTCATGCACACGAAATATGAATCATTGCACTAGTGTTTAGAATATTGTCCATTATGAAGTATGATGTATGTAGGTACGGGATGGCCGATGTGACAACGGCATATGTATTGAGTGACACAATACAGCCCAATATCCTTTATCTGGGGGTAAAAAGGAAGAAGTATGATGTGGGAGTGACAACAAACCACGCTAGCCTTACGAGGGTGGCCTAGCAACACAAATGATTATTTTCTTTCAACTATGTGTTTTAGGACATGTAGCAGTCATAGAAGTTTACCATTAAAGCATGACAATTGTGTGTACTTTTTATCTATAACACGATAATCACCATAGATGGGAGAGAGGATTGAGTGAACCCATGAACCCATGTCCATTGTTCCTATAAGAGAAAACCTTTGTCTTGTCCTCTTGCATTGAAGAGGATTGGGACACTTTTACATTCTTGTTTTGTTACATTAAACTTCCATCCATTAAATCAACCGTCTTGTTCTTTAAACTTGTTTAGTGCATAATCAACTAAAACTTGTGACACTTTAGTTGTAGGGAATAGATAACTTTTCCTTCTTGCTCCTGCGGATCGATACCCTACTTCCACATTGAGAGGTGCTACAGTGATCCCCTGCTCTTGGGGGTTATCAGGTGGGGGGGGGTGTCGGGGGAACTGAGGAACACGAAGCCCCTCTCCACCCCGGCCCTTCCCTTTTTAAAAAATCGATAACTGCTTAGGCCGGATATTTCGGCCCCCCATAGGGGCGGATAATCCGTCCCCCCGGATATTCCGGCCCAAAGCCTGAATAATCCGGGGCCTGCTGGAGCCAAACACTCAGATAAAAGGTGGACTTGTGTGCAAGAAAGAAATGTTTTTAGATGAGAGAGGCTTAGGATTAGATGACCAAACTGAGGATGGTACTTCACACTCAACCTTGCAAGAGGCAAATCAAATCAAGGACCAAGAGTGAGTGTGTTTTCCATTTAAACCAATGGGGCAAAAAGATTTCAAGAGATTTTCAACAAAGAACCAAATAAGAACCGACTCTTCACGAAGAAGAGGTCGGTGGCCTAGGCCACCATGTATGAGTTTGTGGTGTGACACCGTGAAGATGTATCTTGGGTTCACGGCCACTACTCTTCATTTTAAGCTCACAATTCACGAAATGAAAATAGAGATGCAAATGAGTTCTTACTATTGGCATAATGGGGGGAGGGATAGTCCAATGAATTAGGGCCGCACTCCCCCTATGTCCATGCCTACACCTAAAGCAAAAAGAGTGTCAAGACATAGGTGTGTATGTAAGATAGTCAAGTCAAGCTCCTTGAATCCACGATATTTAGCTCATTCCTCAAGAAAGTGAATCTTGCTTCATCAAGAGGCTTCGTGAATATATCGGCAAGGTTGATTCTTGTGGGGACATAGCCTAGCTCAATATCTCCACAGGCAACATGATCTCGAATAAAATGATGACGAATCTCAATATGCTTCGTTCTTGAATGTTGCACGGGGTTGTGGGCAATCTTGATAGTACTTTCATTGTCACACAAAAGAGACACTTTGTCACAAGTGATACGTGCATTTTATATCATCATTTATACAACTTATATTATCATATTAGAATGTTATTGGCATTGTTATATCATTGTTTTTACATGTTTTAGATGATTTATGGGACTTTCATACAAAGTCCCTATTTTTGGTATTTAATTTCTGGGAGACAGAAAACCTCCTTTTTCTTGTTTTTAATGTTTCAGGAGCTACAGGGACCCAAATAAGAAAAGGAAAATTGCACAGCTGGTTTTTCATCGGGAGAACATCAGTGGGAAGAAGATCGAAGGGAGGAGAGCCACGAGGCCCAAAAGAGGGGGGCCCACACGGCCAGATTCTTTGGCCGCGTGGGGCCCACCATCCGGAGCCTCGGGCACTTCCTCGCTCGGGGCTTTTAACACGCCTTGGTCTCGCCCGAAAAGTTACGCCCTAATTTTCCCAAGTCCATCCGAGGCCGCGGCGGCGGCGAAACTCCTGATTCCCTCCGATGGGGGGTCAGATCCTGCTGCTTCGGAGCTCCGGAGAAGGGGGAAATCATCGTCATCGTCATCACCTCTCCTCCTTGGCGTGGGAGGAGGCCTCTACATCATCACCATCACCAAGACCAGCACCATCTCCATCATCATCTCCGTGATCCACTCCGTTCCCCTCGTAGTTTGAGAGTTGATATACCCTAGATACTTGTCTTGTGCTACTATTCATGTTTGTGATTGAGTACTTGTCATTATTTGGAGGTGAAGTTATATTTTCAGATTGTGTTGTACCACTTATGCCACTGAATATCATTTTGTTTGCACGTTGTGAGTAGTTCCCGTATGTTCCTGAGGGCATAGGATGAATTGGCAATGATTTATATATGACATGTGTTGGTATTTTGTCTAGTGTTTATCTTTTTATGTGATTCTATGATGGTGTTGTGCGAACGTCGACTGCACAACACTTCACCTATATGGGCTCATAGGAGAACACCGTAGTGTAATGAATTGAGGGAGACTTGGGGGGACATGTAAACCTGAGACCGAGTCATGAAGTTGCATTATGAGGGTATTAGTATCGGGGACCTTAGAGTGTAATGCTATGGTGGGACTTTATGTCTTAATAATTCTTGTGCAGTCATTTACTTGGCCACATGATCCATCATAAGGGGTTTAGTTTATTTATTTAGCTTTACCTAACAATGGCTCCGTCCAAAGAAGATTAAAACTTGACAAGATATTCAACGTGTTGTTTAATAAATCTCTATGCCTAGCAGTATCCATGCCGCCCTCGGGAACGTTTTCCACATATAAGTTACACATCACTTGAGCTTGTCCTCTTGCCACATAGAGGATTGGGCTTTCTCTCTCTGAGAGCTTTTTACTTGCTATCATTTATATTCAGCATTTTTACTTTCTTGCAACTATACAACCAAAAATCCCAAAAACACTTGCATCTTTCATTGTTTTATTTATCATTCTTGCTAACCAATACCTTCAGCTCCTCGTGGGTTCGACAACCTTTTCTAATCGAAAGGTACTACAATTGATCTCCTGCACTTGGGAGTCATCAACAAGTGACACCGTATTCCTTTAAAGTTTGCCTCATCCACAACAATTGAGTGTAAGCACTTGCGGCGGCCACATACTCGGTTTCGGCGGTGGAAAGAGATATGCAATTTTGCTTCTTAGAAGACCAACTCACCAAGGACCTACCGAGGAATTGGCATGACCCGGAAGTTGATTTCCTATCATCAAGACAACCAGCCCAATCCGAGTCCGTATAGCCGGCAAGAGAGAAATAAGAGCCCTTTGGGTACCACAAACCAAACCTTGGGGTATGAACCAAATATCGAAGGATTCTCTTGACGGCCATCAAGTGACTTTCTTTAGGAGCGGCTTGATACCTTGCACACACCCCTACACTCAACACAATATCGGGTCTAGATGCACAAAGATAAAGCAAAGAACCAATCATGGAGCGGTATTCCTTTTGATCGACATCTAGCTATACCCTTTGGGTTAAGTTGTAGATGACATTTGGTGTCCATAGGAAAGCGTTTCTCCTTAGCATCTTGCATCTTGAATCTCATGAGCATGTCTTGGGTATATTTGGCTTGAGAGATGAAAGTCCCTTCATTCAATTGCTTGATCTCAAAACCAAGAAACAACTTCAACTCCCCCATCATAGACATCTCAAACCTATCGGTCATAAGCTTTGAAAATTCATCATTAAAAGCTTTGTTAGATGAGCCAAAGATAATATCATCAACATAAAGTTGGCATATGCCCTCTTGGTAAAAAGGGTAGGATCGATTTGCCCCACTTGAAAACCACGGTCTAGCAATAGCTCTCTTAGGTGCTCATACCAAGCGCGAGGTGCTTGTTTGAGACCATAGAGGTCCTTATCAAGCTTGTAGACATGGTTAGGAAAGTTTGGGTCCTCAAATCCCGGTGGTTGCTTAACATATACCAACTCCTTTAAAGGACCATTAAGAAAGGCACTTTTCACATCCATTTGTTGCAATTTAAAGTTATGATGTGATGCATATGCAAGTAGGATACGAATGGACTCAAGGCGAGCCACGGGAGCAAATGTCTCTCCAAAATCAATGCCTTCAACTTGAGAGTACCCTTGAGCCACCAATCTTGCCTTGTTCCTCACAACCATTCCATATTCATCTTGCTTATTCTTGAATATCCATTTTGTGCCTATAACATTGTGGCAATCTTTGGGCCTCTCAACTAACTTCCACACCTTGTTGCGCTCGAAGTTGTTGAGTTCTTCATGCATGGCTTCCAACCAATCCGGATCTTCAAGAGCTTCAAAGACTTTCTTTGGTTCCACCATGGATATATGTGCTTGATGCTCACTAAAGCTTGCCAATTGACGCCTTGTGGTAACCTTGCTACTTAGATCACCAATAATTGCTTCAAGTTTATGACTCATTATTTCTAGGTTTCTTGCAACTTTTGCTTTACGACGGGCTTCGATATCCTCATTGGAGCGAGGAGGTATCACTTGATCATCTTGATAATTTGAGTCCCCGTCTTGACCGTCTTGATGACCATGATCTTCAATATGCACTTCTTCATTGGATGAAGTAGAAGGTTGATCTTGGTCTTGACCTTGGCTAGCATTGACAATAGGAGTACTTGGTTCTTGCATAGCAACATGGTCATGGGGAGGGTCTTGAACTTGTTCTTGAGTTGGTGCATCATTGGCTCCATTGGTGGGAGCATGAAGATCTTGTGATGAAGAAGGCTCTACATGGATAGAACTTGATTCGCCTTGAGGTGCCTCATGATGGATCTCAATGGGGCGATAGAAACCAACGCCCATTCTTCTTATTGCATCTTGAGGTTCCTCACTATCTACATCACAAACATGAAATTGCGCCACTTGGGAGCCGTCATTCTCATCGAACTTCACACCACAAGATTCCACAACTCTCCCTAAGGATTTGTCGTAGACTCTATAGGTGTGAGATTCGGCACCGTAATCAACAAAAATACACTCTAAAGCTTTAGGTTAAAATTTAGATAAACGAACACCTTTGATCTTGTAGAAACACTTACAACCAAACACACGGTAGTAGGAGACATTGGGCTTGTTGCCGGTAAGCAATTCATATGGAGTTTCCTTTTTACCAATGCGGAAGAAGAGCCGGTTTGAAGAGTGACACGTCGTGGTGATGGCCTCAGCCCACAAGTAAAGCGGAGACTTAAACTCCGCCAACATGGACCTTGCCATATCCATGAGATTCCGGTTCTTGCTTTCGGCTACACCATTTTGTTGAGGGGTATACGCAGCGAAATATTGATGACGAATTCCCTCTTCACTAAGAAACTCATTTAGGGTGTAGTTCTTGAACTCGGAGCCATTGTCACTTCTAATGGCCAATATGGGAACATTGTGTTGACGTTGAACTTCATTGGAGAAGTCGATGACGGCTTGTTGAGTCTCATCCTTCGACTTGAAGAAATAAACCCAAGTAAATCTTGAATAGTCATCAACAATCACCAAACAATACTTCTTCCCACCAAGACTCGGTTGAGGAACGGCACCAAAGAGATCAACATGAAGAAGTTCCAATATCCTCTTTGATGAGATGATGGTCTTGCTTGGGTGGGGAGAATCATGCATCTTTCCTTCAACACAAGCCCTACAAAGACGATCTCTAGAAAAAGAAACATTCTCGTTTAGTCCAAGAATGTGGCCACCCTTGTGAAGACTTTGCAAAGTTCTCATGTTGACATGGGACAAGCGGCGATGCCACAACCACCCCACGTCGGCCTTTCTGAAGAGGCATATTGCTTGAGTGTTGGTTGACCCCGAAAAGTCCACCACAAACAACTCATTTTCAACATACCCAACGAAATGACCTTTAGAGTCTTGCTCCTCAAGAGTACCACCATATCAATAGTAAAATGGACATCAAAGTTCATCTTATTAAGTGCATAAATGGACATTAAATTGTAACCGAGGGATTCGACAAGCATGACATTCACAAGGGTGATATCCTTTGCTACTACCACCTTGCCGAAACCCGTTACCTCCGATTTTGATTTATCACCATAAGTGACGGTTGAATGATTTGTATTTGGTCTCAACTCTGTCACGAGCTCCTTGCTTCCGGTCATATTGTTGGGAATCGTAGGCAGAAAACAAAAAATTTCCTAACAACGATAACCATAAACTAGCCAGGATCTATACTATGCAGATATACTATACGGAGGGGAACGGAATACATACCCTTGTAGACCGAAAGCGGGATTACGTTCCCGCACAAACGTTGACGATGAAGACGACGTAGCCGACCTCAAGGTCGTGTAGCGGAAGTAGACAGCTCCCAGCGCCAAACGATGGCGCCTCGCGGTTCCACACACGTACGGTGTGGATGACGACCTCCGGGCTCTAGATCCAGCAGAGCAGCGGAAGTGGAAGAGTGGATCTAGCAGCACGGCGGTGTGCATACCATAGAGAGACTTCTCTCCTCGTACTCAGCTCCAGAATCGGAACCACGCTCAAGGTAGGAGAGAAGGAGAAAGGAACTTTTGTATTTTCCAAGGCAAGGGGGCACCTATATTTATAGGAAGAAAAGGAGTGCCAACTTCCTTGGCTCCCCCATGTGGGACTAATCCCACATGGGTGGTGCGGTTTGGGAGGGCAGCCGCAGCCCTAGGTGGGCCCCATGTGGCCCACCTAAGCCGGCTAGCCCATCTCCCCTTTTTCTTTTTCTTTTCCTTTTTCCTTTTAGGATTTTCCCCTAATGGGCCTCTAAGGCCCATTTAACTTTTAATGCCTTTTAAATTCGAAATTAATTAAATAAAAATATATTTAATCATTAATAACACTTATTAATATTAGATACATATTATTTAATTCATTCGGACCTCGAAACATATTTCGTGGCCTCCGATCAATCATCGGACAATTACCGGAACACTTCCGGAGCTCCGGAACACTTCCGGAGTTCCTGTTTCCTATTCTCTCTAAATCCAATCTAATCGTCACCCACCCTTAAGTGTGTTACCCCACGGTTCGGGATCACTCCAGACATGATCGGAATTCTCTCTCTCCGATCAATGACTAGCAGCGGGGTCTGGATACCCATGATAGTCCCTGTGTGTCCACGAATGTCTCTTTATTCGTTTGAACCTTTAGACGTCCAGTTTCATCCTCTTGCCTGGCGATACTTAGATTGTCGAGCGTCGTTCTCCGGTATCACATTTTACCGAGCTTGACCTCATTTTTGACAATCTATCTTAACTCGTCTATGACATTACATCCCTGTGATCTAGTCGGACTAGTCATATGCTTGCAAGCTCTTTGATGTAATCTCACCGAGTGGGCCCAGAGTATCTATCCTGCTATGTGGATTGGCAATTCCCGCTATTGATCACTCGCTGTAACATCCCAAATTTTGGAACTAAGAAAAACTTAGTTTTACAAGACCAAAATTCAGAACCAACAAAACCTTTTTGAAATGTTTTACTGATGATTGTGTTTTCCTTCCCATTGCTATGTTGAACCTAGTGTGACTTGTTGTTTAAATTGTTTTGACTAGTAAATATAAGACCTAACCAATATAAAAATATATTTAACTTTGGTGATCATGTCATGACAAGAAAAATATTCCATGTATCTTTTCCATTCTTATTTTGGTCAACTCCATTTCAAGGATACTTGGTTTAGCAACCACCAAAACTAATACCCATTAATTGAGAAAGAAAAAGTATTTCCAAAACTATGTGTTCCCAAAAATATGGAGATCTATATGCTATCTCCTATCTATCTTTTAAACTTGATATTTTGCATTTGTATGCAACTCCCATCTTATAAGCTTTGATTATCATTTCATTTTAAAAAGAACACAAGTGGGAAATATATTACCCCACATATTTTGTCTTGCTCAAAACCCTTTTCAAAAATACAAAGGTGGAGTTGAGATAGTTTTAAACATCATCTTGTCATAATTAAATGTGATCATTTTTATAAGATAGTATTGTTAATTATGTAAATGGTGGTGTGATTAAATCCTTGTGGTTTGAATTGTGTGGACTTGGTTGTGATGTTGATCTTGTTGTGATTGATTGCTTATTGGACTTATGGTTGTAATGAGTGTTAATTCTTGTTTTATTGTTTGCTTGGGTGAATAATTATACCTATATACTTGAGTGTTAAGTTGGAAACCCACTGGTCACAAATTTGGAATGTGACTTAAATTTAAAGCAAACTCCTCAAATTATTCAACAAATGGAAATTAAGATCATGAGTTAAAGAAATGATCTTAATAAATTATTTTTCCTACTTAACTATCTATTTCCTTCAAACAAATATTTTCTCTATGAAAATAAAAACTATTTGAAGTTAATATATTTGTCAAGGAAGTTCCAAGAGCTCAAAATTAATATTTTGAACTTACTTTAAAAATCTCTAAAGGATTATAAAATAGTATTTAAGAAAAATGCCTTATTTAAACCCTATGAACAAAAGTTGTTCAAAACATTTTATTTTAACACCCCAATTTTTGTGGAGCTTCTACATGTATTGGGGAGCCTACCCAAATATTTTCAGATTTTTATAAAATGTTTTAGTGCCTCAATTAAATCCCCAAATTGCTTCTGGTTTTAAAAAGAAAAATGAAACAGAGGATTTTGGAGAAGTCCAGGGGGTTTTCTGCAATTTGTTCTTCTTCTTCTTCCTGTAGCAGCAGTGGCGTGGCAGGGCGCCGGTGCCGTTGTCGTCCTCCCATCGCTCGCCCGCCCGGACCCCCCTCCTCTCCGCTGCCCTGCAAGGAGGATAAGAAGCCCCCCCGGGCGCTCTGCTCTCTCTCTCCCTCCCTCATTCACTCACTCGCCCTCCTGCTGCTCCCTCTCTCTGTTTTCTCTCCTCCAAGACCGAGCCCGAGCTCGAGCCCGCCGCCGCATCGCCGCAGTTGGAAGCCTCCCCGAGCCCAGCAAAGGTCGTCACCGTCTCCGCCGCGTCTTCCTCTCCATCCTCGTTGAAGGAATCGAGGCGGGACGCTGTCGTTCGCGAGATCGCCGCCGTCTTCTACCTCTCCGGCCGACGCACTCCGATCAAGCTCACCACCGCCTCCGACCACCGCAGCTCCAACGGAACGCATCCACGCTTCTAGGGTGAGCGTGCGATTCTCCTGGACATGCTCGTCCTCCTTCTCCGTCTCTACTTCGCCGCGTAGCCGTAGCTCCGCCGTAGGCCGTGTCCATCCACCGCCGTGGTTCGCCGTGGACGCCGTCTCCGGTGACCATTTGGTCGCTGTCTCCACCAGGGAGTAACCCACCCACGTACGCGTCCAACACGGGTAGAACACGGGTCACGCGCGTGCGCAGTCGTCGATCCCGTGCGCGTCGCCGCCGGTGGTCACCGCGGCCGTGCGCGTCGTCGCCGTGCACGGTCACCACCTTATATTGTTGCGTACCCGTATACTAACACCAGCACCGATCCAGCCCAGTGGCACCGCGCCATGCCGCACTCGCGCGCGTCGCGAGTTCGATTCCCCGCGGACGCACACCCTTTTTGCTTTCTTTTCCGCGCCGACAGGCGGGCCCCACTGGTCAGTGACCGTGGTGGCCTGCGCAGCCGCACCCGCGCCCAGTCAGCACCAGCGTGGCGCATGGACCCGTATGGCAGTGACTCTGGGTAGCACCGCGCTGAGTATAAAATGTTTCGGGCATTTTTTCTGTAAATTATTAAAACTGGCAGAAAATTGGATAAAACTTGTAAAATTCATAACTAATTAAATAATTGTCCAAAAATTACAAATAAGGTACCAAAATGTTCAGAAAAATAAAGTCTGTCTTTTGGTGTAATTCACCTATCCAAATAAATTAGTTTATTTGATATTTTATTAAAATAAAGAAAAAGGCAGAATAGAAAACAGATTGGGAAAATTCATATCTTTAAAAATGATGATACAAAAATTAAGTTTGACCTATTAAAATGTTTAGCAAGTGATAACCTTCATATTCCACCTTGTTTCCAAACATGGATAATTATTTTGTAATGTTGTTTAAAATAAATTAACAAAAGGGCAGATTAAAAAGGGATTTTATAAATTAATCTGTAATGATTTTTGGAGCAAATCCAATTTTGCTAGGTTCCTAGTGTTTCACTTTATCATACCCTAACTTGGTGTGAAGGTTCCACTCATAGAGATTAATTAGTGGCCTAACTTTTGTCTGAAGTATTTCCTGTTTAAAGGGAGGTGCTTGTTGTTAACCTTTGCCTAAGATAGTTTTGTGATCAATGGACCTAGCTTGCGTATAGGGGATAGACTACTGATCAATATAAGGCCCTCGTAAGTGTAGATCCTAGTTGTTGCTTGAGTGATTAGTTGATACTTGTGGTTTGTTCCTTGTTCATATACCACTTGTGGTTTGGTTTGCTTATTGAGTGTTGTTTTATCTTCATGTTCGCAACGCTAGATATAAACGCTACCGGAGTGGTATTTGGAGAGGATTTATTGAAGAGGAATCAGGGTTTATTTCTTTGATCAGTGAGAAGAAGTCCAGGGACATTATGCTGAAATCAGGCAAGCTATCCTCTGAGCTTGCATTTATATACATCTATTTTGGTTCACATGTTTTACTTATAAAGAGCAAAAGTGATTTATGTGGTGTTTGCCACTAAAGCTATGATTTTGAAAACCCTTTTTCCAAATTACAAGTATATTATTTTGACACCCTATATGGAGATATTAGCTGGAATTTCTTTTCCAAATTATAGGATGGGAAAAATATTGTTTACTCAAAACTCCTTTGAAAATACTTGTGTGGATATGGAATGCCGAGATGTCGGTGTTGAAGTGGAGAAATGGAGTATGGTGATGTTTATGAAAAATGCACATTGTGTCTTTGTACTATGACGACCAGCCGATAACCTGTGCGACCACATTTACCCACATATGGGAAAAGGGCGTAGTCATATAATTTGCTCATATTAGTATGGGATGCCTCAACAACGGAGATGACTCCGTTCCATGAGGGGATGGTTTGGTGACCTACCCCTGACCTGGGTCCTCTTAAGAGAAGTCTACCGGAGGCCGGTATAAGTGTATTGGAGAAAGAGGATTGAAGACGCCACCTTTGGGTCGCCGGGCAGAACTACGAGTCCTCACACTTAGATTCCGACGGGCTGGGTTAAGTGTGTTGGAAAGTTTCGTAGCGGCAGGGTCCTATACTAGCATGAGCAAAGGACAGGCTATGGTCGGCGGCTTACTTCGCATACACCTTGTATGGCGGACGTGGCTGACACGATGAGTTGCCGGATGGATGTGGGAAAAGCGTGCTACCTCTGCAGAGGGTAAAACTATTCGAATAGCCGAGTCCTCGGATATGGACAGTTGGGAGGCTGTCCTCTGACCATGTGCAAGTTTTGCAAAGTTTTGAGATTTGAAAATAAAATGGAGATGTGTTGTATCTGCAACTCTACCGACGGGCTGGTATGAGGTTGCTGGAGAATGATTTGACCATGACGGGCTATGGTCGAGAAGTGAAGAGTTTTGTGATTTGAAAGTGGAAAATGTTTTAGGCAACTATACCAAAGGGCTGGTATAAGGTTGTTGGAAAATGATTTGACCATGAAGGGTTATGGTCGAAAAAGGAGGAGTTTTGGAGAAATAAACAAATGGTGATTTTCCGGGAAAAATGTTTATAAAAGAGACTTCTTACCTTTTTCAACAAAGATGTATTTACGGAGAAAGTTTTAAAAGAGACTTCTTACAAAGACAGATTTATGGGAAAAGTTCTAAAAGCCTTCTTTTCTTTTACAATAAAGATATAGAGATTTCAAAACAAAGTGTTATTAAACAAAAGTCCATCCTACTCTTTTCAACAAGGATATGGAGTTTTCAAAGTAAACGAAGTTTTATTTAAACAATAAAAGAGTAGTGCATGCTCATTCCGGGGGTAGTTTGCGAGTACATTCAAATATACTCATATTGGTTTCGTCCCTGGCTATTGTCTTAGCCAGATTCTGAAGAGGAGCAGTTCGAAGAAGAAGTGGTTAAGGACGTCAATGCGAACTAGGGCGCTTCCCAGTCAGCTGCCTGTAGGGTTAAGGCAAATGACTTGGGCTCCACGCTGTTTGGTGATTTCCGCTGCAAGTACCTGTTGAAGTTATGACTTCAATCAAGTAAGTATATTTATTCGGTATTTATGGGTGTTCTGTGATGCCAATTCGAGTTATGTGCAACAACAGACTGATCATGGGATTGTTGCAGGAAACATAACGAGTATCTCGGATACCTAATCCGGGGTCCTCACAGACTTGGTATCAGAGCCATCCTGACTGTAGAGACCTTAGTTAGCATGGACGTTAGTTAGGAAAGAAATATTTTATTAAAAGTATATTACTACTTAAATATTTTTTATCTAGAGAAGCCCGAAAATGGCTACGCTCTTCTCACCTTCTCAAATATTTCTGAGTCTTATCCCTCTATTTAAGATTTTCCAAGGATTTCTCTATCCCTCTTACCCGTTCAAATTACTTGACGATGAACCCAGTGAGACCTAATTAGCTAGCACCCACAAGAAGAAGTTTCCATCCCAAATACTCGACATTTAACATCAAGGTGATTCATCTGCAAATACCAATATCGTCGATATCAACAAAGCAAGAGACCTTCGAAGACCTCAACTCAACAGCAACAATTCTACTCCATTTGTGACCTTGACAATCTCAAGTATTCCAGCTGAAGACTAAGGCGAAAACTATTTTTGGAAAGAAATATATTACTACCTAAATTATTTGTATCTAAGGAAGCCTAAGTATAACTTCCATTCTTTTCAACTTCTCGAATTATTCTACCTTGTCCCTTGTTTAAAGGTTTATCAAAAGTTTCCATCTGTTGTCTTACCTCCATTCAAGCTTACATACTTGACGATATCCCAAACCAGACCCATAGGATCGATAGGATAAGCTCGTTTTACTTGAGCAATCCCCACCTTCCACGGTATTAAACGTCTGTTGGTGCTAAAAGAGCCTTGATTAATCTTTGCTTGTATGTTGCATTTATGTGTGTTGTTTCCTTGTGTGTTTCACAAAATCCGCCTTGTCGGAAACCCAAAGTAACCACACTTTTATCTGTTGCTTTTATTTTGACTGTTACAACAAAACCTTTTTGCCTTGTTGGCCATAGATGTAATTTTTGTATCCTTTCAAAAGTCCGACTTAGAAAACCCTTCAGAAAATTTTCCTAGTAAGAGAAGCAAGGTATGGAATACTCTCTACCCAAGACTCTGTGACCTTCTGCAAGACTGATAGCGGTCTTCATTCGTCGTTTTGTACAACCACATCAAGCCATCGAGAAAGATGAAGATTCAAGACCCGACGGTAGATGACACTGGTCGTATCCCGTCGGACTAACAAAACAATATGAAAAACTAACATAACTAACATAATTTATCTAACTTTAAATCTCTCATCTAACCAAATTTTGCAAAGATACTAACTGCTTTTTCTAGACCAAGGGAATAAGTGCCATAGGACGACTCAAAACTAGTTGGTACAAAGGAGACTTTAGGAGGATATAAGAGTGTTGGACTATAAGATTATTAGTCAAAAGGATCCCTTAAGAATCTAGTTGATGAGATCAAACTTTGGTGGATAAGGTTGGTAATATCAAAAATTTGGGGTTTAGAATAAAAGTGAAAGCTTGGAGTGGATCGATAAATCAATTGGGTTTGGACAGATGATATATTTAATTAATACTCTGGGGCTAACCAGTTGTGGTCCCCAACCACTGGTGGTTATCTGGAGCTAGAAGACGTGACCCTTGATTTAAGGTTTAGAAATAAAGGTGAAGGTTATTGGATTTTTAGGAAGCACTTGCTGATAAAATGATGTTTGGATTGGTTAGAAGCAAGTAAATTAAGAAGAATACTCCGGTGTTGGAATGTTTAGGGTGATTCCTAGCGCAAGTGACCTTGTACTAAATTCTTATGGAATTATAGGAAGTGGTCAAAGATGAGTTAGCAAATGAGTAGATCGTTGTATGCAAGAAATAATTGGTGGAGGACAAGTGAATGTTATCGGATTCTAGGAATCAATGTGACTTGGTCTAGTAGCAAGACATTTAGGCGACAGTAGTTTTCAGAGCTTGTCACGCTCTGTTTGGATTATTCTTAGAAAGATCTTTTATCTTTGATTAAGAGATCAAGGCCCAAAAGTGTTGAGATAAAATCTAAATTTGGTTAGAAAGGGGGTAAATTCTTGATGATACGATCACATGATTGTTGGATGCTTTATTAAGTTTTGATGATATGATCGTGGGAAAATGACAACCTGAAGGAGTCAGATATTATGAGATATGCCTATCTGGTCAATCAAGAAATAGTTGGTGGACCACCATGATTTTTGCGATAAAAGGTAATGGGAAGATTATGCCTTAAAGGTTTGATGGATATCCGATAGATTGAACTATAATGCGATAAAGAGTTATGCCCGAAGAGGATGATGGTGGATTAATAACTTTAGCTTGGGCAAAAGCCATGATTTAATAAACCAGTTGATAGTAGTGGCCTTACCAGAGATGTTGGAATGGTATTTTGAAGACTCGAGAATTAGAGGCCTATGTAAAGTTGGTTGTTTTGGATCTTAGGTACAATAAGTTTGATGTTCAGAGTATAGCACCCAACTCCCTTGAAAACTAACTTAAGCCCTCAACCAGAAAGTTTTCCCGGAAACCCTAACTATTCTGGTGCACTCTAACTTACTTGTGACGACACCTGCGAAGCTTCCTGAAGACCCGAACCAAAGAAGTCTTTCAGGACAGCCTTTTTCTCGCCAAGCCGAAGGAAGAAAAGCGTGAAGAAGATCTACCAGAAGTCACTGAGAAGAATCAAATAACGGAAGCACCTGCTGTTGGCAACATCAACCACCAAGCAAGTCCAGACGCCTTAGGAGTTTTTAACATCCCTCTACTAACTAGAAACCGGAGAGAGTCGAGTGCTCGGACTCGACGCATCCCGAAAACAACGCGTCCCCATCTGTGACCCTCGTAAGGAGACCATATCAGGAAGTGATATTTGTACCAACTCCAAGCACCAAGGAGCGACACCCAAGACGAAGATTTTCAAGCTACCCAAGAAGAACAATGCCTCCAAGTCAACTCCAGATGCAACCCTCATCATGACCGTTCAAAAACCCCTTTTTAAGGGGGGAAGACCTGCAGTAGGTATACAAGAACATATTGATAATTAGTTCCTTGCGCTTTAACCTTACCGTATCTGAAAACAGCCGACCACGACTATCCATCGGATTCGATCGTTAAGGCAACCCTATCATCAAGGATCTGAACTCAGCACAGAAGATCATCGACAAAGAAAGCCTCGCAACATCAATTTGTCAAGATCTCACATGGTGACCATACTAAAGAAGCAACGACATCAGAAGTATAGCCAGCCCAAAACTCGTGCCCTCGTACTCCCCCGTTACCACCGGGCAAATCGCGAGGACGAGATTTATTTTTAAGTGGGGAAGAGCTGTAACATCCCAAATTTTGGAACTAAGAAAAACTTAGTTTTACAAGACCAAAATTCAGAACCAACAAAAACTTTTTGAAATGTTTTACTGATGATTGTGTTTTCCTTCCCATTGCTATGGTGAACCTAGTGTGACTTGTTGTTTAAATTGTTTTGACTAGTAAATATAAGACCTAACCAATATAAAAATATATTTAACTTTGGTGATCATGTCATGGCAAGAAAAATATTCCATGTATCTTTTCCATTCTTATTTTGGCCAACTCCATTTCAATGATACTTGGTTTAGCAACCACCAAAACTAATACCCATTAATTGAGAAAGAAAAAGTATTTCCAAAACTATGTGTTCCCAAAAATATGGAGATCTATATGCTATCTCCTATCTATCTTTTAAACTTGATATTTTGCATTTGTATGCAACTCCCATCTTATAAGCTTTGATTATCATTTCATTTTAAAAAGAACACAAGTGGGAAATATATTACCCCACATATTTTGTCTTGCTCAAAACCCTTTTCAAAAATACAAAGGTGGAGTTGAGATAGTTTTAAACATCATCTTGTCATAATTAAATGTGATCATTTTTATAAGATAGTATTGTTAATTATGTAAATGGTGGTGTGATTAAATCCTTGTGGTTTGAATTGTGTGGACTTGGTTGTGATGTTGATCTTGTTGTGATTGATTGCTTATTGGACTTATGGTTGTAATGAGTGTTAATTCTTGTTTTATTGTTTGCTTGGGTGAATAATTATACCTATATACTTGAGTGTTAAGTTGGAAACCCACTGGTCACAAATTTGGAATGTGACTTAAATTTAAAGCAAACTCCTCAAATTATTCAACAAATGGAAATTAAGATCATGAGTTAAAGAAATGATCTTAATAAATTATTTTTCCTACTTAACTATCTATTTCCTTCAAACAAATATTTTCTCTATGAAAATAAAAACTATTTGAAGTTAATATATTTGTCAAGGAAGTTCCAAGAGTTCAAAATTAATATTTTGAACTTACTTTAAAAATCTCTAAAGGATTATAAAATAGTATTTAAGAAAAATGCCTTATTTAAACCCTATGAACAAAAGTTGTTCAAAACATTTTATTTTAACACCCCAATTTTTGTGGAGCTTCTACATGTATTGGGGAGCCTACCCAAATATTTTCAGATTTTTATAAAATGTTTTAGTGCCTCAATTAAATCCCCAAAATGCTTCTGGTTTTAAAAAGAAAAATGAAACAGAGGATTTTGGAGAAGTCCAGGGGGTTTTCTGCAATTTGTTCTTCTTCTTCCTGTAGCAGCAGTGGCGTGGCAGGGCGCCGGTGCCGTTGTCGTCCTCCGTCGCTCGCCCGCCCGGACCCCCCTCCTCTCCGCTGCCCTGCAAGGAGGATAAGAAGCCCCCCCGGGCGCTCTGCTCTCTCTCCCTCCCTCATTCACTCACTCGCCCTCACTCCAAATGATCCAATTCAAATTGGGTTGTATTCTACACATCAGTGGCTTTCCATAGAATTTTAGTTTGTATTTTTGTGACCAACAGAACTCAAGTTGTGGAATTAAACATGAATAACTAGTTCTGCCATAATTTAGAAGTAATTAAAAAGTGTTTAATTCAATTTTGTTTGAAAATCAAATTGTGTGGTTTGATGTGTGCAGTAGCTAATTGTGATGTTGATGATGGTTATGTTGAGATGATTGCTTGTATAGCTTAGTGATTGTTTGCATTGTTTGTTTGTTAATTAGACGAGAACGTTGTCGGATATATCGAGGAAGGAGAGTTTGCTGAATTTGAAGAACAAGAGCAAGATCACTTTGCCAAGCAAGGCAAGCTATTCTCTGAGCTTGCACTACCAACATATGCATCTACTTTCATAACATGTTTACTCTCAAAGCAAGATTTACAAAACCCATTTCAAAAATATATGGATATTATTTTGCCACCCTATGTAGTAGTTCATATAAAACTTTAGGATGGGAAAACAATGTTGTTTATTCAAAACTCCTTTGAAATTTCTTATGAGTTTATGAAATACCGAGATGTCGGTGTTGGAGTGGAAAAGTGGAAAAATGGTGATGTTTATGAAAAATGCACAGTGTCCTAGTACTATGGAAACCAATCCTACCCTGTGCGACCACATTTACCACATATGGGAAAAGGCGTAGTCATGTAGTTTGCTCTTATTAGTATGGGATACCTCATCGACGGAGATGACTCCGTTATGCATGAGGGGATGGTCCGAGGATCTACCCCCTGACCCGGGTCCTCACACAAGTTGGTGGGGAGGATAGAAGGTTCCACCATAAACCGCCGGACAAAACTATGAGTCCTCACACTTAGGGTTTCTGACGGGAAACCGGACTGGGTGTCGATGGAAAGTGTCATATGGGAAGGATCCTATACTAGCATGAGCAAATAAGAGGCTATGGCCGGCGGCTTACTTCGCATACACCTGGTATGGCGAGACGTGGCAGACACGATGAGTTGCCGGATGGATGTGGGTTAAAAGCGTGCTACCTCTGCAGAGTGTTTAAAACTATTCGAATAGCCGAGTCCTCGGATATGGACAATTGGGAGACTGTCCTAAGACCTTGTGCAAGTTTTAAAAAGGCTTTGAGTTTTTTAAGAAAAATGGAGTGGAGAATGTTTCCTACACCTATACCAACGGATCGGTATGAGGTGGTGGGATGAAAGTGGACCATGACGGGCTATGGTCGGGAAAAAGGAGGAGTTTTTGAAAAACAGATGAAAACGGTGACTTCTTCAAAGATAGTTATAAAACTCTTCTTACCTTTTTCAATAAAGATATAGAGATGTTTTAAATAAGAAAAGTTGTCAACTCAAATAAAACTGGTGCATACTCATGTTGGGGTAGTTTGCGAGTACATTCAAATGTACTCATATTGGTTTCGTCCCTGGCTATTGTCCTAGCCAGACTACGAGGAGGAACACTACGCAGAGCAGGAATATGGCGACTTCTACGCCAACTAAGGATCTCCACAAGTCAGCTGCCTGTCGGGTCGTCATCGTTAGAATATGATGTCGATTACGCCGTAGCTTCCGCTGATATATTTGGTTTGGCCCATGAAGGCACCTATGTAAGAACTTGGTCTAAACGACCATTTATGTAAGACTTTTATTCGGTACTGTAATGGATGTAAACTTTGGTATCCAATTCGGATTATGTGCAACGACAGACTGATCACGGGATCGTTGTGTTGAGCATAATCGGGTATTTCGGACAGCTAGTCCGGGGTCCCCACATTCGACCCACTCCAGCCCATTTAACCAGGGTTATTTTGGTAATTCACCAAATAAAATTATCCAAATTTAAATTAATTTTAACTCCCAAACCAATGGAACAAAAATCAGCTAAAAATCATCAACACACTCTATAAATTATGAGGAATTTATCTGTAAGTTTTATTACTAAATTTTGACAAGTTTTGAGTGGATGAAAAATTCAAGGATCCTTAAGTGGAAATGACTTGAAATCCTTTTTCAAAACTATTTTCTTAAAATAAAATAATATGGGAAAATAAAGTCTTGAAGTTCAATTATATTGAGCTATTTAAATTTAATCACTTTAAATTTATTCCTCATGAAAATTGTTGTCAAACTCTTTAAATAATTAAAAACTCCCAAACACTCGATAAATCTTAAAATTCATAACTTGGGAATTTTGGGGTGACGATACATCTCATAATTATGCATAATAACATGCTGCTAAAGTTTCAGTAGTCCTTATCAGGATTATTTTGCTATTTTCAGAACTCGGGGTTTTACCGCAAACCCTAGAACCCCGAAGAGTTGAACGGCCATTTCTATCACAGGCAAGTTCATTCTTGCATGTCCATTGAAATATTTGTATCAAAGTATTTATAAAAGTAATATATTTTATCATCTGCATAAAAAAAAACCTATTTTTGAATGATGTGAATTGCTATATATACTATGTTGGCTGGCAATGGAACCACGGTTTGATGTTGTGGTGGAGGTTCCATTGTACGGGAAAGTATATCCCTAGGATTAATTACCAATGTCACAGTGATCCTAGCGCCGTATTGACGCGTTTACCATGAGATCTACTATGGACGGTAAAGTCATCTGTGATCTTTTCCCTTTCGCATGTCAACAGACAGCTAGTTCCGTAGGCTGTAGATCTTGCGGGACTACATGCACATGGGTGGGATCCCTTAATTCCCACGGTTTCTGGTGTCTATGATGTATTGTAGGGGTTGTCTGGAACAGTCTATCTTTATGGTATAGGGGAGGACTTTGGTCCGGAACAGTCTACCAAAAGATAAAGGGGAGGACAAACCTACAAAAGGGTGGGCATGCGGGGTTGTTGGAGAAGCACGGCGAATGGCTTTGGACTCACACCTGGCCCCATACCATGGAAGTATGGACGGGAAAGATCACCCGGAAAGGCAACAAGGCTGGGTTTCTCTCATGGGTAAAGTTACGCAGCTCTGTAGAGTCAACAACAAGAAATTGTGACTGTCACATCCGTGTTCCCGGAAGGAACTACAGACCGCAGCGGGAAAGGCAACCCAAGTGATGACTATGAACCCGTGGAGACTGTGAGCTTTCAGAAATAAAACTTGACCTTTTGAAGAAAGGTTTTTCAAAACTTACATTATGCCTTGGACCGCTGGTCATGGCAGTAGCTAGTGCATTCAAAACAAAAACTCTTTCCTATATTATTGAACTTGCTAAGTAACGCTCGAGTTGCTTACCCTTTCCCCGTTGACCCCCTGCTTAGATTTTTGGAGCCATCAAAGGAGTTGCCAGTTATCCATCACAACGTCGAGGGAGCAATCAACAAGGAATCAAGTCTACCTGGTGAAGCTTGGAGGAGTCAACTGCTACTTCGTCAACGGAAGAACGAAGACCACAATGCCAATGGGGGAACGACGACAACATTACCAATGGTGTAGATGACGACAATATTGCCCGTGGAGAAGACAATGCCTGTTGGAAGGAGGAGTGGAATCTTAGAGAAAGATATCCCAGATGAAATAGAGTAGGGTTGTGAGAACAGCAGTAGTGGATCAGGAATTAGAGTTAGAGTTGATATTCAGCTTAGTACTACGATTTGGATCTTTCTGTATTTCAATTGCAAGAGACTTGCTTCAATATAAAGGAGGGTCTCAAGATTTTGTATTGAATAGTGTTGTAATCCTATAGTGTAACCTTGGACCGACTATGTTTCTGTTGTACTACTCTGAGGGATGTAATATTTGCGGAGAGGTCATTCCGTGCGTGTTACATCAACGACTTGTACACTACAACATGCAGTGGTGTGCTGGGTCACCGCAGCAAGGCTCTCCCATCGTGGTGTATGGGGGAGTATTTGGAGAAGTTTTTATCAAGCATGTGCTAGCAAGAACAATCAAGAAAGGTGTTCCAACTTGAGGGAGTCAAGATCGTCATCATCTAGCTCAAGTGGAATGCGCAAGGCAAAGGTATGATCTTGATAGGGTTTCTATTTTACCGGTCTCATGTTGTTAGTTTGGAGACCGGGTTATAGGATAGACGACGTACTATCAAGAGGGGCTCTCGAGTGAGTAACTTGATCGCATCTTTGTGGAGAGCTCAAACCTTTCCATTCTTGGCATGTCATATTTCTTGGTTCTTATTTGGCTTTTCTCCTTGTTGGGTTTTGGTGCTTGTTGTGATCTTCATGACAAGCCCAAGTTCACCGAAAACGGATTTCGTGTGAAAAACTTGTTGCGCTTTCGGTTTTGGAGGTTTGCCGGTTTTTGTTCTAGAGAGAGATTTAAAATTTCTCCATTTGGTTTTATCCTCCCTTGTTGAACTATGATGTTTCTCTGCATGATCTTGTAAAGTTCGTTGTGGTGATTCCAACGAGCCCAAGAACATCAAAAACGGAGTTCGGATGCTCAAGTTATGTCCGTTTTGGTGTTGGCGTTTTTGCTGTTTTTACCAAATCCGGTAGTACCGGGCCTTGGACAGTAGTACCGCATAATCGAGAAGTGGTACTGCCTCCGGGCTGTTTTTGATCGGTACTACCGGGCTGGGGCAGTACTACCGTGTGCCCAGTACTACCGGGCTTGCAGAAAACTGCTCCACGGGCAGATTTTCGGGGGACCTATTTAAGGGGCCTTCTTCCCCAAAGGGTCTCCAACTTCTTGAGCTCGTTTTCCCCCTCTCTCTCCTCTATTGTTGACCTTTGGAAAAGCTTGCCTACCTCTCAATCCCTCCCATGATTCTTGCATATCTTTGAGGGAAAGTGAGAGGAGATCTAGATCTATATTTCCACCAATCCATTCCTCCTCTAAGTGAGGGGAACCTAGTAGATCTTGATCTTGGAGTTCTTGTGTGGTTCTCTTCTTTGTTCTTCCTCTCTTCTCCCCCATAAGCATTAGTTGCTTTTGGTGGGATTTGAGAGTGAAGGATTTGAGCACTTGTGCTCTTGCCATTGCTTTGTGCATCGGTTTGTGCTCTCGACGAGGATTCATGGAAGTTGAAAGCTTGTGAACTTGTTACTCTTGGGTCTTTGTACCCTAGACGCCATTGTGGTGGTTGAGACCTTTTGTGGTCACTTGTAGCCATCCGGGAGCCCCCAATCCAGTTGTGGGTTGCGCCCCGGGTTGTTGTAAAGGCTCCGGATTCCGCCTCGAAGATTCCAATAGTGGAAGGTGAACCAAACCTTTTGTGGTGCGGTTCATCGGAGAATAAGGTGAGGCCTTGTGGCGTCTTGAGTTTGAAACTCACACCCCTCCAACGAGACGTACTCCCTAAAAAGGAGGAACTTGGGAATACATCATCGTCTCCGCGTACCTCGGTTATTTCTATACCCGAGCTTTTTACTTATGCAATTTACATTGTGATAGCCTTCGTGCTTGAAGTATTCTATATTGCTATCACCTTGTTGCTTGTCTTGCTTAGCATAAGTTGTTGGTGCACATAGGTAAGCCTAGTTTATTAAGGTTGTTGGCTTGTTAATTTAAACACTTTGTTTTATTCCGCAATTATCAAGCCTAAATCGGAAAAGTTTTAATCGCCTATTCACCCCCCCTCTAGGCGACATCCTTGTCCTTTCACATAGGAAGCCAGCCGCCTACTCCTACTATTGGGTCGGTTGGTCGGTCAAGTGAACCACGCCCATCAGGTGGGTATGCCGATAAGATTCCTTTGTTCGACGTACGTCCATATGAAGCGAGCGCTTCAAAACGAGGCTATTATGCTGAAACTAGGGCTCCCTCTGGGGTAATTCTACCTATCCGTTTGGACCACGTACCTAGATCAAGTCAATCATTTCAATCTAAGTTGTCCTCAGCTACATCAAAAACATGAGATCCAACTCAAAGTCAAGGAAAGCGGCCTAGACCAAGCCCCCCCCCCCGAAGGGGGCCTTCTTCGCCTTCCACCTAAGCTGCGACGAAATAACAAAAAAGTAAAAGTGATCGAGATGCAAGGAAAAACTTTTGTTTCATATTTCACCTATTTGTTCGTTTACCAGGAGAGGAGTGAGAACGGTGTTCATGTATGGCAAGCAATGCACACATTGCCTTTTTCTATGATAAAAAAGAGTGGGCTGCGGGCTGCTTCTTCGAAAAAACTCTTCTACTAAAAAAATATCCTAATCTGTTTTTCCTTCCTTGAGTCCTTTAGTTTTAGTCAGTTCATAAAAAAAATTATACTATTTTAATTTCTTTTTATCCATTTTGAAGCAAAAGAGCAATGGAAGACAACGCTTACAAAGTACGAACCATAGCCCCACTTGCTTCCTAAGAAGAGATTACTCCGCATCTATGAACCTCTGATTCCGTGTTGTTGGGATTCCCAAGGTTGATCCGCTGTCTGTTCTCCATTCTGTGTAATAAATCAATTTTATCTCGTTTTCCGCGCTATCAGAAAACGAACAAGATAAAAAAGGCCATCATAAGGGCAAATAAACAGGAATATTCTTTTAGGTACATGTTTACGAGATCTGTTCTGCCCCGGCGGTTTTCGCGTTTTATAGGTCGAACTTTTCGCGATCTGCTACGGATGCTCTAAGACGTGAAACAACCCCATTTCCAAGCCCATCTAGGCATCTGAGTCCATGTACATGACCATCTCGAAGTTTCAAGGCAAGTTCAATCTTGCTCATGTCCATTTGGCTTTTTAAATAAAATTATTGCAATCTATCTATAATATTTATTACTACATTGAAATAACCTCTACTTTCCACATCTTGTTTATTATAAGTTGTTGGTGTACATAGTTCAGCCTACCATTAAGTTTTGTGCTTGATACACTAAACGTCCAATTTATTAACGCATTTATTCAAACCAAAATCGTAATGATTTTAAATGCATATTCACCCTCTCTAGGTGACATCTAGGTCCTTTCAAGAATGAGCACCACCCATGTCTCTACGTTAGGGTGGTCGAACCATCCGGGTCCACCCGAAGTGTGGAGGTGATCTCCCCCTTGTCGTTGTCTTTAATCACCTTTGACCAAGCACTCCAAGTCCACACAAATCCTCTGGGTGCAAGATTACAAACTCTCTAGATGTGTAATTTTTGTGTAATTATCACATTTCCTCCATCCTATAAACCCTTTGGGGTGAGGTTTGACCTTTGAAAATTTAGATGTAAAGTTTTAAAAGCCTTCCCCACTCCTAGATCCGATTTTGAACTAAGGGGAGTGAATGATTTTTAAAAGGGATCTAACCTTGAGATCCAAACTCGCCCCATTCTTGAAGAGCATTTGAGCTTGTTTATCCGAGCCATCTTCAATCTTGTTACTCTTGGAGGTTGAGAACTCCTAGGCGATAGGATTCACGAGGAGCTTTCAAGTTGAGATTTTGCCCCGAAAGTTTGTGAAGGTTGAAGGACACCATAAGATCCTCAATTAGTGGATTGACTTGCTGAAAGAGAAAAAATAGTTAAAAAGGGTCTTGGTGGACTTTGTTTTGGCATAGCTGGAGTCACGTAAGGACTTAAACTTCGAGATTCATTTCTTCGTTACCATGTTATTCAACCTCCTCTAGTCATCCATCCTTGTTCTTTCACTTATTCCTTCAATTCTTTCATACCCACTCCATTCTAAATTATAAGCCTTTTAGCTTTTCCTCAATTCACACGTATCTAGACGTATTTTAGTGTGTTGATCCACTTTTTTCAGTCTGTATTTAGTCTATATTTCACTTATATTTAGAAACAAGGGAGTAAGTAATTATCCTCTTTTGTGGGATCCATATTTTTTTTTGAATTTTCCACCGCATATATTAGGTCAGCAAGCCGCCTCATTATCCTACGCGCTAAGTGTTCTGCAATTATGTTTCTGCAGAAACTCTAATTCAACTTAGCAAACACAAGCTATTGATCAGACGGTTGCAAACTAGAAGAGATATATCGGACGACTCAAAAGAGAATACGGCGGAACGGGGCTCTCTCTCTAGTCTCCTCTCCCCGGCGGCCAAGGCTCCGCTACTCTTTCGTTTCCTCTTGCCGGGCGGCGAGCGGAACACGACGGGCGGTTTGACAATGCAAAACCCTCACCCCTCCTACGCCCACCACCAGCTGCAGCAGCACCTCGCCTCCCTCCTCTCCGCCGCCGCCGCCGAGCCCCCGCACCCCTCCGACGACGCCTCCCGCGCCGCCGCCCTCTCCACCCTCCGCCTCTCCCTGCTCCACCCACCCAACCGCCCGCTCCTCCCCTCCCTCGCGCCCTTCCTCGCCCCGCCCCTCTCCGTGCTCCTCGCCGACGATGCGTAAGCGCACCTCTCCTCTCCCCCCCCCGTCGCGCATCTACCCCTAGGTAACACGATTCTTCCTACTCACCTGTTCGTTCGTTCCGCAGGTCCTACGCGGTGCGGCGCGCGGCGGTGGCGGCCTACGGGGCGCTCAGCGCTGTTCTCTGCGCGCACGAGGCGCCGGGGGGCTTGCCGGACGGGTTCGTCGCCTGGGCGCTGCCGCTCCTGGGGGAGCCCGCCTCGTCGCCCCTCGTCGCCGAGGGGCTCCGGGAGCTCCTGGCCACGGGGGACGCGCCCGCGGTCGAGCGTTTCGTGCCGCCTCCTCGCCGCCTGCCGCGACGTGCTCGAGGACGACCGGACGTCCCTCGCCGTGCTCAGGTGCCTGCTCGGCCTGCTCACGCTCGTCGCCGCCAAGTTCCCCCACTGCTTCCGGCCCCAGTTCGTCGACATCGTGGACTTGCTACTCGGGTGGCTGTTCGTCCCAGACCTAGCCGACACCGACTGCCGCACGATATTGGATAGTTTCTCGCAGTTCCAGTGGCACTGGCTCGGTAATCTGCAGTTCTCGCTTGGGTTGTTGCCCAAGTTCCTGGCTGATATGGAGGTGCTTGTGCATGATCCCAACCTTGCGGCCAGCCATAACTCTGGGCGGCTTCGTCCGCTCTTTGCTTGCTTCTCGACAGTATTGCAGATCATGGCGTCTGGTGTGGCAGAGAGAAATAGTCTGAGAGAACTCGTAGTAGGGCCACTTGAGGGGTTGGCTCCTCAGCTTTTGAGGTGCGCATCCGTGATAGCTTCGAAGCTTGGCTGGTCTGAGAGGATGGAGGAGGCATCCAGATGTTTGGTCTTGCTCGCAGAGATCCTGCAGGAAAGGTTCGCCGAGTTCTATGTTATGTTTGTGGATGTGTTGGCCCAGAGTTTGGATAGTGCGTCATCACTGCAGTTGGCGGCAGCACTTAAGACTAACCTGCAAGTGCTGTCGCTGCAAAATTTGGGGCTCCGTTCATCTGCTGTGGAGCATCTGCTTGACTTCAGCTCACTTCTATCTCGGATGCGCCTTCATCCAAACCATAATGTGGTCGCAAACTCGGCAGCCACTTATCTGTTTTGCCTGCAGCATGGATTGGAAGATGTGGCTGAGCAAGCAATTGCATCATTGATGAAAGAGTTGGAGCAATTGAAATTTCTGCTTGAGAATGTGCAAGTAAGCTACCATGATATCCAGAGTCGCTTCATAGATAATAATACCCCGTAGGGTATGCAGAGCATCAGTTGCTTTCTTTAATGAAATTCGATCTGAAGATTCTACTGGCCACTATCTCTGCTAACTCTGAAAAGATTAACGGGAGAGTAACTAGGCTCACATCATTCATTTCAGAGAAGCTTGACCCATTTTGCACCCCGTTTCATAATTTCCTTGAGATGCAGTTTCAGATTTTCTCTACACTTCACAGGCTGAGCAATGTGGAACTGTCAAGTAATATCGAAACATCTGAAGCATTGAACAGAGGCTCTGGTGATTTAGGGAGTCAAACTCAGATTATTACTGAATCAAAGAAGTCATTTCGTGACTGTAAAATGAAGTTCCTTCATAAATATGGAAAACACATTGTTCAGGGCCTTAGTGCCTCATCATCCATGACACTAAAATTAGACGCTTTAGATTGGATAGATTCTTTTGCGAAACTGGTTCTTGCCATGGAGAGGGATCTTAATAAGGCCAGTCTCTCTTATGAGTCTGGGGATGCTACCCTTGCGAATACTATCCTTTTCACTATCTTGGATTGCGCATATGATAGGGAGACTAAAGTTAGATGCCATGTCGCATTATCCTTGGAAGCACTCTTTCTGGGTAGGCTCATCAATCCGATGAGCTTCTCAGTTGTCACTCAGGTTCTTCTTGACAAGCTCAGTGATCCAGATAGTGCTGTAAAGAATGGATTTCTGAAGTTATATTCAATTGCTTTGCCTATTACAACATACACATTTGGCTTGCTTGAGGATGGATATAGTTATCAAAATTGCGTAGATATTCCGAACATTAGCGAGCACTGCATGAGTTTGAGGCATGTGCTTGCTGTGAAGCAACAGCCTAGGAAACTCCATTGGCAGCAGCTTGTTTCTATTCTGAGTTACCTTTCTCTCAGATTGAAGTTGCCTCTTTCTTCTTGGGTACAACGTCTGGTCTTCAGTTACCGTGGCAAGAAAGATATGTTTTCTGGTCAGATCGATGTCTCTGGAGATGCTGATTGGAGTGAATTATTCAAAGGCCCTGATGTGGACGGAACTATTATCGATAGGATATATTCAGTGAACAATCTTGCTGCAGTTTGGTGGGGCATCCATGAAGCTGCTCGGCACTGCATAAACCTTAGGCTTCGAACTCATCTCGGTGGTCCCACACAGACATTTGCTGCTTTAGAACGCATGCTTTTGGATGTGCCAAATTTATTGGCACTGGAGGCTAATGAAGGTGAAGGCAGGCATATAGGACCATCTGACATGTGTCTTTTACCTATGCGCCTGCTATTGGATTTTGTTGAGGCATTAAAGAAATATGTTTATAATGCATATGAAGGTTCCTTTGTTTTACCAGCCCCTCCAAAAGCAAGTTCCTTGTTCTTCCGAGCAAACAAACGAGTCTGTGAAGAGTGGTTTTCTCGAATTTGTGATCCAATGCTAAATGCAGGACTATCTTTGCAGTGCAGTGATGCAGTTATTCACTACTGTTCATCGCGGTTACTAGATCTCAGAAACTTGGCTGCATCATCCCTCAAGGACAGCAGTCGCATGGGAGGAGCTACTGAAAGTCATCATGCTTATAGAGCAAGGTTAGAAATAGATATGCTGAAGGTCTTGCGACATGCTTCTCTGGCATTGTGCAGGTGTCATGAAACAGATGCTTTAGTTGGACTCCAGAAGTGGGCTGTGTCAACATTCTACACATACTTTGAGCAAGAAAAGCAACTAACACATGGTTTATCTGATACCCACAAGCACTTTTCCTGGATGTCAGGACTCATCTATCAATCCCAGGGGCAGTATGAAAAGGCTGCTGCACATTATTCCCATCTGTTGCAGTCTGAGGAAGCCCTTACCTCCATGGAGTCTGATGTTATCCAGTACATCATAGCACGTGTTATTGAGTGTTACACTGCCCTGTCCGACTGGAAATGCTTGGAGGGCTGGCTTGCAGAGTTACAAGAGCTCCGTGCTGTACATGCTGGCAAACCTTATTCAGGTGCTTTAACAAGTGCTGGCAATGAGCTTAATGCTATACATGCAATGGCATGCTTTGATGAGGGGGACTTCCATTCAGCTTGGAGTTATCTTGATTTGACTCCTAAAAGCAGCAGCGAGCTCACCCTTGATCCCAAGGTTGCACTTGAGAGAAGTGAATTAATGCTCCTGCGTGCAATGCTTCAATCTGACAGCAAGTCTGACAAGGCAAGAGAGGAGCTTGGGAAGGCTAAATTGATATTGGATGAAGCACTCTCTGTGGCCCCTCTCAATGGATTGACTGATGCTGCAGCATGTGCTGGCCAGCT
Organism: Poa pratensis; assembly: GCA_947311845.1. Lineage (NCBI taxonomy): Eukaryota > Viridiplantae > Streptophyta > Magnoliopsida > Poales > Poaceae > Poa > Poa pratensis. Next base: position 83,839,697 of record CAMZMU010000020.1, read on the forward strand.
TCATTGCATCTTTGCATTTGAAGAAGCCACTGGATTGACCTGCCAAAATGGACCTAATCAACCACCAGCGCTCATGGATTACTTACTGAGACTATTGCAGGATCCTATCGACAGGATTCATCAAGATTGCAGCATGTGGCTGAAGGTATTTAAAGTGTATCGTACTGCACATCCATCTTCCTTACCCACGCTTCTTCTATGTCGCAAGCTTGCTAGTCTTGCTAGAAAGCAGAACAACTTTATGTTGGCTAACCGCTTAAACCAGTACCTCATAAACCATCCTCTGGATTCATCTGATGAGACGGACAAGGAACTTCTTACTTTGAACATTAAATATGAAGGTGCCTTGCTGAAGCACTGCGAAGGAAACATTGAGGAGGCTTTAACTGATCTCTGGTCACTGGTTCGTCCTGATGTCCTTTCTACAATTAGTGATTCATTTGTCATTGGCAAACCACTGATTGCTAAGGCTTGTTTGAAATTCTCGACCTGGATGGAGCAAGGGAGTTCAACTTCTGCTCTGAATATGATCCTTCCAAAGGTGGTCAAAGATTTTAGTGATTTTACTGGCTTTCAGAATGGTGCAGAGAAACTTCTGTCTGGTGATAGTGGCTCAGTTTCTACTGCGAACTGTGACGTGCTTGCCCAAGAAATCATAGGCAGCGCTCGAAAGATATCCTGTCAACTTTGTCCAAGCATGGGCAAGGCATGGCTGTCTTATGCATCCTGGTGCTTTACGCATGCCAATCACTCACTGTCTGGAATTGATTCAAATGTGCAGAACAAAGTGTCCTCCATTCTCCAATCTGAACTTTCTCCAGATAGATTTCACTTGACAGATAACGAGAAGTCAGAGGTGGAGCAGACAATAAGAAATTTCTATGTTGATAAATCTTCTAATTACGCAGATCAAAATTCTCCAGCGACAAAAGGATGCAGTTACAGTTCTGAGCAGGAGTACCCCATGGCCACACTAATTGAACACGCGACTCATCTGATAGAAACTGCAGCTGGAGCACCAGGTTTTGAGGCCAGTGATGGTGAAGGAGCCTATGCACTGCTATCATCAGAACTAACAGTTCTCTTTTGTAAATACGATTCTGCAAAGGGCAATGCCATGCCTTTGATTAGCAATCTCGTTGAAATTTGGTGGTCTTTAAGGCAAAGGAGGGTATCACTCTTTGGACATGCTGCAAATGCTTATATTCAGTACCTTTCTCATTCATCAACTGAGCTTCAACCTTCATATCCCCGTGATGCTTTGAAAGGGAGAACTAGGGGCTACACTCTGAGAGCATTGTTGTATCTCCTCCACATAATTTTGAACTATGGGGTGGAGCTAAAACAAACACTTGAAAATGGGCTTTCAACAGTTCCTTTATTACCATGGCAGGTAAATCATGATAGTGTCATCTGTTCTATAATTATGATACGATTACGTATAATTATATGTTTGGATCTGTGCAGGAGATTATACCACAACTTTTTGCTCGCTTGAGTTCCCACCCAGAGAAGATAGTAAGGAAACAGTTGGAGAGCATATTGGTGAAGCTAGGGAAACTTTCTCCTTATTCTATCGTATATCCTACATTAGTTGATATCAATGCTTGTGAAGGAGAACCGTCTGAGGAGCTTCAGCGAATATTGAACTTTCTGGTATGTTTGGTTGATTCTTATGCTATGGCCACCTGCTTTAGACTATGAATGATATGCGTCTGACTTTATATTTGTGAATGCTTCCTGTTTTTCTTTCATAGGTTAAGCTATACCCCAAATTAATTAAGGATGTTAAGCTTGCAATTGATGAGCTAGGAATGATTACTGTTCTGTGGGAGGAACAATGGCTGAGTACCTTACAAGATCTCCATTCAGGTAAGCCTCCCCTCCAATCCTGCAGTCCTGTGAAATCAGCTGCCGGAGGCAGGCTTTTGTGGAAAATGGATACACCTACGCAGGAATTGGCCTATGCTCCAGTTGACATTGTTGTGCTCACTACATTATCTAGTTAAATAAAGGGACCCTTACTGAACCAAATAAAATATCTCTTCTATGCCGTAAGAAAGATGTTGTTGCTTAGTTAATATAAGAAGCAAAACACAATTTCCTTACAAAGCGTCGTAATTCTAAACACACCCTAAGAGCTCAGTTGTTAATAATTTTTTTTACTCTGGTTTATGGAAGTGTTCCTTTAGAGTTAATTTTCAAAATCCTCTGGTTAATAGGTTGCAATACAAATGCTGAAAATATTGTTGCATATGATCTCCAGGATGGTGCCTCTCTAGAATTCTAACGAGATCCTTTAGCTTACTAAGTTTCAATACTGTATGAATACGTGCTTGCATGGGAAATGGAAATTTCCTCGTCACTTGCAATATTTCTAGAAGTTATGTTCGAGGGATACTGTCTAGTGTCTACTACTTCATTATTGCATTAAATTTAATCTTTCTGTACAATGATTATTGTCTGGTATATAGTTCTTTACTTCTTGGTTCTTGTCTGGTATATGGTGTTCTTTGTACAAACATGCATCTATGAACTTTACTACATTATAACCAATAACCATATATTTATATCAAATATACTTTGACGAAATAGGCCGTAGCCCCGCTATATAAATATAGCAACCACCCGATACAACCGACAGTTTCGAAATGCTGGGGCGGCAGCAAACATACACCCAAATATACTTTGAATGCTAGATCGTGAGTTATTGATGGGACATTTTTTATGTTGCAAATGTAGATGTTTTAAGGAGAATCAATATACTTAAAGAGGAAGCTGCAAGGGTTGCTGCAAATTCTACACTGACTTCAGCTGAAAAGAACAAGATCAATGCTGCAAAGTATTCTGCTATAATGACTCCAATTGTTGTAGCCTTGGAGCGTCGTCTGGCGTCTACATCCCGTGAGCCAAAAACACCTCATGAGATGTGGTTCCATAAGGAATATAATGGTCAGCTGGGATCTGCAATCACGATGCTTAAGGTGCCCCCTGGATCTCCAGCAGCATTAGGAGAGATTTGGCGGCCTTTTGATACGATTGCAGCTTCCTTAGCCACTCATCAAAGAAAGTCACATATATTGTTAAGTGAAATTGCTCCACAGCTAGCAGCTTTGTCAACCTCTGACATTCCAATGCCTGGTTTTGAGAAGCAGCTACTTGATTCCTCAGAATCTTCTTTTGCTGAAAATCATGGCACAGTTACAGTATCTTCTTTCTGCAAAGAAGTAACCATACTTTCTACAAAGACAAGACCTAAGAAGCTCGTCTTGCAAGGATCAGATGGACATAAGTATATTTATCTTCTCAAGGGACGGGAGGATTTACGTCTTGATTCTCGGATCATGCAGCTGCTGGAGGCGATAAATAGCTTCTTGTATTCATCTTCTGACACTCGAAGTCGAAATATTGCAATACGATTTTATTCTGTTACACCAATTAGTGGACGAGCTGGGCTAATCCAGTGGGTAGAAAATGTAAGCAGCATATACAATGTGTACAAGTCATGGCAAAAACGTTCTCAGGTGGCGCAGGCACAACTTTCTTCAGTTAGTACTGGTAATGTACACAACTCAGTACCTCATGTTCCCCGTCCAAGTGATATGTTCTATGGAAAAATAATACCAGCACTGAAAGAAAAAGGGATCAAAAGAGTAATCTCACGAAGAGATTGGCCACTAGACGTTAAGAAAAAGGTTCTGTTGGAGCTTATGAAGGAGACTCCAAAGCAGATTCTGTGGCAAGAAATGTGGTGTTCAAGTGAGGGGTTCAAAAACTTTAACTCCAAAGTAAAGAGGTATGGCGCATTTCAAAGTATTCATTTATCACTCTATTTAGATTCACCACATGCCTTTTGTTTCCACTGCCAGATAAAATAGAAGTATGATCTCGAGAGTTTTCACTTCTCCCTACTTAAACTTTGTTTGAACATTTTTGTTGGTTGTCATTCTTTTCAAGAATAAGTATGCAATTTTTATGGAAAATCCCGGTAAATCAAGCCCATGTTAAATATAGAGGGCATATTTGAAACTGAAAAATTCTGTTTCAGTTAGTCGTTGCTCTTAATCTCTAACGACCCCATCCTCACAAAAAATTGAAGAAGAGAAAACCACTACTCTTTTTCAGAGAGAGAACCGAGAAAAAGTTTTGCTCAGTTAAATGGTTGCGGAAGTCCCTAATAATTTGGGATATGGGGAGGCTGAGAAAGCTCTTTAGGACCGTCGACAAGCTTCCTCATGAGTTAGATGTGCATGCCATATAGTTCCCATTATGCAGCATTTTCATGTTAATTAGGGACTTCTGGATTTGAATTTTGGTAAGACGGCGTGTTTTGTTGTAAGTAGTGATTCGTGAATTACTTGCCATCGAATTTGTTGATCTTCTTCTTCAATACATACATAAATGGTAACTGAAATGCTAGGAAACCAAGAGTGCCTTGAGGCTAGTTTATCAACTAGTTCATCCATCAAGGTATCTTAATTTTGGAAATAGAGTGCTATGCTATATCTGTTAAGAGTAATTACTAAGATTTCTTTTGTCTATTATTATTATTATTGATAAAATTTGCTATTGGCTGTGAGTCTTAGCTAGCAATCACTTTCCTGTTGCAGATTCTCTAGCAGTCTAGCAGCCATGAGCATGGTTGGCCATATTCTGGGCCTTGGGGATAGACATTTAGATAATATCCTTATGGACTTCAGCAATGGTGATGTGGTTCACATAGATTACAACATATGCTTTGATAAAGGGAAAAGGTTGAAGATTCCAGAAATTGTTCCGTTCCGTCTTACTCAAACTATGGAATCAGCCTTGGGATTGTCTGGAGTTGAAGGCGTCTTTAGAGTTACTTGTGAGGCAGTTATGGGCGCCCTCTTGAAGAACAAAGATATCATCTTAATGTTAATGGAAGTGTTTATTTGGGACCCATTGATAGAGTGGACACGTGGAAATATGCAAGATGAAGCTGGAATAGCCGGTGAAGAGAAGAAAGGAATGGAATTAGCAGTTAGTTTAAGCTTGTTCTCTTCTAGGATTCAAGAAAGTCGTGTTCCTTTGCAGGTAATTGTCTCTTGGAGTTGGAAATTTTCTTTTGCATTTTGGTATTAATATATGCCAGTATCAATTGGGAGGTACTAGTAGTATTTCAAGAGTGAGGCGTTAGGCATATTTGCAGTTCTAGCATCTCCTAATTATGAGTTTTGATTTATTTTCTATCATAGAATTTGTTCCCAGTCTAATTTGAACTCTTTGTGATGTTCAGGAGCATGAGGATCTTTTTGTGACTAACTTGCCAGCTACACTATCTGTTCTAAAGGTATTCTTTTGTAACTTGTAACCACGAAGTGCAAGTATCTCAAATAACACATTTGAATCACCTGATTCTAGTTTTATTTCCACTATGTGCAGAAATTCTTGGATTCTCTAGATCAGTATGAGGTTATGTCTGCTATTTTTTATCATGCTGAGAAAGAGCGGTCAAGTGCTTTACACAAGGAAACATCAGCAAAGTCAATCCTCGCTGAAGCTACTTCAGTTGCTGAAAAATCCCGCACTTCTTTTGAGCTTCATGCTCACGAATTAGCAGAAGCAAAAACTGCAGCGGTTGATGAAGCAAACACACTTGCAATATGGGTGGAAAAACATGGAAGGGTTCTTGAGGCTATTAGGGGCAATTCAGTTACAGGGGCAGAGCTATTAATGCAACTAAACAGCAAGGACGAGGCCTTAAGCCTTATTTCAGCTGTCCCTTTATCAGGGGTTCCCCTTACGGTTGTACCAGAGCCAACTAGAGAACATTGCTATGAGCTGGACAGGGAGGTTTCTGAACTAATCACTGAGTTGCATGCTGGGCAGTCCTCTGCTTTAGAGGCACTTGGTGAATATGCTTTAGTCTTGCAGCAAGTTCTTCCAGTTAACTACATCACGACTAGTCCAATTACTGGTTGGGCACAAGCTTTGCAGCTATCTGTAACCAGTACATCACAAGATATGCTTTCTCTTGCCAAAAGGCAGGCTGCAGAAGTCATTGCTAAGGTTCAGGGCGAAGGTAGTAATCTAGTGCAGCAAAGATACCGGGATCTCTTAAATCAGATGGAAAGTTATGTTGCATGTGTTGAAAGAATTACGAGGGAATGTTCTGAATTGAGGAATTCTGTTGGATTGAACAATGAAGCACAGTCTAAAGATCGGATACTTTCTGCATTCATGAACTTTGTTCAATTGCCATCACAAAAGAATGATGAGGACAACATTCCTTTCTCGCAAGCAGATAGTTTGAAGGTCAAAACTCCAGGCCAGGAGGATGTACAAGAGAAAACAAGTAAGGTTCTATCTATTCTTGGAAACGCTGTGGGCCAGTTATATAGTGAGGTTAGAGCCAGAATGTCTGAACTCTCAACTAAAGCTGTTGGGTTATCTAAGTTTAGGACAGATGAAGGTGATCTTCAAGCTGATGCTGGAATGAGTTTGCAATTGTTTGATCAGCAGATAGAAAAATGTGCATTAATTTCTGGATTTGTGAATGAAGTGCATGAAGTGATAGGGATAAAATTAGCTGAAATGAACACTGATTATGCACAGCATCGACCTGGGCAATGGGCTTATACTTTTCAGGCCATTTTGCACTCAAGTACCAACATGATTGAGCAAATGACCGAAGTTCTTCTTCCAGAAATTATTAGATCATTTATCTCATACAATTCAGAAGTAATGGAAGCCTTTGGTTCAATTTCTCGGATACGTGGTTCTGTTGATACAGCTCTAGCGAATTTAGCTGAGGTAGAACTTGAGAGAGCATCACTGACTGAATTGGAACAGAGCTACTTAATGAAAGTTGGCCAAATCACTGCGCAGCAAGAAGCTCTTGAAGAAGCTGCCATGAGGGGTAGAGACCATCTATCTTGGGAAGAAGCAGAGGAACTAGCTTCGCAGGAGGAGGCCTGTAGAGCACAATTGGAACAACTTCAGAAAACTTGGAACCAGAAAGATATAAGAATTTCATCACTTATGAAAGTAGAAGCCAATGTCATGAATTCATTACTTTCTTCTGAACAATACTTCTCATCCTTGGTGAATGTTGATCAGGAGAGTGAATTTCATTCGAGAAGCAAGGCTCTGCTTTCAATCTTGATAAAGCCCTTTGCTGACCTGGAATCACTTGATCATATGCTATCATCACGTGGCGCTTTCCCTTTTCACATGAGTGATTCAGTTTCTAATCTAAGAGATGTTTTGGCTACCAGGTCTTCCCTATCTGATGTTATGTGGCCTTTATCTGGCTTGTTGAAGGATCATGCTTTTTTTGTTTGGAAACTTGGTTTGCTTGATTCAGTTCTTGACTTGTGCATGCATGAGATTTCATCTTCTGTTGAGCACAGTTGTACAACCAACCAGCTTTACACTACTCTTAAGAAGAAGCTTGCGATCCATGTAGAAAAACAAGTTGGTCAATATATTCTAAGAAGGATCGCTCCTGCACTCATCCTGCATTTAGACAAAGAAATTTGTGATTTTCTGCAGTCGAGTCAAGGAAGAAGAGAATCAGGTCAATCTACTCCAGCTGTAGGAAGGGTTGCATCAATGCTTGAGGAGTACTGTAATGCTCACGAGACAGCTAGAGCTGCCCGGACAGCAGTTTCCCTAATGCAAAGGCAATTAAATGACCTCACAGAGGCTTTACGCAAAATAGTTTTGGAAATAGTTCAGGTCGAATGGCTGCATGATCTTTCATCACCTCATGCACAGAAGGCCAAGATTTTCTCACAAAATATTCTTTGTGATGACAAGCTCATGTCCATGCTTCTAAATCTGAGCAGAAGGAACTTGTTAGATAAAATGCAGTCTTCCGTGTCATTGATAACAAGATCAATCGAGTGTCTGCAGGCTTGTGAAAGCACTTCTTTTTCAGCTGAAGGACAACTTGAGAGAGCGATGGGATGGGCCTGTGCTGGTCCAAATACTTCAGGAGCAGGCGGTTCAACCGCAAAGGGTTCAGGAATTCCCCCTGAGTTTCATGATCACCTGCTGAAAAGGAGGAAATTGCTTGGGGGCGTTCAACAACAGGCATCTGACCTTGTTAAGTCCTGCACATGCGTTTTGGAGTTTGAAGCATCTAGAGATGGACTCTACTTTGTGTCTGAGGATAAATCGTCTGGACAATCTACTGATAAGGGCAGGGCATGGCAGCAATCTTTCCTGAATCTCCTGACACGTTTAGATGCAGCATACCATTCCTTTACATGTAAGTTGATTACTTTCCTTTTATGCTTTTGTTACATATCCATTTGTGCCGGGATACGCTGGAGTGCACAAGGGATATCCAACACCCTGTTGGTGATTTTTGTCATGAAAACTGCACTGAAAATTTATCAAGGCCCCGAAACTTGTTCCTAGCCTGTAAAAACTGATTTCCTTTGCCATATATTTGTGATGGTGTGCTTGCTATTCAACTCACAAGAAACAGCCATACATGCTGCAAGCGGCATTCTGCAACTGCTTGTTTCCTGCTTTTGATTAGCCAACTCAAGCTTAGTGGCCGCAGCATTGAAATACTATATATGGAGATGTTATGTGGCTTCACCGACGTTCTAGGCCCAGACAGCGCTAGCCAGTTCCAGTTATGGGATGGAATCCCTGCTACCTCTCAGTTAGGAATTGTATGATTTAAACTAGAAGTCAATTAGAACTAGATATTCCTTAGAGGTTTGTTACCTAGTTCGGATTATTAGGGTTCTATGTAAAGAGGACCCCTCAAGATGAAGTAATCAAGCAAAAAGAACTACAAATTTTTCCCCGTCTCCTTCGTCCTCCCAAGCGGCCAACCCCTCCTATTTCCAATCAACGGTGCCACCTGTACATATTCCTCACGGTATTTACTTGTCATTGGGTCACCAACGTCCTGTCAGAGTTTAGAAATACTGCATAATTCTGACCTAATAGTTCCTCCTGCTTGATAATATGAGTTTCTTGACTCTCTTCTGTTTAATTATTTTTTCCTTTTGTTCTTTGCTGCAAGCAGGTGCAGAACAAGAGTGGAAACTTGGCAAGCTTAACATGGAAACTGCTGGAAAAGGCTTGTATTCAGCAACCAATCAACTTTCTGCAGTCTCTGTTAAGGCGAAATCTGCTTTAGGTCTGTCCTCCTACGTAGCCTGAAATTACTGATTTGGTTTTATCATCCAATGTCGAAATTTGTAAGATATATTTTCTTTTATCGTTGTGGAATAATGCCATGTATATCTTTTACCAGTTAATCTGCAGGATACTCTTGTAGACATGTATGAACGTGCTTGCGAAGTCAGCGTATCATTATCTGGATTTAAACATATTTCCCAGGACCGCACTGCCTTGACTGCTGAATGTGGCTCCTTGCTGGAGGAGGTACATGATTTAATCCCGTTTTATTGAATCTCTACTTTGACTGATGGGGTTACTAGTTTTGAATTCGGTTGTATGCTTGCTTTGCGAGTTTAAATGGTCAGGAACTCTTAGTAGATTTAGTCTTTAATTGAGGAACCAATATTATTCAGCTTCATACCTGGAATGCATGATGATAAAAAAAGAACTCTTCAGTTTTAAATCTGAGCATTTACATGTCTCATCTATGGTATGCATATTTCTATGCAGCTATGTCCCTTTTAAATTTTTCTTGGTATCAGTCCGAAAACTTGCTCATGATTTCCTGGCAAATTATTTGCAGGTCTTGGCTATAGCAGAGGGGTTGCATGATGTCCACACTTTGGGAAAGGAAGCTGCTGCATTGCACAGTTCCCTTACGGCCAATATTTCCAAGGTTTGTCGTGAATTGTGTCTATTGAATTTCCTTCCCCCAAGATCAATATAAATACTCCTCATTACTTGTGGTAATATTTATCTTGTACTGTACGTCACATGTGCATGCTGTTTGAGGACTTCCATTGAGATTTAAATGCAATATTAACGTGGTGATGTTATTTTTCTGCTATACAAGGAGTCCTCGGAAATGCTTAACTTTGTGTCTAGAAGGATGTACGTGGCACCATTAGCATAATTAGAATACAATTTCCTTTTTTCTCTAACAAAAAAGCTTTGTTTGATGCTTGGCAGGCAAATACAATCTTACTTCCACTTGAAGCTTTGTTATCTGCTGATGTAGCTGTTATGTCTGAAGCTATGTCAAAGGAAAGAGAGAAGAATAACACCAGTATGCCTCTTATTCATGGAAAGGCATTATACCAATCTTACATCACTAGAGTAAGGGAAGCTTGCAAAAATTTAGAGCCTTTGGTGCCCCTATTTACTGAATATGTGAAGGAACTGCATTCCATGGTGATTAAGCTTGGACGCCTTTCAAGTCTTCATGCAGGGAATCTTCACAAGGTACTTAGTTAAGGCATGTGTACATGTCTTACATGCGCTTTTACTTTTTAATGCTTCACCAAAATTTTACATGTCTATAGGTACATGTATTTCACTCAGCTATTCTCTTCTTCACAGGCTTTAGAGGTTCTTGAAGAAAGTGAAACTGTGACATCGCAGGATATGCCCTCTGCACGTCCAGACATTTTGGAAAGTGATTCATCAGTTGAGAAGGATAAAAGCTCTTCTGGAAGCAGGGAAGGTGCCTCTCAGTATCTAGTTGTGGACACTGATGGTTCTCTACAAGATGAATGCTGGATTTCTCCACCAGAGCACTCGTATACTAGCAGTTCGGGATGTACAACAGGGTTGACCCAGCTTACTTCTTCTGAGAAATTGGAGCAAATAGATGCCCTTTTGGACAGCGGGCCTGGAATAGAAGTTCCTAGCGCTAATAGTCAGGAAACAAGAGACGGTAGAGCTGATTCAGCATCAGACTCAAGTAGCAATAAGCAGACATTACTAAACAACGTAACGTTGACACAATCTAGCAATATTCATGAGGCTGGAACCTCTTTGTCAGAGGGAAGAACTGAAACTGAGGATAACATTGGAGCCTTCAAACAGGTTAGAGGACAAGAATGTGACACCACTGATAATAAATCCTATTCAGATACTCGAACGAACAGAGGTAAGACGTCGCCATAGATATATTTTATTATCTTCAATTTGATCAACTAGGTTGCCCTTGAACATCTTGTCAGCAGTTTATATCATGCCCAACACTCCTTGACATTTGTTAGAGTATTGTATTTTGATTAAGTTGTAGATGCTCTGTCAGCACCTTTTGACACTGCAGATTTTTTCAGTTTCCTCCACAGAAAGAACTAACAATTGTACATGTACATAATGCAGAAAGTTTAAAACACAACTTTAACTTTCTCAACCATCTGTACCTTTTATTTGTACAAGAATACTAATATAAAAATGAATAAATTTAACATTTTCAAATTGCACCATTGCTACATAAAATTCAATACTCCCTCCGTCCCAAAATAAGTGTCTCAAATTTGCCTAAAATTGGATGTATCTAGACATAAAACAAGTTTAGATACATCCACTTTTGGACAAATCTGAGACACTTATTTTGGGACGGAGGGAGTATTATTGATCATCATAAGCCTTTCTACTTTCGTAGTTTTGTCTGTCAGATTTTTCATGAAATATAGGCCTTTGAGGATTCTGAAGCTGAGACAGATATATAGCTAATGTTTCTGCTCTGCAGGTAAAAATCCTTTTGCTCTGTCTATCATGAAGCAAGTGGAGCATAAGTTACATGGACGGGATATAGATGGTACCAGGTGAGAAAATAAGGGGAAACAGTTTTGGTAGTCATCCAGATCTATTGTTTACGTTCTCCAGTTTTATTGATCTCATTCTCATCATTCTGTTTAGGTCCTTGAAAATTCCAGAGCAAGTCGATCATCTTCTTAAGCAGGCAACAAGCATCGACAATTTGTGTAATATGTATGAAGGATGGACACCTTGGATATGATCAAATCAATGATACACTTTCATCAATGTACCGCTATCCAGGTACTAGCTGAATGTTCTGCCGAAGCCCTGTACTAACTACTAAGTAACTCATTTTGTTCATCTGTATGGTCTTTAAAATGCAAGGTCTTCCTACAGGTGAGTATAGATATTCCAAGCTAAGAATTGTGTCCATTTCTCCACTGTCCGTTTAGTGACCTCGAAATGGAAAGGGGCTGTTTAAACAATGACAATTTCTGATGAAATCCGCTTAGAGACCCTGAGATATAAAGGGGCTGTTCAAACAGTGAGAAATCTGATGAAACTAAGTTGATGGCCTTGTTTGTCTTAAGACTGCATCAGTCAGTGCCTAATTAATGGGTTAGCTAGTAAAAATAGCCTTATTTGAAAGGAAAATGCCAGTGTATTAGCCGATTCAACAATATTCATTTACCAAAATTTTACAAAGCCTAAACTAAATTACAGGTTCTTAACATTTGTAATACTGTGTCACTTACGCCTTGGAACTTGCTCATTTTGATCATTTTAGCTTTTGCTGGGTCTTAAGGACTGATATGGTGGAACAAACGTTTGGTTATCTTATTTATTCAAATGAGGGGACAGCAACAGGGGTTCCAATAACTTTTCAGGATGATGTAAAATATTTACATAGTATTTTATTGTTAGAAAACAGAATGAGCGGTTAGATTCAAAACCAGAAAGAACTATTTCCACAGTTTTTCTCATCATTTTATGGATGAAATTGAGGTCTCAACGGATCTGATATGTTCTGATATTTTTTTCCCGTTTAGCCTAGTCAGTATCCTTTCATTTGAGTTGATTTCTCCGATTCTGTTTTAGTTCAGTGTCAATTTTAACATATGAGCAGGTCTACTTTTGGTCCCTCAACTATTGCCAGACTTCAATTTTAAGCCTGAACCTTTTACAAGTGATTTACCCAAATTCCCTTTCGTTCTCATTTATCAATCTTGACTTCTGGTTTATTTAGATTAGCTCTCAAATACAAATGTTTTACCCAAAACATGTTACCCCTTTTCCAGAGTTTGGGTGGAAGACAATCCATAGAAAAAGCAGGATTTGCGCAGCATGCCAAGCAATTGTATGGTTGATATGCATGATGGTGAACCAAGTTAAAGAGGTTTGGCTGCGCCCACTATTTTTCTCGCTAGGCCGTGCTCAGCTGTTTAAACATTTAATATAGCAGGTGTTTGAATTGATCCAGCTTGCAGGTGTCATTTTGTAATCCAGAGAGGCTCGACTTCTCCGCAGCCTACTGGATGGACTGCTATGGATGGCTCCAAGCAAACAAGGATTTTACATCTTCATCTTACAATGTAGCCATTCACATGCTTCCCGTGATCCAGATATTGACATTGTCGAATGCCGAATCTGTGGTATGAACTGAATAACGGATTCACATGGACACCGCAGCACGCCCTACCACTGGATTCAGAACTGGGAGAGCTGCAATGCCCGGCGGATGAGCATGAAGTCGTGCGAGCACGTTTTAAGGGCACAACTGTGCGCAGCACCTGCAACACCGAACTTATTTTGTCCAAATAAAATGTACGTACTCGTAGTACTTCTCGCTGTACATGTGATACTTTAGAAGATCCTTTCCATGAGCCAAGTAGCATCTTGGGAAGCATAGGCCTGGCTCCCCATGGACATGGTGTAAATAGAATACTGATCGGAGTAAAATGCGAGTGAAAATATTCCACATACAAGTAATATGGGAATGCACCGGTTCTCTCCCAGATGAGATCCTTGCAGTAACTTCTGTCCACTCTTGTTGCTTTCTATTTTTTGTTCTTTGTCCAGGTGCAACTGAACTGGAAATCTCCAAGTATATAGTCTCGGAACGTGACACGTTACTGGTGTCTTGGTGACAGAGGAAAAAACAATCTGCTGCTTATCATCAACAATTGATTCCTCTTCTTTTATTATCATTATTTGAGACAGAGAGTGATCGCTTTATCTACATCCGAGTACGAGCTCTTTGGCTTGTGGTCATGGAAAAGATAGGGCTCGGGTGGCCTGTATGCACGTAAGCAATACAGCAGTACCCTGGCCTTGTCCTCTCCATAATTTTTTTTTCTGGCGTGCTGTTATTTCAAGCAGTTAATTTTCTTCATGCTTTTTTATGGCACAACGGGCACCCAGTAAATACCTGGTCTATATGTAAATGAATACATTTCCATGAGAAAAAAAATCAGTTGTGGTGAACATTTTTCTGCATTTTCTTATTTCTCTTCTATTTTGAAGAAATAGAGTGTCGCTTTCCTTTTGTTAGGTGATGGATGACAAAGTGCTGGGATGCACATACTATGTAAGTTGAGTGGTCCGAGCTGCGATTTGGTGTCCTCCCTGCTGATTAGTGGTAGTTAACCACGCCCCTTTTATAATTAAAACCTCTGGGTACAAGATCTTGTTTGGTTCGATATAATTTTCCCGGTGAAGAATCTTGTCTGCTTTGGTTGGTGGCGATGGGGAAAGCTTAAGAATACTTTAAGCTAATAACACCCCCATAATTCCATAAACTAGAGTGAAATTTAGGGATTTGTAACTCATGGGACCGGCACCCGCATAAAACCAGCATCTGAGTGCTTCGGATACGAATCTAGGGCTGCTTGGAACCATGAATTCTGCATTTTGCACTTTGTTTCAGAGTTTAAGAAAACCTGGATTGGAAATCCCAATGGTAACCAGAAATTTCAGAGCATCTATAGGCGTCATGTCAGTGGCAAATCCATCCAAAAACAGCTAACAAGAAAACAAAGCTTCTCATTTACCTTTTCGAAATCCAAGGAAAAGAATGAGAAAAATGGATATCTTTTTAACTGGAATTGCAATTTACATGGGAGATATGGGGTTGGTGACGGCGCTAATTTTTTTTTAATAATACATTTTTTTAATGAAATTCGAAAAATATTACGGAAAACCAGGGAATTCCAAAAATAATACGGCGTCGGCTAGTACTGGGCCGACAGGACCTCGTCGGCCAGGGTTGGGCCGAAAAGTGCCCGTCGGCTGAACTCTGGCCGACTGCTTTGCAGGCCTGCGGCCGACAGGCCTGTCGGCGTGACGTGGCCTCCCGTCGGCCCAAGCCTGGCCGACCGGCCCCTTATCGGCCAAAGCCTGGCCGACAGGGTGCAGAGTAAGGCTCGGCCGAGCCTTCTTCTTCCTCCCATTCTTCTTCTTCTTCCTTTCTTCCTTTCTTTCTCACAGCAGCTCCCTACTGCCCGATCTGTCAATCCAACCAACAATTCTTCCTGCATGTAGTGCTAGAGAGTTTAGACAGCTGAGATATACATTGGGTTATGATTTTGTGCAATTTCGTGTTGTTTGGTTAGAGCAATGGTGTAGTTTAGGTGGAGGTGGTGGTGGTGGTGGTGGGTGGTGGAGGTGGTGGTGGTGGAGGGTGGTGGTGGTGCAGCGTGGTGGTGGTGCAGCGGCGGTGGTGACGGTGGTTGTCCATTGAATCGGCACGCTTCAAGGGTATGCATTTTTTTGACTAATTAGGATTTACTGTTAATTATGTACGCATTAGTGTTAAGGTGGTAGTGTGATATTGATATTGCTAGGTATTTATTGCGCTACTAATATTAAGTACATACTTGTTGCCGATTATAACAGTAAATTGGTGTCACATTAGTGCGCATCCTTCAATTAGTGTGGATCAATGTATTTAAATTAGAGTATGTTTTTATCTGTCATAAGTGTGGATCAGTGTTTTAAATTTAGAGTTTGATTTCATCTGTAAGTAGTCTGTAATTTAGACTTTTAATTTAGCTGCGCGAAGATATGGAACAAATATATTTGATCAGTCCGGATGTGGATGAGAACCATCGCGCAAAGATATTACATGAGCGTAGCCTCGAGCCTCTAATAACTCGAGGACCGAGGGAATATTGGCAGATACACCCTGCTTGGGAGGAGAGGTACATGCCTAATTGATTTTTACGTGTCATATATTATCTGCATTAATTTTCTTGTTCGCTACATATATATGATTACGAATTTATATTTGTTTGCAGGTTGAAGTGGGCTGGGCTTTTACCTTTCGCGCGTCTAGTAGAGGCCACTGCGGAGTCTTCATGCATGGTGATAGACAACTGTCTTCTCACATGCTTAGTGGACAGATGGAGGCCCGAGACCCACACGTTTCACTTTCGATGGGGTGAGATGGCTCCTACTCTCGAGGATGTATCTTTCTTGCTTGGGCTGCCGTTGGCGGGTCAGCCCATAGGGCCGTTGCAGGCCCCAGAAAATTGGGAGCACGAGATGTCACTTCGCTTTCAGGGTATAAACCCTAATGCTGGAGTGTTTAGGTCAGAGAATCACGGACCTAAGCTTGGATGGTTACTGGATTTTCAGGTACGCACTGTTTTATTTACATGCATCAATTTATATACAGAATGCAATGTTTCGCATGCATCGTTTCATTTCACTGACATAATTTATTTTGAAATGTACAGATACAGAGGTTTCCTGCTGGCATTCCGCTGAATGCTACACAAATCACTAGGAGCCTTGAAGCATATATCTTGTGGCTTATGGGGAAGGTGATGTTCACGGAGAACCATGTCACCACTATTAGCAAGAGGTACATCCCTATTGCTTTCGAGATCGCGAGTGCTACTGCGCCAGAACACATTACACAGAGGAGTTGGGGATCAGCTGTATTAGCGGCTACTTACCGAGCTATGTGCAACGGGTGCCATCTACTGTCGGATACAGCATCCATACTTGGATGTCCCTTGTTGTTGCAGCTTTGGTCATGGGAGAGGTTCCCAATTGGACGACCAGACGTGCGTGCACACGAGGCTTTCCCAGTGGATGCGTTTTTTGATGCTGATCACATAGACATGCCTACTTTTGGTTTTATCTGGACACGTCGTCAGGTATGTCTAATCTACGTATTTATCACAATTGTTATATTTTTGCCGACTTGCAATAAATTTTGTGTCGTGCAGAGACGCTTTGCTCATTCACAGATGAGGAACTGCTACGAGCCATTCAACGAGCAGTTCGACATTCTGAATTCGGGAGCGGTAATCTGGCGACCGTACACGCAAGCAAAAAAGGAGGCTATATACCCGGGTGGTATGTCTGACCTGTGCACGAGAGATCGCGCGTACTGGATGACAAAATCAAAAATTGTCTTTGATATCTGCGTGGAGGAGATGGCCCAGCAGCGGGTTATGAGGCAATTTGGTCTACGACAAGAGGCACTCCCTCTGTCGACAGAGGAACATGTCCCACCTAACATCCACGGGTAGGTTTAATTACGCATTGTTTATTTACGCATTATTCAATTACGCATCCACAGAGGAATTGTCTAACACTTACTACTACTGTAGGCTCACAAGAAAGGGAACTAATAGGAGCGCACTATCGTGGATGCGGAGGGTTGGCAGCTACGTTGCAGAGTGGGAAACTGCGACGACACGAGTCTGGCAGGACGACCTCGTGTTTGATCCTGACCTATTCAATTCGTACCTGCAAATTTACATGACCTCAACCCGGATACGCATTACGTATGTCGAGCATCCTGAGCTTACACCGGCTCCTACTACGTGGGATATGTATCCGACCCAGTCTACTGCAGGCTCCAGACAGTACGCGGTAAGAGATTAGTTAATTCTTACAAATTTTGCAAAATTATGTACAACTTACTGATATCGATGCAAATTACAGGCTGAATTGACTTACCAGCTACAGACGGAGGTGTCCGATTACAGACGTTCCCTATCGTCTGGCCCTCTATTGGACCGGCCGCAGCATCAGTCCTTCCTGCAGCGCTTCGAGCAGAGGCTGCGAGGTATCTACCAGGCTATCACGTGCACACGTGCGTCTGACGTCGATCACCGCCAAGCAGCACAACGCCCACCACGTCATCCACCGCAACGGCCACAGCCACAGCCGCAGCCGCAGGTGACACCTCAGGATCGACATCAACCACGACCTCGTATGTCGTCGCACAGAGCACCCTCTCCTGACCAGGCTGGAGGCTCGACGTCGCAGCCGTCGCCCAGAGCACCCTCTCCTGACCAGGCTGGAGGCTCGCATTGGCAGCAGCAGTTTAGTCCCACGACAGGCTATCAGCTTCGACCACCTCCGCAGCCACATGGTAAGTACCTTGTAAATTTGTATTCACCACGCTAAATGCTACGTACTTCTTTCTTAATGTTGTATTGCATCCAGGAAATCGTCCGTCTACGTCCGCTCAGCAGTCATCTGGATCCGCATGGGAGAGTGAGCACGACAGTGGGACCATACCTGAAGTACGCACATAACTGGACAATTGGATGGGTATGTACAATACTCCTCCACCCTACCCCACACAGGAGACGCAGGATGATGATGATGCTGGATCACTGATTCCTGGACGTGCGGTTGTGCCACCCAACAGGCTGGGTTGGACTCCGCCAGAACCAAACCTTGCCAGACCTCCGCGCATGCGCAGACGTCGTCCATGAGACTTCCGGTATATGTGGTCGACGCCGTGGTCAGTGATATCTTTGGGTCATATTCGTATTTCGATTTGTATGTCAGACATATATGTATTTCGATTTGTATGTGAGACATATATGTACGAGACATATTATTATGTATGTACGAGACATATCCTTCACAGTTCTACGAGACATTAATTATGTGAGACAACTCTCCGTTACAACTTCAGTAGTTCTACGTACATATATGTCTCACATATAACTCAACGATAACTAATTCTAATCACGTGGAGGTAACTGAGTACGAAAGTAATTCGAATCAACGACTTCACTTCCCTCTGCCACGTGCTCGTGTTGGAGGCATGAAGTCGTCATCACTATTTTCATCGACGACAGCCTTGGATGATCCACCACTCTTCGCCTTTGATATAGCCCTCTTCACTGCTTCAGCGTGAAGGGCATCTCCAGGACCATCACGACATGCGCCAAAAAGCATTTCCATCCAACCAAAATGAGGGATCTCTTTGTTCAGAAACTGTCCTTCGGCAGGCCAGTGCTGGACATTCACAAAATCAGGGGAAAAAAGTTAGTACGATAACACTAGATTTTAACATAATATAAATTCGGTACTCAGTTACCTTCACGTGAAATGCATAGGCCTCCGGCGAAAAATGGATTATCTTTGACTTCGGTGTCATAGGCATGTCCCTAAGCCCCGCCTCAATAGCTTTTAGCTCATTAATTCTCTGCCACTTCCACCGCCACCCATCAATTTCATCCCTAATTTCTTCAGGGGTCATCTGGATTTTGGCTTTTTTGGCTATAATTTCTCCCACCTCACGAATGTTGCCCCACTCACTAACTAGCTCCCTATAACAGCTCTTGGGCCTACCCTCCCTAATACTACCTTCAGTCCATATTGCGGCGTTATACAAAACACACCACGACCTATGCTCCGAACTAGGACCCGAACTACCAGACATCGTTCCTATCCGACTGAGGAAATAACCACGCACCACACCCCTCCTCCATCACCAAATCTATTGGGGTATATATATAGGCTCACCCAGGAGAAGAAGAGCGGGAGAAAAATGGCGGGAGAAAAAAGGCGGGAGGTAAATGGCGGGAAAAAAAGGCGCGAGAACTATGGCGGGAGAATTAGGGCGGGAGAAATATGGCGGGAAAAATTGTTGGAAGTTTTGCCCTGTCGGCCAGGCTTTGGCCGATAAGGGCCGGTCGGCCAGCCTTGGGCCGACGTCACGCCGAAAGGCCTGTCGGCCGCAGGTGTGGCCCGCCATGCAAAGAAGTCGGCCAGAGTTCAGCCGACGGGCACTTTTCGGCCCAACCCTGGCCGACGAGGTCCTGTCGGCCCAGTACTAGCCGACGCCGTATTATTTTTGGAATTCCCTGGTTTTCCGTAATATTTTTCGAATTTCATTAAAAAAATGTATTATTAAAAAAAAATTAGCGGTGACGGCGATGCGTCTGGTGGATGGTGATCACTCAGCCACTGCCCGCATCTGCGTCCGGTTAAAATACGAGACTCCATGCGATCCACTACCTCCCAAACCCGAGACCCCAACCCCTACCCGAGAAGCGGAGGAGCAGGAGGCGAGGCCGCCCACCACCACCCACCATGGCCATGGCGACGGCGCTCCGCAAGCTCTCCTCCAACGCCCTCCGGGGCCAGCCTCCCTCCCGCCTCATGCCGCTCTACTCCATGGTGCGCCGCCCGCCGCTCTTCCTGTTTTTTTTTTTTCGTTCGTCTTTATTCGTTTTCTGCTCCTCTGGAGCTGGCGCCCGGGAGCAATCGCGGGTCGGTGTTCATCCATTTCCTTTGTTTGATTTGGCTTTCGCAGGCGTCCCTGCCGGCGACGGAGGAGAGATCCGGAGTCACCGTACGTTCTCCCCATTCCTGCTCTGATATGTGTCCATCGCTCCCTGTCGTCCGTCCGTTTGTTCTGTTTGTTGACTGTGTTTATCTTGTTTTTTTTGAATTGGGTGCAGTGGCCGAAGCAGCTGAACGCGCCGCTGGAGGAGGTCGACCCGGAGATTGCCGACATCATCGAGCTCGAGAAGGCCCGCCAATGGAAGGTCTCTGCCGGCCGCCATCATCACCAATCACTGCAATGAAATTGGTTCTATCGTGCTTGGGCTCTTCTTGAGGGCGTTACTGAACCGCGTCCGTCTGTCTGTCTGGTGCAGGGGCTGGAGCTCATCCCGTCGGAGAATTTCACGTCCTTGTCAGTGATGCAGGCGGTGGGGTCCGTCATGACCAACAAGTACAGCGAGGGGTACCCTGGCGCAAGATACTATGGTGGAAATGAGTACGATGTCTTGCCCCTTCTCTGTATATCTATTCGAATGTTTGAAACCGAAATTAAATGGGTGTTGGAGTCGATGATGTGAACTGGTGGATGATTTGCCTGCAGATACATTGATATGGCCGAGTCCTTGTGTCAGAAACGTGCTTTGGAGGCGTTCAGCTTGGACCCAGAGAAGTGGGGAGGTAAAAATCTTTTGTGTGTGTATAAATGGTTCTTATTATGTTGCCTTGCCATGTTTCGCCCAGTTGCATTAACTATTGCATAGAATATTTCTATATAAATTCTATAGCCTTTATGTGGGCCTTTTTTTTGAAAGAATTTTTTAATGGAGGCTCCACACTAAAACCTTTATGTGCACCTAGATCCTATAATTAACTTTCCTTTCTCCTGCTTTTGGTGATGGAAATGGGAGTTGAAAAAACAAATGTTTGGAATAAGAGAAAGCGATCTGATTCGAGCCAATCTTGTAAATGTTCCATATATGACAAAGTCTTCAGGGTATTTGATGGAAATAGAGTAATAATCTAAAGAAGTCAAATTATAAAGCTCATGGGCATCGTCCAGAGTAGGTTCTTGATCTGCTCAAGAGATTTCTGTTTGGTATATGTGCATCACAACATGTACAAACCAAAATATGTTAGTCAATTCCAAAACCTTCATAAGACACAAAACTGGGTTCATACACTATTTTTAATATTTTGATTGCATTCTTAACCATTATGTTCTTGAAGGGTGATTTGCCTTCCACAAAATTGGTGTCAAGTTAACTGCATGACCAATTTCTACCTCTGCAGTGAATGTGCAACCTCTATCCGGTTCACCTGCCAACTTCCAAGTATACACTGCTCTGCTCAAGCCACATGAAAGAATCATGGCTCTGGATCTTCCTCACGGTGGACATCTTTCTCATGGTTACCAGGTACTTGTATCTGTTTCTTCTTTACTACCTTCTTACTATTTTTGTGTTTCTCAGGTGGCATGCAAGAATGAGGAACCCTTGCTTGCTTGCCGTCATGTTTTTGTCACTGTACAGTTTGCTATTAAGCCATGGTTGCTTGTTCTTGCATTGACACTTGCAGTATGGAATGTAGTGTTAGTTATAGACTTGATACTGTATTGTAGGTCTTAATTATATCCAGATATGATGTTTGCGAAACTCCCATGGCTTAATTGTTCCAATTTTTATGTTTGCAGACTGACACAAAGAAAATCTCAGCGACTTCAATATTCTTTGAGACAATGCCTTACAGACTGGATGAAAGCACTGGTTTGATTGATTATGACCAGGTGGATTTCCTCCTTAATTATTTTATTTTATGGCATCAAGCTTTTCGGATCTCTTGATAATTTTTATATAGTCATCCACGTTTCTTGAAGTGGACAAAGTGTGTGCATTTTTGTGTTTGTCAGCTTTGTCAGTCAAAAGAGATGGTTTCTTACTGCATTGTCTATGCTTGTTTTATCTCTCTTTCAGAAGTCAAATTATTTCAAGATGGGTTACTGTTAACTCTTGTGTTGCTAAACTTCATTTGCTACTTCTGAACAGCTGGAGAAAAGTGCCGTTCTTTTTAGGCCAAAGTTGATTGTTGCTGGTGCAAGTGCGTATGCTCGCCTTTATGATTATGACCGCATGCGGAAGGCAAGTTTTATTCTTCAGTATTGAACAATGAATCTTTTTCTTCTCTGCTCATCAATAAGTCCATTTGTATTGTGCAATTGGCAGATCTGTAACAAGCAGAAGGCAATACTTCTCGCGGACATGGCACATATCAGTGGCCTGGTTGCTGCTGGTGTCATTCCATCTCCTTTTGAGTATGCAGATGTCGTTACTACCACTACCACAAGTCACTCCGTGGACCACGTGGAGCCATGATCTTTTTCAGGAAGGGGGTGAAAGAAATAAACAAGCAAGGGAAAGAGGTAGCTTGGAGGAAAACAATAAAATGATAGTAGCATAGAATGTTGAAGCTGTTTCTTCTATACTGAGCTTAGCCTGTAGTTCTGTTGTCAATTTGGGAACTAAAAGGCCTAAAAATTATTTTGATATAGGTTAAGTATGATTTCGAGGACAAGATCAATGCTGCCGTGTTCCCAGGTCTGCAAGGTGGGCCTCATAACCATACTATCACTGGCTTGGCCGTTGCGCTTAAGCAGGTCTGCACAACTTCTGTTCCTTGTGTTCTATATTATTTAGTATTCCATATAGTTTGACGTTTTTCCTATTTAAGGCTCTCATATGTCGTTTAACTTTCAGGCAACTACTCCGGAGTACAGAGCTTATCAAGAACAAGTTATGAGTAACTGTGCCAGATTTGCTCAGGTTTTTTTTCGTTTTATTCACCTCAGGATGTTAGGAAATGCAAATATCTAGTACTCTAGTATGATTAATTGCACTTTAAGTAAATAAAACCACGTCCTTATTTGGCAATATCCTCATTTCCAGAGCTTGAGTGCAAAAGGCTACGAAATTGTCTCTGGTGGGACTGATAACCATTTAGTCTTGGTAAACCTTAAGGCAAAGGTAAGATAGAAGTTTGACTTGAGATGTTTTCTGCTTTTTAAATTTTTCGGTCCATTCTTCTTATTCATCATTAACAATAAACCCTTCATTTATTCCTGTCTTACAATGTTGATATACCTGAAACTTAGCCGTTTCTTTATACATCATAGCAAAATGCAGTACTAATTACAGCAAACTTAGCTGTTTCTAGAATCTGATGTCATGTCAGGACACTTATGATCCCTTTCGATTTCATGTCTAGGGGATAGATGGTTCAAGAGTGGAGAAGGTTTTAGAAAATGCACATTGCAGCAAACAAGAACACAGTTCCTGGTGATGTTTCAGCTATGGTACCTGGAGGCATCAGGATGGGTAAAACATGTGGTCATAAGATTGTTTTTCTTAGTTTTATTTAAAATAACTTTCCAAAATCTTATTATCAGCTCCGTGATCTTGCAGGAACCCCAGCACTTACATCAAGAGGATTTGTTGAGGAGGACTTCGCCAAGGTTGCTGACTTCTTTGATTCGGCAGTGAAGTTGGCCTTGAAGGTTAAAGCTGCAACAACAGGTAACAGAAGAAGTCCTAGAACTCTTCCATTTTTCATGTTCTGTTGCATTCCAAGAACACATTGCTACTGCGCTTGCGACCACATGGATCATATTATTGATGTTGTTTCTCTTGTAATTTAGGTGGGACCAAACTGAAGGACTTTGTTGCCACTTTGAATTCTGACAGCAACATCCAAGCTGAAATTGCGAAACTTCGCCACGACGTGGAGGAATATGCAAAACAATTCCCAACTATTGGATTTGAGAAAGAGACTATGAAGTACAAGAACTAAGAAGTGTTGTGTTTGCAACAGCAAGGTGTGCCCAAGAAATAAGTTTTCTCTTCCAGTCCTTAAGAAAAACATAAAAATATACTACATGAAGCTTGGATCTACAATATATTTTGACCCGTCCTCCTTTGCCCTTTGCGGAAGCACATACGATGCTGTTTTTCTCGTGATCACATACTTCTTACTTTGGCTTTTCTTACAGGAAGCAAACGAAGAAGCAAGGTGTTGAGATGATTACCCGAATTCTTACAAGGATCAAGTCCATGTAAACATACATCCATGATGAAGCGCCATCTTATGTAAAAGGAATCCAGGCATTTTACAGAATGTGGGAACTTTGTCAATAGTTCTTGTTGTAGTCACCTACTGTAAGATGCTATGCCCATATGGTATATTAACCGCCACACTTCTTGGACAAACAACATTACTTACATGTATTTTTTCGCGTGTTCTACAAATAATCTTTATGATTGTGGTATCAGCCATGTTTGGGGGCATTTGCTCCTAGAGGCTAGATCCTAAGTCCATCGTCGATTATTTGTGGTTGGATGATACTACGTTATGGAAACGGTGCCTGTGGGTCCTAAATCGGCACAACCATGGAAGGATGATCACAGTTCACCATGCTTTCGTTCATAGTAGCACTGGTTTGAGAGATCTGGAGTACTTCGTGAGCTCAAGATGGTTTCTAGTTGCAACTCCTGGGAAAGAATGTTCCGTTGCAGGATTGAAATAGTGTGTGAGCAAGGCAACAAGTCCACACTCTACAGGTCACCGGTTTGTTTTCACTGGAGTAGGTTTGAGAGGATTGAACTGCAGGTCTGCAGCAACACATTGGCTGATTTACTCTTTTTTGCAATCAGTTTCGCTACAACACCCGCTGCTTTAGCTAATTGCCCACCCCTACCGTCCCTGTATCTGAATGTAACACATGGCACCGTGTAGTGAAAGGATGCTGCAGTCGTGGCTAGATCATTGGCACAAAACTTGTCACCAAACTATCCGAATTCCGAAAATCTGCGGTTCTCATCCTAGATTGTCAGCCTCCAAAACGTGCTCTTTTTTCGGGTTAAAAATAGAAACAAAGGAAACATAGATCTTTCTAATGTCCATACCAAAGATCAGAAAAGCACTGGAGGATTGGATACTTACCTTGGGAAAACAGAGTGAACATCACACATTGATTTTATTTATTGGCAAACGAAGGGAACCTCACACAACTCTGCACCTTGAGTCAAGGTAAGGTCCTTGACAACCGAACCCGACACACACACATTATTCATGGCAAGCATGCACTGGCAGCAGCACATCACATTCCGGTGCACTTAGCGACCTCCTCCTGGACGCCCTCAGATGGATATGCTGTTCGGGATGCCCTGGCCATGAGCCCAGTTGCATTACCCATGTCGTCAAAGGTATTTGGGTAGAGCAGCATGTACGGGAAGGCCAACTCATTGTGGTTCTTGAGTTAGGGGTTTCCATTCAAGGCCACCACCTAACTCTTGATGCCCTCCAGCCTCGTGACGAATTTCTTAAATGCCTCTAGCCCCTTCATATCCGACATCCACTCCGGCATATCACGCTGCCCGAGGTAAATCTCGTCGGGAGTGTTTGGACAGGATCACCAACAAGGATATGCCCATGATGGCCAGCAGCTGGGGTTACCGACGGTTCAATGAAAAATTAGTGGTTGACAATTTATTTTGCAACATGAGTGTCATGAGAACTGTGCGCTCAGTGGTCCTCGGTTCATACTGTTTGAAATGCACGGCTGATATGGATCATTAAAATATATGTGGTTACTTTTGTTTTTTGAGGGTTATATAATTATTTATAAGTCAGCCAAGTTGCATAATGAACTTTTTGTGAATAAAGTATAAACACATGACCATATACTTAGGCTGCAATTGACATTGCGATAGGATATGCTAATCTCGTTTGTATTGTTTCAAGTAGTGTTTCTTATTTTTCTGGATATTATTCATATCAAATTATAAAATAATTTAAGTGAACATACCTTAGAATCCGCAAATGGAGCCTTATTTAGCATACAAATTACTAATTGACCGCAGGATATTTTTGTCCAGGAGAAGTAGAGAAACAAATCTTACTCAAGTTTGAATGTAACCTTATCAAGAACAATAGGCTGGTTTACGGAAGCAGATAATTTTATTTTCTAAACACAATGATGATCCTTGCCAACATTCAAGAAATCGCAAAAGTATTCAATTTTAATATTTTTGGGGATGATAATATTCTCGTCCGGTGGCAGAGCCATCTACATCACACTTATTATGACCACTTCCATGATTTCCATCTCGCTGCCACTCATTGGCAGAACTACGTTGAGTGAGTCGAGGGGGGCCTTTGCCCCCCTCCCCCCAAGCCCATTGAAATTCTCTGAAGGAAAAAGGGCCCTTCTTGTGTACAATGGTGAGGTTCCTCTTGGTTTGTTTATCAATGATAGTTTATTATGTGTTTGCTAAAAAGGTTGATCTTGTAACGATGTCAGTACCGGTGGTGCTGTGAAAGCTGAAGATCGTCTTTGCTCTGGTAACAATCGGTATGGGGTGGATAGTTCGAAGCTACTACTTGAGAGGAACTACAAAATGGAAGAACCACATGTGCTTGATGCCCTAAAGGTTCTTTATGTCTTAACCTCAATTCAAGGTGTGATGCGCATGTCAGTTTGTTTGTTCCAGCTATTGTCCAAACATTTGCACTCAATATTTCTGCTAATTCAAGACTAGCTGCCGGTCCAGATTCTTCGTAGTGACACTTGCATTGTCATGTGGGGGAAGAAGTTACAACGTAGGAAGAGGTCTGCCCAAGACCCACATGTTGGAGCTCCAAACTGTGATGCACAAGAGTCTAGACTCTAGATAGATGGATACATATTGCTTGCTGCCTTTTAATTATTAGTGTTGTGATTTGGAAAGTGGAAAGGTTCGTCCAGAAAAGGTTTTCCCGCTGCTTCCAAATATTTAGTGTTTCTATCCTAGACTATAACTTCTAACTCAACTATACAAGTCCACCCCACATTGATCAATAAAGCACACAAAAAATTATCGATCTAATGGGTTGTACTTTCCGCTAAGCACTTGCACACATAATGAATCCGACTCTTTAGTAAACATCCTGATTTGTTTTGCAAGCATGGCGAGATCCCCTTTTGCTTTTTCGGTGTACACATTTTCTAACATGAGTATCAATGCATACACTTCTTCCCATCCTTTTCTCCCCACCACAAAATTGCAATTTCCGTTGATATTCCCTTGCAAACCTCTTTCGGAATTTTAGAATCCGACATGACGCACAAATGAATTGCTGGGGCCAAGCCTTCACGAGATCTCTTTGCCTCCCCCTAGATAATTTCTTCTCATTCCAACCATTGATAATTTTGACAAACTCGGTTCACCAAATATGGGAAACAATCTGACCGATTAATGCCCACATGGGATGGGAACACCAGATATTTTCAAGTTTGGGCTTCCACATTGATAGTAGAGCCATACACACAACCTCCTTGTCCTCTAGTGATGTATTAGGGCTAAAAAATGCGCGCGGCTTAGGGTCGCCCACTAGCTGTCCCGAGCTAGCATTAGACACATTACAATATATTTTGGCCCGTCCTAGGGTTTGCCCTTTGCGGAAGCACGTACCATGCTGCTTTTCTTGTGATAACAGAATTCTTACTTTTCCTTTTGTCTTACAGGAAGCAAACGAAGAAGCAAGGTGTTGAGACGATTACCCAAATTCTTACAAGGATTAAGTCCATGTAAACATACATCCATGATGAAGCGCCATCTTATGTAAAAGGAATCCATGCATTTTTACAGAACGTGGGAACCTTGTCAATAGTTCTTGTTGTAGTCACCTACTATAAGATGCTATGCCCATATGCTATATTAACCGCCACACTTCTTGGACAAACAACATTTACTTACACGTATTTTTTCATGTGTTTTAAACAAATAATCTTTATTTTAAACAAATAATCTTTATGACTGTGGTATCAGTCATTTTTTTTTCGTGATTGTTGGTTGTATCGGTTGGTTGCTATATTTATATAGCGGGCTACGGCCTATTTCGTCTTATCAGTCATTTTTGGGGGGCATTTGCTCCTAGAAGCTAGATCCTAAGTCCATCGTCGATTATTTGTGGTCAGATGATAAGCGCTATGGAAATGGGTCTGTGTGGGTCCTGAATCAACACAACCATGGAAGGATGATCACAGTTCACCACGAGCCTGCTTTTGTTAATTATAGCACTGGTTTGAGAGATCTGGAGCAGTCCGTGAGCTCAAGCTGGATTCTTCTTGCAGTTCATGGGAAAGAATGTTCTGTCCCCAAGCCCCGTAACCACCGTCCAACCCTATCAGCAAGCAATGCTCAAGGCAGCAACACAAATTCAGCTATTAGAGACTGATGAAATTCACTGAAATTACGGAGTGGGTAATTGGCTTGCAGGACTGGATAGTGTGTGAGCAAGGCAACAAGTCCACACTCTACAGGTCACCGGTTTGTTTTCAGCATGGTTATCTTCTAGGTTTGAGAGGATTGAACTGCAGCCTGCAGGTCTGCAACAACAAATTGGCTGATTTATTTTCTTTTGTAATCAGTTAGCACCCGCTGCTTTAGCTAATAGCCCGCCCCTACCGGTCCCTGTATCTGAATGTAATACATGACACCATGTATTGAAAAGATGCTGCAGATTCATGGCTAGATCATTGGCACAAAACTTGTCACCAAACCATCGGATTTCGAAAGGCTCAACGCGATTCTCATCCTAGTGGCTAGTGCCATCGATTGTCACCCTCCAAAACGTGCTCTTTTTTTGGGTTAAAAATATAAACAGAGGAAACACATGATCTTTCCATGTCCAAACCAAACATAAGAAAAGCACCGGAGGATTGGATACTTACCTTGGGAAAACAGAGCCAACATCACATCATCGACTTTATTTAATGGCAAACGGAAGGGAACCTCACACAACGCTGCACCCTGACAATCGAACCCGTCGTACACACATTATTCATTGCAAGCATGCACCGGCACCAGCACACACACATTCTGGTGCACTTAGCGACCTCCTCCTGGACACCCTCAGATGGAGATGCTGTTGGGGATGCACCTGGCCGTGAGCCCAGTTGCACCACCCATGTCTTCAGAGGTTTTTGGGTAAGCATCCTTTCACTCCAGCATGTACGGGAAGGGCGGCCCATTGCGGTTATTGAGTTGGGGTTTTCCATTCAATGCCACCACCTGACTCTCGATGCCCTTCAGCCTCGTGCTGAATCGCTTAAATGCCTCTAGCACCTTCGCATGTCCACTCCGGCGTATCAAGCTGCCCGAGGTAAATCATGTCGAAGGAGTGCTTGGACAGATCTCCAACAAGGAAATGCCAATGATGGCCTGCAGCTGCGGTTATCGATGATTCAATGAAAAATCAATGAATCAAAATTAACTTTGCAACGTTAGTGACGTGGAAACTGTGCACTCAATGGTCCTTGGTTCATAGTCTTTCGGCTTAATTGGCTCATTAAAATCTATGTGGTTAATTTTATTTTTTGCGGGTTATATAATTTGTCCGGGTAATGGCTATGATAATCAATGTTCTTGGCTCCACTTTGATATGTTTCACTGATAAAACAATGTATCATCCAGATTTTCTATTTTAAGTTCCACAATAAATTATGTATAAGTCGGCCAAGTTGCATAATGAACTTTGTTTTGTGAATAAAGTATAAACACATGACCATATACTTAGACTGGAATTAACATCGCGATATGATATGCTAATCTTGTTTGTATTGCTTAATTTTTGCTAAGAAATGTTTCTTATTTTCCTAATTATTATTCATATCAGATTATAAAGTAATTTCAGTGCAACATACCTAGAAACCGCAGGTGGAGCTTTATTTACGTAGAAATTTTTGGTGGACTACAAGATGTTTGTCCAATAGAAGAAAGCAGAGGAACGACTCTTACTCGGTTTTGAATGGAGTTTTACCAAGACCAATAGGCCGGTTTACGAAAGCACATGCTTATATCTTCTAAACACAATGCTGATTCTGACCAGCATTCAAGAAATCACAAAAGCAGTCAACTTTTACTATGTTCACTACTTTGAGTTCAAGGGGGCCACTGCCCCCCTATTTTTAAGTTCTACAAGAAATTACTTATAAGTTAGTCAAGTTGCATAATGAACTTTGTTTTGTGAATAAAGTATAAAAATATGACCATATACTTAGAATGCAATTGACATCACGATATGATATGCTAATCTTATTTGTATTGTTTAATTTTTGCTAAGCAATGTTTCTTATTTTCATGATTATTATTCATATCAGATTATAAAGTAATTTCAGTGCAACATACCTTAGAAACCGCAGGTGGAGCTTTATTTAGAATACAAATTTCTGGTGGTTACAGATGATTGTCCACGCGAAGAAAGCAGAGGAACAACTCTTACTCGGTTTTGATAGAGTTTTATCAAGACAAATCGGCTGGTTTATAAAAGCACATGCTTGTATTTTCTAATTAAACACAATGCTGATCCTGACCAGCTTTCAAAAAATCACAAAAGTAGTCAACTTTTACTATGTTCACAACGTTGAGTTTAGGGGGGGCCACTGCCCCCCACCCAGCCCATTGCAATTCTTATCTAAGGTTGCAACATTCAAATGGGAAAATACTCGAGGGGGCCGATGAAAAAATAGACTGGGAGAATCCAACTATGACACTCTTATATTTTGTCGTTAGATTCAAAGATTTTGGATTTTTAATTCTATGGCCATTCGTTTCACTGCTTACCATGTGCCAAACTATCAGGAAAAATGGCCTTCTTGAGTACAATGGTGAGGTTCCTCTTGGTGTGTTCAGCAGTAATAGTGTATTCTTTGTTTGCTAACAAGGTTGATCTTGCAATCATGTCAATTCGGTGGTGCTGGGAAATCTCAAGATTGTCTTTGCTGTGATAACTTTTGGAATGGGTTGGATACCCCTTGAAGCTACTACTTGAGAGCATCTACAAAATTGAAGAACTACATGTGCTTGATGCCCTAAAGGTTCTGTATATCTTAACCTTAATCAAAGTGCGATGTACATGTCAGCTTGTTTGTTCGTGCTGCTGTCCGTGCTTGTGCACTCAATATTTCTGCGAATTCACGACGAGCTAACGGTCCAGATTCTTTGTGGTGACACTTGTGTTGTCATGGGGGAAAAAGTTACGGCGTAGGAAGAGGTCTGCCCAAGACCCACAGGTTACAGCTCCAAGCCGTGATGCACATGAGTCTAGATAGATAGATACATATTGCTTGCTGCCTTTTAATTACTAGTGTTAGGATCTGAAAAGTGGAAAGCTTCGTCCTAGAGAAGGTTTTCCTGCTACTTCCAAATATAGTTTCTTTCTTAAACTACAAGTTGTAACTAGACTATATATGTCCACCCACGTTAATCAATATATTTTTTTAGAAATTTATTAATCTAATGGGTAGTACTTGCGCTAAGCACTTGCACACATAATGAACACTAAGCCCCTGATGCGCGGTGCGCCTCGGCGGACGACCACCCCACGTCGTTAGATCCAGCTCGAAGCGCCCAGCCGTGATTTGCGAGTGCCCCAAATTTGCGGTGCTCGGGCTAGCGCAGAACTCGGCACTCGCTGGGATGCCTGTGTGGAGAGAAATTTGAGACGAGAGAGGGGAACCACTGTGGACTCAGAAAAAGATCTGGAAGCCGCTGCGGCGCTGCCATCTCTGGCTCTTCGGCTGATTGCGCAGGTCGCATTTGCTAGAAAGGGAGGGAGACAGTGGTAGGGAGACAGAGAGAGCACCTCGTCCTCGTGACTCTGCTCGTGTTGAAAATATGGAGTGTTTCTGTCTCTCACCACTTTAATGCTAGTCCCACCTTATGTATTCGATTTGTATTCGCTGTTTACCCTAAAAAAATGGGCTCTGCACACTCACGTGGTCCTGGTTTCAAGAACCAATAAAAACACGACACCTGCCCGGAGCATATGCCGCCATGTTCAACGGAGCATTTTCCTGTTGATCTTGCCCAACATTCAAGAAATCGCAAAAGGTGTCAATTTTTACTATGTTCCCGAGATGATAATTTTCTTGTCTGGTGGTAGAGCCATCTACACCACACTTATTATGATCACTTTTCATCTCGTAGCCACTTATTGGGAAAGCTAGGTTAAGTTCAGGGGGCCGCTGCCCCCCCCCCCCCCCCCCCCCAAGCCCATTGGAATTCTTGGAAGGAACCCCTCTAAAACGTCCCATATTTGCCCCCCATGTTTGCCGCAAACCCTTGCATTTTCCACTACTGACCCATTTATCGCTAGATATCTCGCCCATGCTCCGCCACTGCTGCCACTCTCAGTATTTATGCAATATATTTGTAGAGAAGGAAGCAACATATGGTACCAAACATTTGGAGTAGCACACTTTATCTTATCTCATGTTCTTTATCTAAAAATCTTATCTCATGTTGCAGCATTAATATGAGAAAATACTTGAAGGGGGCCCGATGGAAAATACAGAGACTACGAGAATCCAATTATGGCATTCTTATATTTTGTCGTGAGGTTCAAAGGCTCCACACGGTTCTCATCCTAGTGGCTAGTGCCATGGATTTCCAGCCTCCAAAACGTGCTCTTTTCTTGGGCACCATTAACAAATGTTTTATTCAAAACGAATCCGGCTCAATTTTTTCCAAGGAATTCCAATAAATTGTTTTGTGACAAATAAAACTCGATAAACTTGAGCTTGACCAAACCAGAGGGAACAGAGGATTTTTCCAAAGTCCAAACCGAAGGCCAGAAAAAACATCGGGCATACTAACACGGGCAAATAGAGGGGACAGCCCACCATCAACTTTATTATTGGAAATATATATAAAAAACTTTATTATTCTCAAACGGAATGGAACCTCACACCGCGATACACTATATTGTATCCGGCTGCTCACACAACGCTGCACCCTGACGATCGAACCCGTGGTAAACACATTATTCATGGCAACTTGGCAAGCATGCACCGGCCGGCTGCAGGACTCCCAACCTCCTCCTTGTTCCCCTCAGATGGAGATGCTGTTGGGGATGCCCCTGGCCGTGAGCCCTTCGGCGTCGCCCTTGTGGTCGGAGGTGTTGGGGTAGAGCAGCATGTAGGGGAACTTGGCCGGCCCGCTGCGGTTCTTGAGCTGCGGGTTCGCGTTCATGGCCACCACCTGGCCCTCGATCTCCTCCAGCGCCGCGCCAAATCGCTTGAACGCCTCCAGCGCTGTGGCGTCGGACGTCCACTGCGGCGTGTCGTGCTGGCCGAGGTAGACCTCGTCGGAGGAGTGCTTGGACAGGATCTCCAGCAGCGAGATGCCGACGAGGGCCTGGAACTGGTTGGTGATGGTGCGGAGGAACACCTTCTCCGTATCACGCCCCAGCTCCGCGTACTCCTCGCTGCCCTCCTCCGGCATCGCGCGCCGGCTCGCCGACGGCTTGTTCGGGTGGTACCCCGCGTACGGGTACTGCCCGAAGTTGACGGCGGCGTGCAGCGCCGACCTGGTCCAGATGATGGTGGTGCAGGCCTTGACTAGTTCTGGAATCGTCTGCATTTTGGGCCACCACGCCGCGTCCTTGAGGTCGCCGTGCCCGACCTCGCGCACCTCCTTCCACCACGCCTGCAGCTCCACGTCGCCCTGGAGCACGCCGTCGTCGGGGTAGTAGATTCCCAAGTAGTCCGCCACCCACTGCTCGATCGCGTGCCAAACGGCCAGCCCGTCCGCCGCGTATGGGTAGTCCTCGATCAGCAGCCGCACCTTGTACGGGCTCGATGGGTCCTCGACTGCCATGCCCCTGTATCCAGATCACGAAGATTACATGATTGGTCAGTACGACTACCACGACATGGATCTCTAGTACACTGATATCCAGCGGTTGATCTTGCAATTAACGGATTTGTGTGTCCAACTGTAGTACTACCACCTATACCTCTTGATTAGATCATTGGGGAGAGCCTGCTCGACGAAGTTCCAGCTCTTATAGACGACGGAGGACATCTCCATGGCGAACTTGCGCGGGAACACGGTCATCTCGATGACCCCTCCCTCGTTGATGAGCGCCTCCCGCGCCCTTGAGTTGATGTTCATGGTGTCGCGGTAGTGCGGCACCAGGAGCTTGTGCACAGGGTGGGTCACGCTCAGCTGCCGGTTGGTCTTGATCACGAAGGGCTCCATCACCGCGTGCGTGTTCAGCCAGTGGCTGATCAGCTGGTGCCACCCGTAGTCGTTCGCGGCCACGTACGCCTTGGCGAGCTGCCATATCCAGCCCTCCACGCCGGTCGTCGACGACCCCGGCGGCGTGTACACGGCGCTCTTCGCCGTGGTCAGGCTGCCCTGGATCAGGGGCAGGCTCAGCTCGATGGCGAGCAGGGCTAGCGTGCCGTCGCCGCGCAGGAAGAGCAGAGTCCTGGTCGCGTAGACGAAGCTGTCGTCCAGGTTGTTGATGTCGAGCAGGAACGGCATGAGGTGGTCGTGGTGGTCCACCATGTAGAGCCTGTTGCTGGCCAGCGCCTGCTCCACGGTGAGGCCCTCGAGGTTTTTCTCGATGTGAGCCTCGGTGATCGTGCTCGTGTGGTCGCCGTACTTGCTAGGATCAAGAGTGCTCTTCGGAGGGAACTCCTGCGCGTGGTGGATTAATTTTACAGTTAGTTGTTCACAGTTTCACACATAACTTCAGTTGGTTAGTTAGTTTCTACGCAGTGGTCGATGGTTTCACTGACGGTGAGACGTGTGATCATCATGGGGTTCACGCCGGCAAGAATCTCCCTCGCGAACTCCTCGTCAGTCAGCCATGCTTTCTCGTCCTCTGAAGCACGCAATTACCATGAAAGAAATGTTAAATTACCCACTTCGCGGGTGATTGCTACTGATAATTGCTGCTAGCTAGTACCGAGTAGGAGTACGTACCCTTGATGATTTGTGGCTTTGGGAGCTTGAGGATGTAGTCCCCACCGATGGGGATGAGATCCGTGACGAGCTCGAGCGGGAATTGCTTGCGCATCTCGTCGAGGGCCGGGACGTTGGGCAGCTTGATGCCGCCCTCGTAGAGCTTGAGGACGTCCTGGAAGGAGTCGAACTCGCCGGGGGAGAAGTCGACGTACGTGCGGATGGCCGGCACGATGCCGTCGACGAGCGCCTTGATGGTGTAGCCCAGGAAGTCTGCCATCTTCAGGTGCCCGAACACCTCGTCCCTCGGCACGTAGTTGGTTTCCACCACCGGAAGCAGCCGGGTCTCGTACCTGGGGTCTGATCAAGAGAAAAGAGTCGTTTATTTTGTCTTCAGCTTCGAGTGGGTGAAGAAGAACTGAAAGAACCCAAGCGTACCGGTTTGTGAGAGCTTGCGGCCGGTGCGACCCCGGCGCGGGTAGGGGTTGTCGGCGCCACCGAGGATAGGCCGGGTTTCGCCGAGGTCGTTGTAGACGTCGTAGCGGTAGATGCGGTCGTGCGTCTCGTAGGGTCCCTGTTGATCGTCGCCCCTCAGGTTCCGGAGCTCGTCGTCGCGGTACGGCTTCAGCGCCGCCGGCATCTGGCGCGGCAGGTACGTCTGCGCGCGCAACCAACTCAGTCAAATTCAGTGACCAAGAAAAGTGTCTGAAACGTTTTATGGTTAATCGTGATCGGCAAAGGTGAAGCTCACGTCGTTGGCGAAGAAGACGTGGTTGTAGCGGTACTTGGCCTGTGGGTAGACCCACGAGTTGGCGACGAAGACGACGGTGCCGCGGCCGGGACGTTGTCGAGGGTGATGGTCTTGAGGAAGAACTCCGAGGCGTGGTTGTTCTTGACGATGATGGCGCCGGGCACGCCCAGCTTCTCCAACACCCAGTCGAAGGTGACACCGAACTTGGACTCGCCCGTCGTGATCGACGGCAGGCTCGTGGTGATCCACTGCTCCAGGTTCGCCTCCGCGCCCACCTTCCCGCGGTTGCCGTTATCTGCACACGTTCCGTATGTTAGTTGTTCAAAAGCGAGAATGCGAGACTGAGCGCACGCGTGCACATAGGGATCGAGACTGAGCTCACTCTGGTCGATGATGGTGGAGCTGATGAGCTGACAGGTGACGCCGCGGCCGAGGAACTCAGTGATGCTGTCGACGACGGTGGCGCCGAAGTCGGTTAAGTCGAGCACATTCTTGCGCATCAGGATGACCGAGCCCTTGAGACGGACATTCTTGAGCCCGCCCGTCAGGTCTCCGATGATACTGCCAAGCATCTTCCTCTATGCTTCTAAGACTGGAACAATAGAAGTTTAGCGTGGCTAGCTGTGGAGGGCGTGTGAGAGCTCAGAGAATAAGGAAGGATATTTATAGATGGACGAATGGGCGGGGGAAGGTGTGAGATAGCGTTGCACACTCTGGTAGGGTAGTTGGAATTTGTGGTACTCATGGATGGATTTGACCATTTAGGAGACCAATATAAGATCTCAGTTGTACTTTTATATATATGCATATGGATGCTGAATTGCTTGCTGATTACTAGGGTATCAAGAATTCAAGACAAGACCTCAATTGTGTATCGGTAGCTTGGACACCGGTGTACAGGCTGGTAGGATGATCTTGGACTGGCCTTAGGATCTCAGTCCACTAGTAGAGACCTTAGGCCGGCCTCCAATCTCTTACAAACTTCGCAGAAAATCACAAATTGAAAGCTTCTGGCGACTCCTACTACATAGGAGCCCACAAAGCTCTAGCGTAAAAATGTTGAAGGGAGAAAGCTTGGATCAAATCATGAAGTTTGTTGGTTGATAGAGTGGGGAGACAAAGATCTTGGCTAGGGTTAGCTTCTCTCTCAATTTACTCACTAACTCTCAAGGAATCAAAAATTTAAGATGTGAGTGTGTGTGGGGAGGAGTGGGTCTTAAAAATGAAAAACTAAAATGCTTGACCTAACTATGAAGAGGTAAGTCCTTGATATAACCGGCTCTCAAAACTAGCCATTTTGAAATGCTTAACAGGGCACCAGAAAAAACAAGCTTGGAGGGGCGAGAGAGTCCGGCACCTCGGTAAACTACACCCAACAGGCTAAGGAAGTAAACTCGATTTTTTTTAACAAATATGACCCCCTGCCCAACGTCATTGCTAAAATTGGCCCCCTCCGATTTTTTTTGACAAAAATAGCCCGTGGCGGGATGACACATATACTTCGTGCCAACTGGGTTGGCGGAAAGTTACCTTCCGCCAATAGAGTTGGCGGGAAGTTCCCTACGGTGACACCTGGCGCGAACTGATTCGGCATAAACTCAACGGCAGACGACTTGCCGCCATATGAGCCGGCGGAAGGAGTCTTTCCGCCAACCCAGTTGGCACGAAGTACACGTGTCATCCCGTCAGGGCTATTTTTGATTAAAGAATTTGGAGGGGCTATTTTTGCCAATCACGTTAGACAGGGGCTATATTTGTAAAAAAATCGAAGTAAGTCATGTGCCCTCTGTTATGGGACAGACAGTGTTCGCTGGTGTCCAGCGCCATGGGCATTCGACCATAGTTACATATGAAGAATAGTCTTGACTCTTGAGGGTGTTAGAGCATCTCCAACAGCAGCGCTAGGCGCCGGCGCGCTAATTTTTTTTTGCGGCGCCAGAATTGCGATTTTGCGTGCGCAGCGCCTGTTTTGCTTTACCAGAAGCGCTATAGTTAGCGCGGCGCGGCTGTACATTTTTTTAGCTCCAGCAGAGGCGCTAAAAAATTCCACCGCGCGCGCCCAGCGCAAACAACATTCACATCAAACATGCAAACAAACCGAATCAAACAGACACGAAATAAATCAACAATAAATAGTTTAATTATTTATTACAACACAAATAAATAGTTGTTCCGGAACAATAGAACAAATAGTTCATTACACAACACAACAAATGAAACAAACACACAAATTCAACTCAATGTTGCCCATTCCATGTCCACCAATCCTCGATAAGATCCTTTTGAAGCTCATCATGTGTGTCATTACGTCGAATGGCATGGTAGGATGCAACAAAGCGTGCCACCCTCTTAGCCCTCCTCCGCGGTTGCACGGGAACACCCATTAACTCATAATGAGTATAGTCCAAATCTTGCCCGCGCTCATTCTCGATGATCATGTTATGCATGATCACACACGCATTCATGATGTACCAAAGCATTTCTTGATCCCAAAATCTAGCCGGTCCTCTAACAATAGCAAATTGGGCTTGCAAAATCCCAAATGCTCTCTCCACATCTTTCCTAGCCGCCGCTTGAGCATTGTGAAA
The DNA here is from genome assembly GCA_947311845.1 of Poa pratensis. Lineage (NCBI taxonomy): Eukaryota > Viridiplantae > Streptophyta > Magnoliopsida > Poales > Poaceae > Poa > Poa pratensis. The sequence continues at coordinate 83,877,997 of CAMZMU010000020.1, forward strand.
GTCAAGCATTTTCTTACCTAGTGGTTTCTGAACCGGTTTCACAAATGTTTGCCATCTTGGGTAGATGCCGTCCGCAAGATAGTAGCCATAGTTGTATGTATGGCCATTTGCTACAAACTCCACCGGACAAGTTTTCCCTTTTGCAATCTTATTCATGAGTGGTGACCGATGAAGAACATTAATATCATTGAGAGCTCCGGCATTCCGAAAAAAGCATGCCAAATCCAAGTCTCATGATCGGACACCGCTTCAAGAATTATGGTGGAATCCTTCTTATGGCCCTGAAATTGTCCATGCCATGCTGCAGGGCAATTCTTCCAACTCCAATGCATGCAATCAATTGATCCAAGCATACCTGGAAACCCTCGAGCAGCATTGAAATCCAAAAGCCTAGCCGTGTCCGCTGCGTTGGGAGCTCTCAAGTATTCCGAACCAAACACTTGCACAATGCCAACTGCAAAGCGCTTGACACACATGATGGCTTGACTCTCTGCCATCGCCAAGTGATCATCCACTAGATCCGCCGGAATACCGTATGCCAACATACGCAAGGCGGCGGTCACCTTTTGAAAGGTGCTATTCCCAAGTTCACCGGCGGCATTCCTCCTTTGCTAGAAAAACCGATCATGTTTACTCAATTCCTCTGCAATTTTCTTAAACAACTCAATGCTCATCCGAAACCGACGCCGGAAATAAGACTTGGGGTATATGGGATGCTCGACAAAATAGTGCCTCATCAATATTTTATGAGCACCCATCCTTTCCCTCCACAATTTTAGGCGACCCATCACTGAACCACCGTGCTTTGGTCGTTTCCTAGCACGAATAGCAAGGATCATAGCCATTTATTCCTCCTCTTGCATATAAAATTCTTCATCAAATTCTTCATGAATCGTCACTACACGAACTCATCTACAAACATGAATTTGTACTACTTATTTTACCTACAAACTAATTATTTTACCTATGTGAACTCATCTACAAACTAAAAAAAAAGAGAACAAACATACCTTGCAAGTATTTTGTCAAACACCTTGCACGGGCGGAGGTTCGACGACCGCCAAGCGCTGTTCGTCGGAGGAACAGCGCGCTGGCTGGCGGCAAGGAAGGAGCTGGAGCAAGGAGTGGCGACTGCGCGCAGCTCGCCGGAGGAACTGCGGGCTGCTGATGATCCAGAAGAGCAAGGCTTTGATACCTGCAAAAGTAAACGGGATTAGGTTGAGACTCCAAGTGCAGAGTGTATAGTAAGTGGAAGACAGTTTTCCCCACGAGGGGTGACTCGAGGGTTTAATATCGAACTCTCGGGAAATCTGAAGTGGTAGATTTATCTTCTTATTCTTCTTTTGGTTACCTACAAAACAAGGTTAGATGTTTTGGTCCTCAACCTCACCTGTGGTTGTCAAGCACAAGGTGTAAGAATGATATCAGGATAGTTATGCAATGCAAACAAGAAATAAATATGCAATGATGGTGGATGCAACGATAAATGATATTTTTGGGTTTTTGAATGATGTATGCAAGATGAAAAATATTTTTGTATTTTCGGATTTAATGATGGCTGAAAATAGAAAAGTGGTATATGGTGTTGGAAAGGTGTTTCTTATGATTAAAAAAATGGACTGGGGTTCATGGTTTCACAAATGCACTCTCTCTTTATAAAGTGGTAGACAATGGAACACACAAAGTTAACATATGAGATTGCAACACAGGGTTTGATAACAAGTTACTTAGATATATGGGCATCACGTCCTAACATAGAGATCTTTTGGTTATTAACCTCTCTTATACTCCACCAAGATGCGAACTAAATCATAACACCTCAGTAATTAAGATAACTCAGAGTATAGCATTAAGTATCATGGCATGAAGTGAAAATAAGAACATGCTAGATCTAGTCATGGAGTAGTGGCAATGGTCACGCCCACATCCCCGGTCGCATGGTATTTTAGCTTATCCCTAGTGAGGTAACAAAGTAAGGTAAAGATACCAAAGTGGATCGCAGAACTTTCTCTCACGTTCACTGCACTAGCCACCCCCCGTTACTCCAACTAATGCACACGTTCCCCCACACACGCTCTCATAAACATGCTTGATCAAAACAAGTAGACAAGAACAGGGTACATAATATGCATCTATACTCATAACTGAAACAAACATTGCAATCTCAAACATATATTAACTCATAAAGATCCACCACAAGGGTATTACAACGGTGACCGTAATCATGTTTAGCAGCTCATACGGTGCTAATTAGTGAATCTCAAGAGAGGAGAGATACATAAGTTACTTCCACAAACCCATAGTCCAGAGGTGGACTACTCCCTCTTCATCATGGAGACGGTGGAGAAGTCGATGGAGAAGATGGAGACCACGCCGGCAGCGCCCCGCCGGAGTTTTCCCCCTCCAATCTGCAGCTCCTGATCTCCGTTTCGGTGTTTCTGTGTTTGTGCGGCGCTCCTTCCAGAGAACGTCGGTGGACCTTTTTTATAGGCGTTTTTAGGTCAAGACTATGTCGGTGGAGCGAAGATCGACGGCAACGGAGCCACGAGGGCCAAACGGGTGGGCCCCACGCGGCCACAGTACCTGGCCGCGTGGGCCACCCCCGTTTGGGCCTCGGGCCTCCGCTTGTTCGCTTCCTTCGCCCACAGGTCTTCTTCCTTCCAAATATTGACGCCCGTAAATTTCCAGGTGATTTCGTTGACGTTTGGGTCCCTGAAACATTAAAATAAGAAAACAGGTTTTTCTGCCTGTGCAGGGTTAATTCCATAAAAATAGGAAATAAATGAATATTCCCAAAAATCATTATAAAATATTGATATAACCCTTATATGATGCAAATATGATTGGAATATAAGCAATTAAAGTGCAAAGTTCATGTATGCCTTTTACATGCATCAGCTACGGAGTTGAGGCGGAAACGGAGGTGGCGTCGGTGGCGCTGTGGGGCAAAATCGACGCGGCGGCGACCTGCCCAGCGGTACACACGGCGACGTGCAGGGGACGAGCGGCGGAAGCGCCGACGGCTGGTCTATTCGCGCGCCATGGTCGCCGGCGAAGATGGGGAAAAGATACGGACGGAGGCGCGCGCGGGTGGAGGATTCATCAGATCTGGCGGTTGGTCACAGTTCGCGCGAATTTCTTTTCGACCGCGCGCGCTGGAGCGGCCGCCCCATATTCAGTGTAGCGAGTACCGCTTGGGCCAGCGCGCTGGCCCCTTTTTACCGCGCGTGGAGTTTTAGCGCGGCTGCTGGAGACACCGTTTCGGGTGCGCGCGCGCGCGATATCGGCGGTTTCTTGGGCGCGCGGCGTCTTTAGCGCTGCGGTTGGAGATGCTCTTACACAGCGTCCCAGATACAGCCCAAGCAATTTCCATTCTGTGCCCGGCGCACATGCACAAAATTCCTAGCCACCAGACGGTCCCCAAAAGGGATGGCACTTCACTAGGCCGAAAGCTCTAGTTTCTTTAACTTGCTGACTTCTCCACCTTGGCATATGGTAGGCAAATTCTATGGATAGGCAAGGCCATATGGTGCCTAGATGGACTTAGGCAAGAACCTTAGAGCATCTCCAAGCGGAGTCCCCAAATCCGGCTCCCAAACTGTGCCCGGACGCGTCCGCGGACAGTGACCGGCCACCCCCTAAAAACATGTTGCTACAACCACACACCTCTAATTTAAGATACCAAATTACTACAAAAGCATGCAACGTGCATACTAATCCTACGTGCAGTTCATGCGACCGGATAGCTCCACCTGCTTCTAACGCAGAATTAGTTACTTTTATTTTCAAGTTGTTATCTTTCTGTTTTGTTTTAATTTTGCTAAAATGAGTACCCTGAGAACACTAAGTTGTGTGATTTCACTAGCACGAACAACAATGATTTCATTAGTACACCTATTGCTCCACCTGCTTCTAACGCAGAATTCTATGAAATTAAACCTGCACTTTTAAATCTTGTTATGAAAGAGCAATTCTCTGGTGTTAGTACTGATGATGCTGCTGCTCACCTTAATAATTTTGTTGAACTTTGTGAGATGCAAAAGTATAAGGATGTAGATGGTGATATTATTAAACTGAAACTTTTTCCTTTCTCTTTGAGAGGACGTGCTAAAGAATGGTTGCTATCTTTGACTAGAAATAGTATTGATTCATGGACTAAATGCAAAAATGCTTTCATAGGAAAATACTATCCTCCTGCTAAGATTATATCTTTGAGAAGTAGCATTATGAATTTCAAACAATTTGATAATGAGCATGTTGCTCAAGCTTGGGAGAGAATGAAATCATTGGTAAAGAATTGTCCCACCCATGGACTGACTGCTTGGATGATCATCCAAACCTTTTATGCAGGACTAAATTTTTCTTCAAGAAACCTATTGGATTCGGCCTCTGGAGGTACCTTTATGTCCATCACTTTGGGTGCTGCAACAAAGCTTCTTGATGATATGATGATAAATTATTCTGAATGGCACACCGAAAGAGCTCCACAAGGTAAGAAGGTAAATTCTGTTGAAGAAACCCCTTCGTTGAGTGATAAGATTGATACTATTATGTCTATGCTTACAAATGGAAAAATGCATGTTGATCCAAATAATGTTCCTTTAGCTTCTTTGGTTGCTCAAGAAGAGCATGTTGATGTGAACTTCATTAAAAATAATAATTCAACAACAATGCTTATAGGAATAATTTTGGTAATAACAATTATAAGCCCTATCCTTTTAATAGTGGCAATGGTTATGTTAATTCTTATGGTAATTCCTACAACAATAATAAGAGTGTACCCTCTGATCTTGAAGTCATGCTTAAGGATTTTATTAGTACACAAACTGCTTTCAATAAATCTGTTGAGGAAAAGTTTGGGAAAATCGATGTTCTTGCCTCTAAAGTTGATAGTCTTGCTCTTGATGTTGATTTGTTAAAAATTAAAACTATGCCTCATGATGTTAAAGAGAGCAAAACTCTCAATGCTATACAAGTTAAAATTGATAATAATGTGAGGATGTTAGCTGATTTACATGCTAGGTGGGCAAGAGAGGATGAAATTGCTAAAAAGAATAGTATTGCTAGAGTTTATACTATTACTACTACTGAAAATGCTGTAAACTCAAGTGTTAACAAACCTCCTACTATCAATGGTAAAGTAATTGGTGTTGGCAATGTCTCTACTTCTGTTGCAAAACGTTTAAAATTGCCTGAAAACACTGAAACTGTTCCTGATAAAAGTGCTGAAATTTTTCGAGATGTGGGAGACAATGGTCCTATTACTTTTGATAATAATGATTTTGATTTTGATGGTTGCAATATTTCTGAAGTAATTAAGTTCTTGCAAAAGCTAGCTAGAAGTCCTAATGCTAGTGCTATAAACATGGCTTTTACTAAACATATTACTAATGCTCTCATGCAAGTTAGGGAAGAGAAATTAAAACATGAAGCTTCTATCCCTAGGAAGTTAGAAGATGGTTGGGAGCCCATCATTAAAATGAAGTTGAATGATTTTGATTGCAATGCTTTATGTGATCTTGGTGCTAGTATTTCTGTTATGCCTAAGAAACTCTATGATATGCTTGATTTAGCACCTTTGGAACACTGTTATTTGGATGTTCACCTTGCTGATAATACTATAAAGAAACCTTTGGGGAGAGTTGATGATGTTTTTATAATGGTTAACAATAACCTTGTCCCCGTTGATTTTGTTGTTTTGGATATTGAATGCAATGCTTCTTGTCCTATTGTTTTGGGAAGACCTTTTCTTAGAACTGTTGGTGCTATTATTGATATGAGAGAGGGGAATATTAAATATCAATTCCCACTCAAGAAAGGTATGGAACACTTCCCTAGAAAGAAGATGAAGTTACCTTTTGATTCTATTGTTAGAGCAAATTATTCTGTTGATGCTTCATCACTTGGAAACACTTGATTCTTACTTTCTGCGCCTAGCTGAAAGGCGTTAAAGAAAAGCGCTTATGGGAGACAACCCATTATTTTATTTCTGCAATTTTTTTTTTTTGAGTCAAGGAGTTGTTTACTTCTGTAACAATTCCTTTGTATCTTTATTTTATCGCATTGTTGTGCCAAGTATTGCCTCTAATAGGAAGATGATGCTAGATTTGGATTTCTGCGCAGGAACAGATTTCTGCTGTTCACCGTTTTAATTCTGTAAAATCACAGAAAAATTATTTAAATCTGAAATTTTTTGTGCGTGATCCTCAGATATGTACGCATCTTTCGTTAGTTTAAAGTTTTTCGATCTGAGCAACGTAAGTGCCTCGAAAAAATTCGTCTTTGCGGACTGTTCTGTTTAGACAGATTCTGTCTTTTATTTTTCGCATTCTCTCTTTTACTAGTGTTGAGTGGAATTCTTTTTTAGGGTGAAGAGCTTCACATAACATCAGTGGCAGTAGCTAATGTTAAAAGTAACGGTCATGTTTGTGTCCTTATAGAACATGTGAGTTTTTGATTGTGCACTAACCCTCTAATGAGAATTACTTTGAGTTTGGTGTGGCGGAAGTTTTCAAGGGTCAAGAGAGAAGGATGATATAATGTGATCAAGAAGAGTGAAGAGCTTAAGCTTGGGGATGCTCCCATGGATCACCCCAGCAAATTTCAAGAAGACTCAAGCGTCTAAGCTTGGGGATGCCCAAGGCATCCCCTTCTTCATCAGCAACTTATCAGGTCATCTCTAGTGAAACTATATTTTAATTCTTTCACATCATATGTGCTTTACTTGGAGCGTCTGTGTGCTTTTATTTTCAGTATTTTATTTTTCGTATGGTCAACTTGATTGGACCCAGCATTCTTGATTGGGAGAGAGACACGCTCCGCTTTTTCATATGAATACTCCTATTCTTCACTTATACTTGTTGAGTATTCTTGTCTAGCTATTGCTATGCTTTTAGCTCCTGTTTTTCATGCATCTCTTATTCAGAGCTGTTAGTTCTTTTAAAGAAAGTACTCTCTTGCTTCACTTATAATTGTTTGGAGAGTTTATGTTGAAATAAATTGATTGGTGTTTGGTTGGAACAGAAAATGTTGCATGTGGTAGATGGTATAATGGAAAAAGCTTACATATTCTTGTAGATCATGTATTGGATAATTTGATACTTGTCAATTGTTTTGAGTTATTAAGTAGTTCATGATTAAGCTTTTGTATCATGTAGTTAAAACCTATTAATGAAGAACTACCGTAAAGCTCGTTGAAATTTGGTTTGCATGTTTGGTATCTCTAAGGTCTAGATATTTTCTAGTAAAAGGGTTTGGTTAACAAGGAAGACAGTGTAGAGTCTTATAATGCTTGCAATATGTTTTCATATAAGCCTTGCTGTGTCGGTTGATATCCTGTGTTTGCTTCAAATAACCTTGCTAGCCTAAACTCTGTACTGAGAGGGAATGCTTCTCGTGCATCCAAAACCTTGAGCCAAATCCATGCCATCTGTGTCCACCATAACTACCTATATGTGGTATTTTCTTGCCATTCCAAGTAAATTTTTCATGTGCTACCTTTAAATTATTCAAAATTGTTATTATCCTTTTTGTGTCAATGTTTACTAGCTCATGAGGAAGTAGTGGGTTATTCTTTATTCGACTTGTCAAACAGACTTTACACCTGGACTAGTGGCATATACATCCGCTTATCCAATAATTTTGCAAAAAGAGCTGGCAACGGGGTGCCCAGTCCCAATTAATTACAACTTTAACCGCTTAATTCTCTTCACATTTTTGCCCTGATTTATCAGTAAGCAATGACAAACAGTGAAATACCTGCATGTGTAAACAAAAGAGAAGAGGGATGATCTGCCTTGCTGGTAGAAATAACGTCCTTCATGGGAGCCGCTCTTAAAAGTCTGTTTGATAGGGAGAATACTGTTTTCATCCGCTACCATTCGTTGACAATTAACAAACACCTCTCAAAACTAGACACTCCTCCATGGTATGTGATTGATGGTAGGCACCCGAGGATTCGGTTAGCCATGGCTTGTGTTAGCAAAGGTTGGGAGGAGTGTCAAATATTTTATGCAATCTCTATATGATTTCAAAACTTAAAAAGCTCTAGCACATGATTTAATCCCTGCTTCCCTCTGCGAAGGGCCTTTCTTTTACTTTTATGTTGAGTCAGTTTACCTACTTCTTTCTATCTTAGAAGCAAACACTAGTGTCAACTTTGGTGCAACAATTTTTATATGCTCATATATTGCACTTATTATATGCTTTGTGTTGACAAATATCCATGAGATATATATGTTGAAAGTTGAAAGCAATTGCTGAAACTTAAATCTTCCTTTGTGTTGGTTAAACACCTTTTGCTTTATGAGTTAACTCTTATGCAAAACTCCTTGATGCTTGTCTCGAAAGTACTATTCATGAAAAGTTTTTGCTTATATGATTCAGTTGTTTGCTCATTATCTACTTGCTAGCAAACTATAGACCATTGACCTGGATCACTTCATTCATAACATGTGCTTTACAGTATTATTTGATCAAGATTATGATTGTAGCATGTCACCTCAGAAATTATTTTGTTTTTATCGTTTTACCTACTCGAGGACGAGTAGAACTAAGCTTGGGATGCTTGATACGTCTCAAACGTATCTATAATTTCTGATGTTCCATGTTGATATTATACCAATTGTTACATGTTTTATATACACTTCATAGCATTTTTATGCATTTTCTGGGACTAACCTATTAACAAGATGCCACAGTGCCAGTTCCTGTTTTCTGCTGTTTTTGTATTCCAGAAAAGCTAGTCTGGAAATATTCTCGGAATTGGACGAAACTTGGACAGAACCTCCTATTTTTCCAACACGAAGACGGAGTCCAGAGGAGACACGGAGGGAGCCACGTGGCGCCCACACCATGGGGCCACGCGGGCCCACCCCCAACCGCGCCGTGGGGTGGTGTGGGGCCCTCGTGGCTCCGCAGCCGCCGCCCTTTCGCCTATTTATTCCTCCCGACGCGAAAACCCTAGAGACCCGAGCCATTATCCACGAAAAGTTCCAGAGACGCCGCCGCCGTCAACCCTAGCTCGGGAGGGTTCAGAAGCTCTTCCCGGCACCCTGCCGGAGAGGGGAATCATCACCGGAGGGCTCTACATCACCATGCCTGCCTCCGGAGTGATGCGTGAGTAGTTCATCCTTGGACTACGGGTCCATGGCAGTAGCTAGATGGTTGTCTCTCCACTTTATGCTATCATGTTTAGATCTTGTGAGCTGCCTATCATGATCAAGATCATCTTATTGTAATGCTACATGTTGTGTTTGCTGGGATCCGATGAATATTGAATACTATGTCAAGTTGATTATCAATCTATCTTATATGTTATTTATGATCTTGCATGCTTTCCGTTACTAGTAGATGCTTTGGCCAAGTAGATGCTTGTAACTCCAAGAGTGAGTATTTATGCTAGATAGTGGGTTCATGCCTCCGGTAATCTGGGAGAGTGACAATAACTTCTAAGATTGTGGATGTGCTGTTGCCACTAGGGATAAAATAACCGATGCTTAGCTTAAGGGTACGCCGTTAGGTCTAATGCATTTGTTTACTTTACGCACATTACTTAATGCAATTATCCGTTGCTTGCAACTTAATACCAACGGGGAACTCGGTATGACAACCTGGCGGTGGATTATTAGTCATAGACTTTGTTGGATAACGGTTTATGTATTTTGTCGTAATGCCCACATGAATATCATAGTAATCATCATGTCATATATATGCATTGTTATGCGCTCAATATTTTGTCAATTGCCCAGCTGTAATTTGTTCACCCAGCATGTTAGTTATCTGTTATAGAGAGACACCACTAGTGAACTGTGGACCCCGGTCCATTCTTTTACACTGATAATACAACCAACTGCAAACACTGTTCCTTTTCATTCTCTGCAATTTACTACTGTTTTCCACACCATACGTTTAATCCTTTGTTTTCAGCAAGCCGGTGAGATTGACAAACTCACTGTTTCGTTGGGGCAAAGTAGTTTGATTGTGTTGTGTGCAGATTCCACGTTGGCGCCGGATTCCTTGGTATTGCGCCGTGCCATATTCCGCCACCAACAACCTTCAGAAGTGATTTCTTTCTCCTACTGGTTCGATTAAATCTTGGTTTCATACTGAGGGAAACTGCTGCTACACTGCTTCATACCTTCCTCTTGGGGTCTCCCAGCGAACGTGTGATCCACGCAATCACGCCTCCTCCACCTGCTTCTGCTTCTCGACGAAGCCGACCTTTTTCTTCATCTGCCCGACGAAGATGCGGTCCGTGGCCTCGGCCTTGAGCTGCTCCTCGGCCAAACGGTGCTCCGCCGTCACCCTTGCGCGCTCCTCCGCCCGAACCCGCGTGGCCTCGTCCTCCGCCCGCATCCTTGCCAGCTCCGCCTCTGCCTGCTGATTCCACTCCTCCGCCATCGCTTCCGACTGCGCCCAATTCGATTCGTGCATCTGCCGGAGGTACTCCGAACCCATCATTTCGACGATGTCGGAGCCCTCGCGGAGGATGCCGTAGCCGACGTCTGTCCCATCCGCCGCCAACACTTCTGCGGACAAACGCGATTCCGCGGCCTCCGCTTCTCGGCGGAGCTGCGCCCACTTCTCCGCCGTCATCTTGGCGCATGTGGTGGGGAGGCGGCGAGGCATGGTGGAGGAGGAAACTCGGCACCGGTGGATGAGGAGGAGAAGAGAGCGGTGGCGGCGGCGAAAGTGCGGTGCGGAGTAGGGTTTGCTCCGGCCCCTCCACTTATAGTCGGAGGTGGCCGGTACGCCATGAATGCCGGCCGGTGCGCCATGAATGCCGACGCCGGTCAAGCTGGCTTATCCGCTCCGCCAGGCGGTCAAACCGTGGGTCCGCACTGTCAGCGAGTACGGGGCGGACGCGTCCGGGCGCCCCCAAACCCGCCCCAGATATGGGCTGGGTTTGGGGTGTGCCGGACCGCCCGGTCGTTTCGGATGGCTTTGAGGGCCTCCGTTGGGTGGAGGTTTTTGGGCCAAACCCTGTCCCGGGCGGTCCGCCCGGACGTTTGGGGTGGGTTTGGGACCTCCGGTTGGAGATGCTCTTACCACCCTCGTGTTGGGTCGCGCCAGGTGCAACAGTTGTATACAATTTTCTCTCGGGCGCGGCCTCACCAAGATCCAGCTCTCTGGGAGAAGGCCACTGATGGTTACTGCTAGACGCGTAGGAACAAAAATCAATGGCACGTGTCTAGGAAGTGCAGTCCTTATTCTGTTTGATTCGGATAGCTCCGCCTGCTTGAGTCCATTGTCGCCTCCTCAACACCGAACACCGGTGCTCTGCTGGAGTAAACACACGTACAAGGTGGAACTCCGCGAGGTAAGCTCCTTGGCTTAGCTACCTATAAATTAGGACTGCGGTGGTGAGGTTAGTCTTGGATCGATCAACGTTCCCACCACCGAGTTGCAAACTCTCTAACCCTAATTGGCTGCCTGTCACAGGCCGACTCGAGTGTCACTCAGTCGCACTATTTTCAGTTGGAGTTTTTTTTTTGAAACGACGCAAAAGATTTGACATTAATATTGATAGGAGAATAAAATAGGGTGGCCTAGGCCCAGAAAACAAAAAAGAGAAAAGACGAGGAAGAAATTATGGTCCTGTAATTTCCGAAAGATTCTTTGCACCCGTAAGAATCCAGCTCTTGTCCACGTCCTTGAGCTTCTGCATAAGGAAAAAGTCCAAAACAAAACTTGAACTTATATATGAAAGATAAATCGAACCCTGAACTCATAATCCCTGAAATTGGCACTCCAAACTTGTCAATCCCGATCAATATAAACCCTAGACCAGTTTTGACTATTGGGAAAAAATCGACCCCGGCTGGGATTATTCTTTACCCTCACTGACTGGGTGGGTCCACATATCATATGTCTGATGTCTTTATCCTAACTTTATTTTTGTTAATTAAATCGGGGGATTTCTCCTGGCTCTGCTCATGGGTACCATGGAAGCCGCCTGCTACTCTCCTCTGCTCGGTCATGCTCCCTTGGCCTTGACCCAACTGCTGCAGGCAACGGGTGAGCGTAGTGGAGTGTGGAGGTGTTGGTTCAGAAATGACTAGATGAAGACAAGGAGATGGAGGCGGCGCACTGGTTCATTAGCATGGCCGGAGGTGGCTTCGCCGGCGAGACCACCATGCTGCTCTGCTCTGGTCGTCGTGTGAGTGTTGGACGCCACGGTGCAGATCAGCTGCTAGGCCACCGTGCGGCGGCGCAGTCTACGACGCGGCGAGCGACTTATGGTCGGAGATGGCCCGCAAGATGCAGACAAGGTTGATGGGCTGTGCTATCTCTATCGATCTGTTCGCCTGCGATGCCCCCAAATTATTCCGGCGATATGGACCCACTAAGCTTGTTCCCTACTTCCCGTACGGCCTGACCGAGGATGAGGCTGCTCGCGCACCGCGGCAAGATGGCGGGCTTGAGGGCATCGAGGTAAAACAATTGCATTGTGGTCGCGCCCTTGGGCGACATAACACATCGCGCGCTCAACCTCGGCGTTCGGCACGCGTGCCTCGGGCAGGCTAAACATGACGGCGCGGCGCCTCGAACACAGATGGCGTGGCGACCTCCTAAAGACAGGCGGCGCTGCGATGGAGAGTTGCAGACGATGGCTGGAGTCTAGGAAGGGGATGAATATGATGTGTGGGACCGAAACGTCAGTGAGAGTAGCATGTTTCCTGGCTGGGATTGTAATATTCCTGGTGTGCCATCAACTCAGGGTTTAAAATAGACCGGGATTGAAAAATTCAGAGTGCCAATTTCCAGGATTAGAAGTTGAGGGTTCGATTTATCTTCCATCTATAGGTTTAAGGTTTGTTTTGGACTTTTTCCTCTGCATAAGCATAATTGGCATGAAGAATTTTTTGTTGACTATCCTTGCGTTCCGCTCTTTCCAGATTTCCCACGAGATAGGATTTTGGCTGTTTTTAGCCCCTTAGAAGAGTTAATCGGGGTGTTTGACAGAGCCTGCTAGTATTGAGAAGAACCGTCGCCCGGCCACTCCCTAGGTATTGCATCAAGGAAGGGCAGGAGGACGACACTGCCCAAATTCTATTAAAGTAACGACATTCGAAAAAGATATGTCTGGGCTTTTTTCTGGTTGTTGGAGTTCATTCTTGCAAGCTCCATTCCTCTTAAGTGTATGGCCCTGCTGATTTACATTCAGTCGGACACAACGAGATTTACTCCTCCGACTACCGAATATCAATGATGTGGTTTTATTTTGGTGCGCCACTAATATGCGCAACCTATAAGAAGCATAAGCTCCGCCAATGTCGTCGATGATTACCAGCTTCTTCTGGTACTTAAAATAATCGATCGAGTAGACCTAGCTAGCTTGTTGTCACAGCCCAATCTTTGGTAAGCCTTGCTTACCACCTCTCTAAATAAATAAATTTTGGAACCAATAAAAACTTTTAAATAAAATTGGTGTTTGTTTGTTTTTGTGTTTGTTTTGATGTTTGGATTTGTGATCCTGTTAATTAGTGTGTATGTGTGTGACTCTTGTTTTCTTAGTTGGAATGTGAATTCAAATAAATTGGATAACCAAAACTTAACAAAAATTATAAAAGGCTAAAACCCTAAGAGTAAAACCCTCTGAAAAACACGCCTCTCTGATCAATTTTTGAGCCCTTTGGTTATTAAACCAATGATGTTCTTTAATTTTGATTTTTGCCATGGTATTGAAGTATTATGTTTGTACTTCATAGTAAAGCCAAGATATTTCATGTTGGGATTGCTTAAGATGATTATATCATGCTCTCAACTTGCTATGAAATATCAGGACAGAAAAACAGTTAAAACATACGTTTTCTCTCTATTTAATTTTCCTATCTAGAATTATTTTCTGGATGAATTTTTGTTTGTCATCCATGTTTGTGGTGATTACTGATTTATAAAAATCATTTCGCCCAAATTGGAACTTCCTAAGGCCTTGTTTCCATCTGGTTAACATGGCTATCTGTTAACAAATTTCTCGACTTGGGTACAAAACTTGTTTTAAACATCTCCAAAAACCCACCTAGCCCTACCCCTCTTCTCACACACCTACCCAAGTGCTATGTGTGCGCCTGTGCCATGCCAGGAGGCCGTGCACGGTCGTGTCGAGCTGGTGACCACCGTGGACATGCCACACTCGACACACACGCACACACGGCCTTGTTCGTTTTCACTGTGTCGCCGTGCACCACACCACCTCGTTACACCCCTCCCCGAAATCCTGGGCATGTCGTGGGAAGGAAATCGCGCGCGTATCCACCGTGGCCAATCGGCAGGCGAGCAGCGCGTTGATGGGTTTCTGCCGCCTCTCCCTCTCTCTCGTTTGCCTCTCTCTCGCCTGCACTCGCGTCTCGGGCATGCGGAGACGAGGACCATCTCGATACCGCCCTAGCTGACCAACGGTGCGCGGCAGTGCCACTCGCCGGCCTGCACCTCTCTCCCGCCCGTTGCCGCACGCGTTTAAGACCAACCAGAGGCACACCCCAGTGCCATTCTGCACCCCCACACTCACCTCTTCAGTTCTCCACCCCCTCTCATTTTGCTCTGTTTCTCTTGCTCGCGGTGCGCCGAGAACGGCGTGTTCTCGCCGTCGGCCACCGAGAAGTGGCAGAGAAGGTTGACATCGATACACTGCCCTATTCTCCGCCATTGTTGGCTTAGCTGCACACCCTGGTCTAGGAACACGTCGTTGACACCCTCGTTCTTGCTCTGTTGCTCTCAGGTCGACGTCGCCGTCCGGGAGCCGAGCAACGCGAGCACGGCCACCTCGACGACCTAGTCCATGCCGACAAGTTCTGCATCGCCTCTCAGCCTCGACAACACTCCGCACCCATTCCCAACCCTCTCCGCCTTGTTTCGATGCCCCTAGGTGAGCTACGCGCCCTCGCCTTCTCTCGGTGCTCGAAAACCCACCACTGCTAGGGTTTGGCTCGAGTTCGAGCTAGTCGACGATGGGCAGCTCATCTGAGCCGTCCATCTCGCATCTAACGGCGGCGTACCGCTTCACTTACGCGGCCTGGCGAGCGGGCCGAATCTGGCTGCTGGACCTAGCGCAGTGGCAGATCTGGCCCAGTTTCTGTTTTTTAGTAGATTAATCTTTTCTGTAAATGGCTGATTCTACTCTGTTAGTTTAAATCAAACTAAAATGGTTAAACTTAAAATTTGTGCAAACCAAAAATCACAGTGGTAAAACAATGAGTTTAGAAACATTTCCAACTTGCAGATCGGAAAAGTATTAACTTGTGTGTCCTTGGTAATTCCTGTTCTGTCACTGGTCAGAGACAATGATCTATTAATAACTTGAGTTTTAGTAGTCCAAAATTTGTAAATCAAATTGCTCTAGAAAGATCTTTGCAGTAGCTTTCACTAGAATTTTACCTCATGTGTTTTGGATGCCTAAAACTAAAGATGCTTGTGTTTTAAAATATGGTCAGAGAGCACTTTAAACATTTTTAATAATTTCTGTGTATAAAATTTTGGAACAAATCCAATTGGGATAGCTTCTAATGACATCAGAGAACTTAAATCTAGCTTTGCGCAATTTTTGAAATTGTAGAACGTCCTGGATATTTAAAATCACTTAAGTGCTGTTTTCTGTCTTTAAATAGCTCTAAAAAGAATTAAAATGCTTTAGTAAAATTTGTGTCCTTTGTATTGTTGATTGTGTTAAATCTGTTACATGCTTGTTGTTGCTTGGTTAATATGTTAGTACTGTTAGTGGCTTGTGCTAAGTTAAAACTAAGTTAATCAAGTGTTGTTAATTGATGCCTTTGAAAATTGCTTAGGTTAAGCTTGTGTTGTTAAAGGATGATTAAAATGGCTTAACCAAGCTTGTGGAATCTTAAAATTTGGTTTAATCTAATTCACCACTTGTAACTAGAATTCTTTAGCCTCTGATTTGCTTAAGTTGTTAGTGGATTTTGACCTTGCATGCTAGTAGTAGTCCCTATAAGATGCTAAATCACTATTTTAACCCTAATTGTGAAAAAAATAAAATTGTGTTGATTTGCCAACCTTGTTTGTTAAGGTATTCATCTTGCTTCATGCTTGTTGCTTGATAAACTTGCCTAATGTGTGTTTTTTGGGATTGTCTTGCTGTATGTTGATTGTGTTCTTTTTATTTTGTGACGCTAGAAAATCACGAGAAGGAATTATCAGCTGAGTGATTTTGTGGAGATTTTATTGATTATCAGCAGCAGGGACAAACCACTGAGCAAGGCAAGCCATCTCAAAAGCTTGCAACTTTCTACCTATTTTATTTTACCTACTGCTAAATGTATTTTATTGCATTATACCTACTGGTTTATAGTTACCTAAATATTCTGGATATATATTCCAGACCCGTAGCAAAATTATAGGATATCCTACCCACACACCTATCTACTAGTTATAAGCTAGAAGAAAATTTTAGGATGGGCACCCTTTGTGTTTTTTTTTGAAAAACAAAATGATTTACGAAAAACCCTCTTGGGAAGGTGAGACCTTGCCTAAGTGGTGGTATGGATATGAGGATTATTGGAGAAGTGTTTTTCTAAAAACGACACACAGCCTAGTCTTCGCTGGACAGCCTTGCCGTACAACCACATTACTCCAAAATGGGCACGGGCTTAATTGAAGCTTGTTTGTGCTAGTATGAGAATTTTACCTCAAGTGCTATGAGGAGACGTGACTCTTGAACCGAGATGTCGCCAGGAGTGGGGAAACGGGACATACAAAGTGTGGGATTGTTACGACTAACATTCGCCACCGGTTGCAATCGTTGGGTCTCCTGTCATGGCGGTGTGATGTTGAGGGTAACCGAAATGTTACGACTAACACGCTCGGTACCGGGGAGAACAAACCCAATCGCAGAGGTAGTCTTATACCAGCATCGACATAGTGGAGGTTATGACTGGTCATCTGATGAGTGCATGCTGTCCAGAACAGTTCGTGATTAAATCACGGCGGATGAACCTAATCTTGTGGTGAAAGTGTACACACTCTACAAAGTTAAAACTATTCGAATAGCCGCGTCCACGGTCATGGACAGTTGAAAGGCCATGTAGCTAGCATTGTGTCGATGTTTTCAAAAATGGTGTTGAGTTGGAAAGAAAGTGAGTACTTGGAAGTACTGGATGATCGGGAATGATAGTACCTTTGATGTACAGAGGTGTGTTTTGAAAGAGAACCTGGTGGTGGCCCTAGTCCTAAGAAGTTCTGCAAAGAAAACAAATTTTGGAAAAGATTTTGCTAAAACCCTCAATGATAAGTGATATCTGCGAGAAGAAAAATATACTATATAAATATCTTTTGAAGTATCTTTTTCAACAAAGATATAGAGATGTCAGCAACCATGGTGTATAGCCTTCCTACCTCAGCCTCAAAAATCATGTTTCATCTTTTAGCTTGTTTTTGAGTAAGAGCTTGCGAGTACATTCAAACGTACTCATATTGGTTTCGTCACTGGCTATTGTCCTAGCCAGACTACTACCCTGAGGAGTATCCAGAGGAGGCTGCCGAAGAAGAAGGCTTCGTCGACGACTATTCAATCTAGGACGTTTCTCGGTCAGCCGCCTGTAGGTGTTTGGCGTTGACATGGGCTTTATCGCTTTTCGATGAGACTTCCGTTGTGTTAAGTAATCCTACCCTGCGTGGCAGTTATGTGAGACTTGGTCATGTGACCATTTGTTGTAAGACTATTTGAATTCGTGTAATGGATATTGTAATCTGCAATACCAACTCGAGTATGTTGTTCACGACACATTGATTATCGGATCGTGAATGAATGCATACTGTGTTCCTGGACAGCTAGTCTGGCCCCACACTTGTCACGCCCAAAATCAATATCAATCTGGGCGCACAGAGAGCAAGGCCATCTAGCTAGCATTTCCGGATTAAATCCATCGGATCGAAATCAAGTATACTACACGGTCAATCGCAAAAAAAAGGTACTACATGATCAAGCAGGGACCGAGATAGATCTGTGCATGCATGCATTAATTTGCGGAACGGCAACCTTCCCTGGCGCCGATGGCGACGTGAGGACTACTTGTGCTTCATGCGCGGGCATTGTTGATTGTGTTTTATCTTCTGAGACTACTCATAATGAGGAGTAATATAGAGTAGTAACATGTTGATGTTACTAACCTATGTTATTATCTCCACAGTGGGAGTAACATATGTGTGGTGTCTTATTTATTAGGCTATACATTTATTTTATCTTGATAAGTGTGATGTTATAGTAACTAGCTAAGTTACCCAAACAACTCTCTCCTCATTAACTACATGTCACATAAGCAAACTTGTCTTAAAATGTTTGATGTTACCACCTAAGTTACTTTTATTGTGACTAGTTTGACGTCGCTTGCTGGGTAGCAGGTACATCTACACAGCAATGAATATACGATGGCCATGCAAGATCTGAAAGATAGCCATCATTTTCCGTAGTTTACGCGCTTCAGCATGACCCGCGTAGGGGTCACCAAATATTTGGATCCGTACGTGTCGTGTCAAAAATGGTTGCTAGAGGTCTAGAGCACAGTCTAATGACCTTTTTCTAGGTAGGGTTATGTCACTATTTTCACCATGGATAAGAGTCTTATCATAAGACACATGGGTAACCTGATTAGTCGTTTGTACTTTGTAGGGTGTGGCACAGTTGTTTAACCATAGGTCGCACATCGGTTACCCGATTAGCTGACTCATGTGCCCTATGGTAGTAAGAGCTCACGTCGGCACTCCATGACCCAAACTAATTAGCTAATACTGATTGGGCACGAACTCATCCTCTTCGCTAACTGATGAAGAGAGACAACGACAATCTACAGCTGCCCACGAACTAGTCGGTCTCGTCGTGAAGCTTTGTGTAGTGATCACAGAGCTGGATGTGCCACTGCATATTAATTGTCACTGAATCAGATGTATCTATACATGAATCGGTGACTAACCATAAATAACTACTCTCTCCGTTCACAAAAGGATGTCTCAACCTATCTCAAATTTACATGTATCTAGACATGATTTAGTATGTAGATACATTCAAATTTGATCTAAGTTGAGACATCCTTTTGTGAACGGAGGGAGTAGTATGCTTACACAAACAAATATCATGACATGACTACTTGCCTGTACTGGTGACTAACCGGTGTCTCCCCAAGAGTTTAATATGACTCTGATATCAACTTAGCTTAACCTTGCACTGATGTTTCATAAGTTCACATAATTTAGAGGTTCTACCTCATATCTACCAGAGCTTAAATCACCTATGTTTGATGTCATATGTTTCATGCCATGGTCTTATTTCTATTGTAAACGACGTTTTGTGTTGACAATGAGCCATATGTGACAATTTCTGCATTCTTAAAGTTATGCGAGTTTAATATATTTACACGGCATCCTTATTTTGCGTGAGCTAATTTTGACTGCATCGGTTTAATTAATATTGAGTTGTTTTTTTGTCATTCAAATTATGCAATTGCATTTTCATACAAATACAATAGTATTACTATTGCACTCCTTCCGCAATACATGTCTTGCAAATTTAGTTAGAACTAAAAGTTTACAAGTTTGACCAAATATATAGAAGGGAATGTCAACAACTACATAAATGTGTTGTGGAAATATAAGTTATGCCGAATCTGTTGATATTCCTTTGGTATTGGGAATCTTCATATTTTTTGCATATATACTTGGTCAAAATTAGAAATTATTTACTTTGACTAAATTTGTATACCACATATTTGGGGACAGAGGGAGTAGTACGTAATGTCCATTTTGTTGGTCTAATTAATGGTTGAAGTTGAATCACAAAAGACATGTGTATCATGTAAATAAGGACAGAGAGAAAACCTTGAATACAGGGTGTTAGGATGATTCCGCCTTCGTTCAACCAACGGCCGAGAGAAATAGAAAATTCGCAGACTGGGCCAATAAAACTGAATATTATTGTAGTATAATATTTATAAATTTTGTTTAACTCAAACTAGGATACAATTTGGCACATTAACACTCTAATAGGTGCAAACTTGTTGTTCTTATTTCTCAAGTTGTGTTCTAAATTTGAATTTTTCTGAAGTCAAAAGTTCATTTTCGATGAGCTTGAGAGGTACTTTTAAGATTGGGTGCATGAGTTGCACACCAATAGAAGATATGTTCCGTTGCTCTTATAAATCTATATTTAAATAATTTAAATCATTAGAAGTACCATTGCATGTGACTCGACCAAACAACAGGTGCACAATATCGAGGGGCTGATAGGAAATTTAGAAGAGCAAATGATTGTGCTAGTAGAATTTTTTTGATGATTAATCAAAAACAAATTGTGGGAATAATCATTAGTACTAAATAACTTCAACACATTGTAGTGAAACATAAACAATATTATTTGACAATTTTCTTTCCCAAAAAAATAGCAGACACCATGGAAGGATGTTAATCCTGGGAAAACATATAGAACACCAGAAAGCTCACTTTATTATTACAAATTTGAAGGGAAATTACACAAACCCAACCACTCAGATAACACTCGATACATGATTATTAGACAACAATCACTACACATAAACAAACACTCCAACACTTTCAAATGATGGGGCAACCATCCTCCTCCAAACATCTCATCAGATGGAGATGCTGTTGGGGATGCCCCTGGCCGTGAGGCCAGTGGCATCACCCAAGTCGGCAGAGGTGTTTGGGTAGAGAAGCATGTACGGGAAGGTTGGCCCATTCCGGTTCTTGAGTTGGGGGTTTCCATTCAAGGCCACTACCTGACTCTCGATGCCCTCCAGCCTCGTACCGAATCTCTTGAATGCCTCTAGCGCCTTGGCATCTGACGTCCATTCCGGCGTATCACGCTGTCCGAGGTAAATCTCGTCGGAGGAGTGCTTGGACAGGATCTCCAACAATGATATGCCAATGATGGTCTGCACCTGGTTAGTGATGGTGCGGATGAACACCTTTTCCGGGTCAGTAGCCAGCAACGCGTAGTCCTCCGTGTTTGGCTCCGGCATTGGACGACGGCTTGCTGATGGCTTGTTCGGGTGGTAGCCAGCGTACGGGTACTGCCCGAAGTTTACAGCTGCATGGAGCGCGGACCCTGTCCAGATGATGGTGGTGCATGCCTTGACCAGCTCCGCCAAGGTTTGCATCTTGGGCCACCATGTGGCATCCTTGAGGTCGCCATGCCCGACCTCACGAACCTCTTTCCACCACGCCTGCAGCTCCACGTCGCCTTGAAGCACGCTGTCAGTGGTGTAGTAGATGGCTAGATACTCCTGCACCCACAGCTCGATGGCATGCCAGATGGCTAGCCCGTCCACCGCATAAGGATAATCCTTCAGCAGCAGCCGCACCTTGGATGGGCTTGATGGGTCTTTCACCGCCATGCCCCTGGATATTATGATCATTAGTTCATTAGCATGTCATTACTTAACAAACAGTTCTTACTTTGTTCGTTGGGTTACTTAATTAATAGCACAACTTACCTCTTGATTAAATCGTCGGGGAGGGCCTGCTCGGCGAAGTTCCAGTTCTTGTAGGTGACCGCTGACATCTCCATCGCATACTTGCGCTGGAAGACGGTCGTCTCGATGATCCCCCCGGCACTTATGAGCAACTCCCGCGCCCGTGAGTTGATGTTCATGGTGTCACGGTAGTGTGGCTGCAGGAGCTTGTACACCGGGTGGGTCACACTCAGCTGCCGATTCGTGGCGATGATGAAGGGCTCCATCACAGCGTGTGTGTTGAGCCAGTGGCTGATCAGCTGGTGCCAACCGTAGTCGTTGACGCAGACGTAGGCCTTGGCGAGCTGCCATATCCAGGCTTCGACGCCGGTGGTGGCCGGGGTGTAGACGGTGCTATTGGGGACGGTGAGGTCGCCCTGGATAAGAGGCGTGCTCAGCTCGATTGCAACCGGCGCCAGCGTGCCATCGCCTCGCAGGAAAAAGAGAGTCCTCGACGCGTAGATGAAGGTGTCGTCAAGGTTGTTGAGCTTGACGAGGTATGGCATCAGGCGGTCGTGGTGGTCAAGGATGTAGAGCCTGTTGCTGGCGACTGCCTGCTCGGCGCTGAGGCCCTCGAGGCTGTTCCGATCTGCTCCTCGGTGATGGTGCTGGTGTGGTCGCCGTACTTGCTAGGATCAAGAGCACTCTTCGGAGGGAACTCCTGCATTATCATCCAGTGAATTACTTGGACCATTAGTCCTGAGCTAAGTAGCCAATTTAATGAAGTTTATCTATATATGGATCGTTGACTCACCGTGACACGTGTGATCATCATGGGGTTTACGCCGGCAAGAATCTCCCTGGCGAACTCATCGTCAGTCATCCAAGCTTTCTCGTCCGCTGCATGCGTACGTGTGCACAGTTTGAAATGGTTAGTACTCCTAATTATACGTACTACACAGAGAGAATCGATCACTTGGGCTGGATAATTAAGTACCTTTGATGATTTGTGGCTTGGGTAGCTTGAGGATGTAGTCGCCGCCCATTGGGATGAGATCCTTGACGAGCTGGAGCGGGAACTGCTTGCGCATCTCCTCCAGGGCCGGGATGTTGGGCAGCTTGATGCCGCCCTCGTACAGCTTGAGGATGTCCGCGAAGGAGTCGAACTCGCCGGGGGAGAGGTCGACGTAGGTGCGGATGGCCGGAATGATGCCGTCGACGAGCGCCTTGAGCGAGTAGCCGAGGAAGTCCGACTCCTTGAGATGCCCGAACACCTCGTCGCGTGGTACGTAGATGCTCTGGACAAACTTCAACGGCCGGCTCTCGCGATCGGGATCTGCGCAAGGAAAACATCCGATCTCGTAAATTGCTAGTGCTAGCTAATAATTGAACTCAACCGTGGTGGACGGGGAGGAGAGAAGAAACGGACTGGTTGTGAGAGCTTGCGGCCGGTGCGGCAGCGGCGAGGGTACGGGAAATCCTTGGAGCCGCCGAGGACTTGGCGGTCGTCGCCCAGGTCGTGGTAAACGTCATAGCGGTAGACGCGGTCGTACACCTCGTACGGTCCCTGCTTGTCGTCGCCCCTCAGGTTCCGGAGCTCGTCCTCGCGGTAAGGCTTGAGCGCCGCCGGCATCTTGCTGGGCAGGTACGTCTGCGCATACAACCATTAATGCCGTTTCTTCCATTAGAAGTAGAACATACAGACACCACGTCTGGGAACTCACGTCGTTGGCGAAGAAGACGCGGTTGTAGCGGTAGTTATCCTGCGGGTACACCCACGAGTTGGCGACGAAGACGACGGTGCCACGGCCGGGGACGCTGTCGAGGGTGATGGTCTTGAGGAAGAACTCCGAGGTCTTGTTGTTCTTGACGATGACCGCCCCGGGCACGCCCTGCTTCTCCACGTCCCAGTCGAACGTGATGTTGAACTTGGACTCGCCCACAGTGAGAGATGGCAGGATCGTGATAAACAGCTCCAGGCTCGCCTCCGTACCCACCTTTCCACGGTTGCCGTTGTCTGCACACGTAAATACAGTACTAGTGTAAGTGATCAGAGTTCAGAGCTAGCTATAGTACTGTGTCATGCATCATGTCACACTACATTTGTATGCTAGAGAATGAATTAAGGGTGCTCACTGGAATCGACGACGGTGGAGCTGATCAGCTGGCAGGTGACGCCACGGCCGAGGAACTCGGTGACGTTGTCGATCACGGTGGCGCTGAAGTCGTTGAAGTCGAGCGCGTTCTTGCGCATCAGGACCACCGAGCCCTTGAGGTGGGCATTCTTGATCACTCCGGGCAGCACTCCGGGAATCAGGTTGCCGCCAAACATCTTCGATCGGGTATGCTTGCGAGAGAGAAAAACAGTACCAGTGATGGTATGGCTAGCTGTGGATGGTGTGTGAGATATTGAAGACCAATCAAGCTATTTATAGATGAATGGAGGGCTGGGTGCGAGCTAGCATTGGCAACGGTGGACGTTGGATTTCTTGGTCCACTTGTTTGATCAATCGTTTTGATTATTACTAGTGGGTCAAGATAAGATCGCAAATGTAGACAGTGGTATATTGTAGCGTGGGTGGTATCGATCAAGAGAAATATCTGTGTTAATTGTGTATACCTATAGACGTTAGGTGGGAGAGATGTTGAATGACCTCCTCTCCCATGTCTACTTCTAAATCTACATTGACGGGCTTTGAAATGTAGCCTTAACTAGCAGAAACTCTAATTCAAAACCAAGATGGAACTTCAAACTAGCAACAACGTACTTTTCGAGATGTCCATTTAGCTGTTTTGTTATTTCTTGGGCGACCAAGTGTGCACCAAAACCCGTTTGATCCAAACATTGAGATTCCTGTGAGTATAGAAGGTGAGAATATTTTCATCAGCTATGAATGTATTCATTTGTGTAGAGACTGGATGTAATTGGTATCTCATTGATATTAATATGACCCTTTGTTAAAAAAATGAATGTATTCATCTTAAAATATATGAGAACAAAACCCCTCACAAAAACAATTGCAGAGTAATTCTTCGTCAGCACTACAAAATTCGAGGGAGAACCACAAAATTCGAGGGAGCTTTTGCTTTATAGCACTACACTATTCGTGAGCAACATTTCGCTCTTGTGGTACTCTTCTCGACCCAGGAGGCGACCCTAACGGGAGGTGTGAGGGCCGGAGCAGCGGCGGTGGCGACGTTGGCGTCATATGCACGCATTTCCTCCTTCGTTGTGAGAGGCGATGCAAAAGCTTGAGGAGGCGACGTGTAGTTTTGTTCCTGATGAACCTCAGCTCCATAGTGGCCTTCCTTGTCGACAAGCTCGTGGCTGCTATATGTGGATTCAGGCGACCGCCAAGCGAATCGAGTAGCGAAGGTCGGCGTGTGTGCGGGGTGGCCATCAAGGTCAAGAAAGTCGGCGCTGGCGCTGAGGCGGCTGGGTGAGGTAAAGAGAGGCGATCCCGCGAGTGGAAGTTAATCTTTTTGCTAAGAGGTTGGTTCGTCTGCTCAAATTCGGTGATGCTTCTTCTAATAATTTAGATCAATTAAAACTTTTAAGCGTCTGGTTAATTAGACTAGATTTTATTCCTTAAAAGAGAATCTTTTGACAAGTTCAGCCGTTTATGGCTTTGGCTAGAGATGTCCATATGGACTAGGGACACGTTTTTAACCACGTTGTGTTCGACATAACAACATTAGTCGTGGGCCTACTCACCAGGCGCCGGGGGTACGTATCTAGACTAGATAGCTTCTGCAGAAGGATCCAACAACCGTCCCCGACCGTGCAGCTCGTGCAACACGAGCGCCGCGTCTTGACCTATGTGCTTCCAAATGGTCATGCATGTCATGCACGAGCTGGCCGCGAATACCTGCTCAATTTCAGTACGTGCGAACTACGATCGCTGGCCGTCCGATCTGAGCGGGAAAAACCACTTACACCTGCCCTTCATTTTGTATACTGCAATATATATTCGGAGCAACGCGGACGACAGGTCAACAACAATTAACCGATCTAGTACCAAATCTTATTCGCACAGATGCATGCATGCATGGCATCTTGCAAAATACATCAATCATTGGTTCATTGCCATGTGATCCTCGAGGACACTGGAAATCCTTGACCCTCTCAAGCATGGTTGTGATAATTGGATGCCTCTGTGCCTTGTCACCGCACTGTGGCAACTTGCCCGGCCAGCTCGTGTTACATGCAGGTTCGCGCGTCACACCGAAAATATTAGAGCATGTATAATGGTTGATAAGGTGGTATTTTCTAAAACACATATCATACAATGAATCATGTCCTAAGTTATCGGTGACAATTACTATTTGGTTGCTCCTATATTTTGGGGTTGT
Source organism: Poa pratensis (assembly GCA_947311845.1). Classification (NCBI taxonomy): domain Eukaryota; kingdom Viridiplantae; phylum Streptophyta; class Magnoliopsida; order Poales; family Poaceae; genus Poa; species Poa pratensis. The sequence goes on from CAMZMU010000020.1 coordinate 83,903,769, forward strand.
TCAAATTAAATATAGGAGAATATATGAGTACAAGAAGGCATCATATCTCGTAGAATGGCAAAGAGAAGGCAAACTTGTATTTTTTTTTTCTGTTTCTTTCTCGTCCAGAACAACAACAATCCTATTTGGGATTGCTAAGATATGACCATTGTATATGCCTTTATATTCGTTTGGAGGTTTCCGCCGGATATAGGACAAGCCTAGGTAAAGCCATGTCTTACACTGCTATGTCTGTATGAAGTATAAAACGTTGGGATGTTCTTTTGCTTTGTGTTAGGTTAGTGGGGCATCATTACTCTAAGTTTTTGCCCCGTAGGGGTGCTCAAGATCGAGCAATCGCAGCGGGTTTCCTGGATAGTACCTCCTTTTCCAACTTCTTTTGCTTCTTTTCTCCCTTTCGTTCTAAACTCTGCTGTAACGAACTCGTTATTTCTGTCATGCAAGCAATAGAAATGGGCTAGCCCAGTTTTTTTTAAATGGGAGCGTAGCCCCAGCTCTACATCAATTGATGCACACAACTTTCATTATTGCGAAGTTTAAGAATTCAGAGTTTACATCTCAATGGTCACACACAGTGGACAAGTAAATCAGCCAGCGAAATAATAAAAATGTAAAACGTCCAAACATCTTGAAGACGCCTAGCGAGCCGCGATCCACCCTGGTAGTAGATATGCTGTGTGACCATCTCCAGTCGAGAGCATCTGAAATCCATGGACGCCCTTTGTGTCTCCGGTAGCAGGAAAGACCATTTGTGGATCAGGTGCGTAGCTGAGCGAATAACCTGTAAGAAGTTTACATTTGTGCGCTTGTTAAAAATGATATCATTTTGACAATTTCATGAAGACCATACTACAGCACAAATCCTGACTCGAATTTTTGCTTTAATATTCTTTTCAACCCCATTAAGCCAGCTACCAGACATATTCGTCACATTTGCAGGTGGGGCAAATTTTTTTTTTGAAACGAGGCAAAAGCTTTGCCTTTTATATTGATATAGGAGAAGCAAACATGACACGGCCGAGACCAAAAAGGAAAAAGTCAAACATGACAGGGCGTACTAGGCGAAAGAAAGTAGCCCCCTAGGATCCAAATCACCCTACTCCGTCTATTCTCTCAGAAAGATATATCGTCATATCTTCAAAACGCAACTACGCGGCGCGATCGGGGGTCGGGAAGCAGATCAGACAGAGACGTCCAGCGCCGACGGAGGCGGGAAATCGCTTCCCCCTGGGCCAGCAAGGCCAATCAAAGCTTCATCCGCTGCCGTCATGGATGGCAAGTTCAGCCTGAGGAGGGTCCTCAACCCGTTGATTGCCGAATCAGAAAACGGAGCCTTCTTGCAGGTGTTCGTGAATTCTTTCGTAGCCTCCACCAGGGGCATATCTCCAAAGTCGAGCCCCATTTTCTTGTGGAGGACGCGCTGCGCTTTGCCGACCGCTGGGAGTCGAGGATTCGCCGCGAGCCTGCTGCTACGACGGTCGGGGGCGGGTAGAGCCGCATCAGCACGTGGCATTGGCGGAATAGGCGTGGGCAGCAGCGGCACAACCGGCAGGCTGAACAGATCCGCGACACTGCGTATCACGATGCCAGATGAGGGAGTCGTACCCGCAGCATCAGCAACATCATCATCATCACTGTCGTCATCAGTATCGGCAGCGAGGAGGTTTCCAATCGTAGCAGCCTCCGCGTTAGCGTCAATGACGTCCGCGACGGGCTGAAACTCCCTCCTCGCCCAGTCGCCCACCTCCTCGCCGTCCAGCAGTAGCTCCTGCTGATCCAGATCGGCGAGGCATGGCAGGAGCTGCTCCATCTCCTCGTCCTCATCATCCTCACTGGAAAATCCCCCGTCGCACAGCGCGTCGCCAGGCGAGATCAACACCATGGTGAGGCCATCCACGCTCTCTACATCCACGCTGGGATGTCCCCCCTCACACGGCGCGTCACCAGGCGAGAACAGAACGGTGAGGCCCGCGTCCGGAGAAAGGAGCGGGTGACTACTAGACATCAATGGGGAGCACTCCAAAGCCGGACGAGAGACCTCCGGCAACACCTCCCTAGACGCAGCCGTCGACAGGCACAAAAGCACCTCCGACTCAGCCGTCTCGTGGTCGCCGACCTTTCCTTGCATTTGCAGGAGCCCCAGGTCAGTCCTCTCGTTCTCCGCAGAGAGCACATCGTCCACACTCATCTTGTAGCACCTCTCACTAGCCAGCACCCTTGATGCCAAAGTGGAGAAACACACATCCATCGTAGGGTGCGCATGTTCCTGGTTGCCGAGCGCGAGGTCGCTGGAGGTAGAGCTCGTCGGCGCGCTCTGGGCGTGGCGAGCTTGAGTTGGCGGAGTGCGAGTCGCAGTCGTAGCGGGAGACAAAGGCATCGAGGTGGAGCTTGTTGGCGTGCTGCATGAGTGGCCAACCGATCTGGCGGAGCGCGAGTCGCAGACGGAGCCTGGAGCGAATCCTTAGCGACCTTGGCCCACGAAAGAGCTCCTTTCACGAGCGGGAGGAAGAAGGGCGGCACGGCGGCGGGAGTGCAGGGGCTGGCTTGACCTGCTTGGCAGCGAGACGGAGTGGACATGCGCGCTCCTTGTGGCCGGAGCGGTCGCAGGTGAGGCAGCGCACCGGGTCGCGGCACGCGGTGGAGCAGTGGTGCTTGAGGGGAGCAAGGCAACGTCCACATTTCCCCTCGGTACGCCTTTTGAAACGCAGCGCGGCCGCGTCCTGCTGGAAGCGGCGCGAGATGGGCCCCGCCACCCCACACGCCATACGGCGTTCCTCGCGGCGGGCGTGGCGCGAGAGCACCGTACACCATGCGCCATCCGACGGCAAGCTCCTCGAGCCCCTCGCCTCCGGCGACAGCAGCCGCAGAGCGGAGGGATGAGACGCAGCATGAAGCCTTGGCGATGGCAGGGATGCCTCGTGGATGCGGGGGCGGGGATGTTGAAGCGCACGGTCCGCCGTGGGCGAGCAGGTGCGACGACATTGGAGGCCGAGGGATGGCGGAGGATGCTGACCAGCCGCCTCCCCGCAGACGGCGCGACAGGTGGGCAACCCTCGAGGCGCCAAGATGTCAAAGCAGCGTTGACGTCCTCGTGGATAACGGCGGAGGTGGAGGTGAAGTCGAGGACGCCCTCCACGACGCTCCTGAGACGTGGAGCGGGAGGAGCCATCTGCGGGCCGCAAAACCAACGGGCGCGGCGGCAGGTAGAGGTGGCCGGACGCCGGAGCCGTCACGGGGCGGGGAGAGCCCATTTGCGGCGCCGGTCGGAGCGCGGTCGCCCGTGAGGCCGCGGGAGTGGGCTGGACGCAGAGGCGAAGCGGAGCGCCGGCCAGCGGGCTTTTTCTTCGACGGGACGAGACGCCGAGCGGGAGGAAGAGGAGCAGGGGACAGAGCAGCGACAGGATCTGGCAGGGAGGCGAACGGCGGTGGCGCCACCACAACATTCAAGAGCAGGTGCCGCGGGACGGAGCCCAGCGCGGGGGCGACACAGTCAGCAGGGGCAGAAGCTTCGAGGTCGAGGGAGCCCGTGATGACGCTCCGGAGATGCGGCGAACTCGCTCTCCCGCGCGCCGGCGGAGAGGAGAGGGATGGAGAGCTCCGTCCCGAGGACGCTCGAACCAGGGGCGCCGTGCCAAGGAAAGCGGGCGTGAAGCCGGGAGGCAAGGTAGCCGGAGGTGGAGGTGGCCGCTGCGGGCGCAGGGAGACGGCGTGGTGGCGGCCGGCGGCGCGGGCAGGTGCCGGGCGCCGGGCGCGTCGCGAGATTGAAGGAGGCGAGCGAACCCAGCCAGCCCCGGCAGCTCGGAGGGCGTCGCCGGGACACACCCGGAGCCAGAGGACGCGGCGATGCATGCTGGGGGCCCTTCCGAAGGCGTGGCGATGACGGAGTTGGCTGCTCCGCCTTGAAGAGCCGCTGCGATGACGAAGGACGACGCCCGGCGCACAGGGGCAGAGTAGCGTGTGGTCGATGACGAGGCCCGGCGCGCGGAAGCAGTATAGCGCGAGGTCATGGACGGCAAACGAGCGGCCCCAAAGAGCACGCGCTCGGTCGCCCGCAGGCGCGGCAGACGGTCGGCGACGCCGGCGTGGTGGGGCTCACTGCTGGGGACGCTGGAGCTCGAGAGCGGCGGCCGAGTCACGGCAGCAGGGCGCCACGAAGGTCGGGCGGCGGAGGAGGCGAAAACCGGCACCGAGAGGCCGTGGCCGGCCGGCGACGGCGAAGATGACGAAGCCGGCAGCGGGGACGAGGGCGCGTCGAGGACGACGGGGGCGAAGCCAGGGGGAAGCCGGGCCGGCCGAAGGGCCAGCTGGGAGTGGCGCGTCGGGGCAGTGGGCCGGACGGCGGCCGGCGCAACGCTGGATCCAGATAGAGACGGGAAACTCGCAAAACCAAGAAAAGCTGGACGGAAAAAAGCAGGGATGTTGGCAGGCGGTGGAGGGGGCTGTCTGGGGTGGCAGGGGAGTCTGGCAGAGGACCTGGGGGTCGCCGGCAACCGGGCGGCGAGCTGCGCGGGCGGCCGCCGCGCGCGTCGCGAGAGCCCAGACCAACTGTCATAATTTCAGTTTTTCTAGTGGGCAATATTAAAAGCATACTGAACCGTACTCCAAATAATATGAGCAAAGAGGCATGCAAAAATAAGTGATTAATAGACTCCTCGGACTCACAAAACGCAATTTTTTTACACCCATTCCATTGACGCTTGGCAAGATTATCTTTTGTAAGAATAACTTTGTTATATAAGAACCGCATGAAGATCTTAATCTTAAGTGGCACCTCTAATTTCCATATGTATTTTCGCAAGAAATCAGTATGTCCATTTAAAAATCTGTATACAAGGATTTTACCGTAAAATTCTTGAAGCATCAAGTTTCCAAACAAAGTTATCGTCTTCATCTGTTAACTGTATGGACATAAGCCGATGAAGTAGGGGCTAGCCCAGTTGGAAAGAAAAAAAAGCCATGTCTTACATGGAGCGGGAACAAATCGTGTCTGCGTATATGTGATACATACGGATGTGCATAGGAGCGGCTCATTCATTCATACTTGTCTAATCCTTGTGAATCAATGCACGTACTATTACCCAACTAACAAGGAAATGCAATGCATTGCAAACCAAATCTTACAAATCCTACTGGCAATCATATGGATGGGCGCTTAGGTTTGTGGGGTGGGATTTGTGTACATGTAACCATGTATATCATGTCGTGTGTCGACTATCCGTTGCCACAACGACACTGTCGAAATGACATTGATTTTTTTTCGAGAATAACGGGGGGATTCTCCCCACCGCTTGTATTATTACTCGACGCAACCCTTCAACATGCGCCAAATGTTACAATGTAGCAGCAAACATCGGGGGGAGGGGGAGAGTATGGTAACAACAATCACACATGAGCACACTGAAGGATATAGCCACGCAGGGCATCAGCCGACACTAGAACATCATCTTTCAACCTATGTGACCAAACGACTAGATCGTCCGTCGTGCGACGGAGCACCTCTGCTGCCGAGCACGTTTTGCTGTTGAAGACGACGCCATTTCTAGCCTTCCAAAGTTGCCAAAGGACAGCGGCACAGCCTAGCTCCCATGCCGCCGGCTCGGTAGGGATCGGCGCAACCAGGTTCCAGACGGTGGAGCTGACCAAGACGGGCCAGCCTAGCCGTGTCCAGGTCGCCCGTGGGATGGCGCATCCGAAGAGCAGGTGGTGAGTTGTCTCGGGTGCACTGCAGGAAGCACACGAGGAGGAAGGAGCACAGTGTTTGTAGTGGAGGTTGAAGCGGGTGCTGAGACGACCGGAGCCCGCGAGGAGACAGAAAACCTTAATCTTGGGAGGGAGACGCGAGTTCCAGCAGCCGGTCGCGTGAGGGTCGGGGACGCAAACGGGGGCTGTGCAGGCGTAGACGGCGCGAGAGCTGAAAGAAGACTCGGGCCCGGCCCCATGCCATAGAGCGGCAGTCCTCGCACCCGTCGAGAGACGTGGACGCAATGATGCGAAGCACCGCCGTGAGCTCGCAAGCAGCAGCCGTGGAGAGCCTCGGCTGGAAGGTGATACCGGAGGTACAAAGTAGCGGAGACCGAAATATTTGGCCGAAGGCAATGAGAGAAAATGGCGGGGAACAAGGAGGCGAGCGTCCCGGAGGACGTCCATCTGTCCTGCTAGAAGGAGGTGTGGTTCCCGTCGTGTACGGTGGAGGTGGTGAGAGCACGGTAAGTTGGAAGACAAAGGTGAAGAATTTTTTTGAGGTAGGAGGGGGAAGTAGTAACGTCGCCCATGTCGCGCCCGTAGGAACGCCAGAACCAGTCCTTCCGGGGCAGCTCTTCCCGCTGGTGTAGCTTATGCACGAAGTTCATGAGGAGAGCGAGGTTCTGCCGGTGAAGGTCCCGCATCCCGAATCCGCCAACCTATTTAGACAAACAAACCTTTTCGCAAGCCATTAGACAAGGAGCCTCAGAGCAGAGTCCTTGCCAGTCCAAAAGAAGAAACGACGCCTTTTGTCGATCGCTTCAACTACACCACGGGACAAAAGAAAAGAGCACATAAAATAAGTAGCAAGATTATTTAAAACAGCATTGCAAAGTACAAGTCTCCCCCAGACATTGATTTTTGTAAGAGATATATAAAATCTTTTGTATCAGTTATACGTTATATGTACATTGACTCTATACTTGGTCGATGCGTGCTTCATCAGCGGAGCATGGCGACAATAGTGCGATTGTCACCAAACGCGTAAACAAGTCTGCTGCTGCATGCCTGCTTGTGAGTTCAGGCGTATTATCCTAGCAATACATAAAACAGTAAGAAAACAATCAATTTGATGCTATCTTTTTTTTTTTGACACATCCAACACCCTCATATATTCACCAAAACCATCCACATACAAGTACATAGATCAAAGAAATTGAAGAACACACATACGAGGAGGAAGATCCAGAGCCAGCAACGGGAGCCGCAGCTCCGCCGGCGACGAAGACGATGGCCAGCAAACCACCTTGCCACTGCCTGGGCAACTTTTCGACCCTTGAGAGACGCCTCCAAGCCTACCCGCCGCGCCGCGCCGAGCTTGTTGTCGATGAACACGCAGGGAGACGCCCCCCTGGCACCGCTTCCCTCCCTTGCCTCAGCCGCCACCGGATCCGCCGCAGAAGGAAGCTGGAGATCCCGAATCACCCTGGATGAACAACACAACACCAGCGCCACCGCACCGCAGCAGCTGGAGCAGAAGGCCGCGCACGGCAGATCCGTGGATCTGCGAGCACGGCGAGGTCGACGACCGCACGACGAGGCCCCACCGGAGCTCCACCGCCGGAGAGGAAGGACGCCGACGCCAAAACCCACCGACCGCACCACCGCCTCCACAGCGCCGCCGGCGGGAACCCCCACACCACTACTCTATGTACACGAGGGGATCCGGGGATCCCCCACCCACCCGCCGCCGGAGCGGACGGGGGGAGAGAGATCCCGCGGATCCGCGACGGTGAGAGCGCGGCGCGCGGGTGGTTCCAAGAAATCGCCTTCTTCACCACTGTAGCGAGGAAGGAGGGGAAGTGCGACCCTGGCTATTTGATGCTATCTTTGTAGCTGTCAATTCAGCTATGTGTGGATCACGCTTGCTGCTTGCTGTATATGTATGTACATATGACGTGCGGAATACTTTATTTAGCTGACACCTGTGGTTATCCTTGATTGCCACTAGCCAATCTAGTAGTCTAAAATAGGCCAAAAGATTTGCAGTAACTTAACTTAAGCGTACAAAAATTACAACCGTTTCTGGACGCTGGGTTACCACCAAACATCAGTACCGTTGCCAGCGGCGTGCCGTTCAGTCTGCACCCTGGCTACCATTAGGGACGGATCCAGAAATTTAACTTTAGGTGTTCAAATTCTAAGCAATAGAAAACATAAAGGTGAAACCATTCCTTACATGCAAATAAAAGTACAAATTGGCCATTGTAACAACAGTATCTCAAAAAGGATACGGAATTTGCAAAAAAATAAAGGAAATTATAATTCGACCATAGGATCTATCATAGCTTGGAAGCAAGATATGAAGACATCATCCTGCACTTGTAGAAAGAGTTCTCGCTCCTCAATGAATGTAAACAAACAATATTAAATAGTTGGTTCCCCATTTTTGTTTTGTAGCTTCTTCACATAATTCACTTGAGAAAATTCCCTCTCAACACTAGCAATTGCTACGGGTAGTGTTAATGCCAATTTGAGAAGCATGTAAACAAGGTTATCGGTCATATTCTTGTTTGTTTCAATAAGCAAAATAGGGAGCTGAAGCGATGGAGATTTGTGGGGTTTCTGTAGAATCTTGAGGGTCTTCCAACCGGCTTATGAGGACCTTACAATTACATAGCCTCGTTGCTTTAAAATCGGTCTTTTGATATCTTTTTGAGGACTAGACGGATGGAAAAATACATATGTAGAACATGGTTTGAGCAGGCATAGCCTCGCCGCTCGCTGCTCTATTTGGAAGACCTTCCCGTCTCTAGCTCGCTGCCCTGTTTTTTCTCTTTTTTCTGAGAGGCCCGATGCTCTGTTTGAGCTGGTTGCTGGGCACAGGTCCGCAGTCCAGACTTGGCTGCCTGGCTTAGTTGCATGTTAGGCTGCAGAATGGTTGGGTCTCATGGACGTTTCAGCCCATTTCTCTGCTAATTCGAAGTTTCAGCCCATGTTTACTCCCGAGCTCCGGTGCTCCCCGTGTTTCAAAAAATTCTAATCCTATTTCAAAGTTTCAAAAATATTTAAACAAATCATGGATATTCTTAATGATGTATTATAAAAAGTTGCAAAGTTTAATTAGAAATACTTTGTATTTTGACCTACACAAAAAAGACAAATTTACATATGTGAGTATATTGTTTCAAATCTTCAAACTTTTGAAGATTTTTTCATTTATTTGTAGCCCATAATATAAATAATTTCACGTTGTGGTTTTGCATGTTTCTAGGCTACATCATCGATTACATCCATAATTATTTTTAATTTATTTTAAATATTCTAATTTTCTTTTTGAACGAAAGGAGCTTTGGAGCACAAATGGGAGATGCCTCATAAACACTTATAGCCTACTGTATCGGATTTTCACTCACTTTGGGCCAGTCCATGAACCGTGCACTCACTCCACATTCTAAGTTAAATCAATCTTTTAGCGACCCTAAAAATCAATCTTTTAGTGTACACCCCCTCAAAAATAAAGGGGCACATAAGTTGATTTGTACTGGTTTAGAGACGCATGCTATATGCAACCAGCCTCCACGTCACCAGCAAAAAGATTACACAGGCACTATTTATCGCCTTTTGCAAGTCGTATTTTCAATTCACACACAGTCGTTATCTTGTTTGGACCGGCCCATCGTTCGAAGTCGACGTTCATCGTACTCGTGTCGTGACAACGCGCTCATCCATCGCCCAAGATCTTTGGTCCTCAGCTCCTCGTGACTGCACCTCTAGTCTTGTGAGTCCATGCGTTTTATTTTTATCTATTTTGTTTTGTTTTTTCTTCTTTTTGTATTTTTATTTTTTGGTTTCTTTTCAATTTATTTTTCTTTTTTAAGTAATACATGAATACATTTTTTTGGGTTTCTTTTCTATTCCTACGTAGTAATACAGGATTGTTTTAGCCTGAAATGTATTCTCCTATTTCCATGAATATTTTAAACTTGCGAATACTATTCTTAAAAGAACATCAACTTTTAAATAATGAGGCAAAGTTTCCTTTCGATCGTGAACCACTGTTTCCAAGAGATGAGCATTGTTTTACCTAACATAAACATTTTTTTTGAGAAAATGTTTTACAGACGTCAAAAAATAGTTCACAGTTTTGAAAAAGAAGTTTCACGAGGTTGAAAAACTGTTTTGACGTTAAAAAAAACGTTCATCTATGTAAAAAATGGTCATGTATTTTCGATATATTTCACGAAGGCTAAGAAAATGGTTCACAAGGTTTAAAATTGTACACTTGGTTTAAAATAAATGTTCCTGAGTTTAGAAAATGTTCACAGGGTTCGCAAATGTTCAAGGGTAAAAAAGAAGCGTTCAGATATGTAAAAACAATTCATCGGGAAATTATTCATGAAGGTTGAGAAAATTGTTCACGAGGTTTAAAATTCTTTGTTTCTATTCTTTTCCCTTTTTGTTTATTTTTTCAGTTTTTTATTTTCACTTATTTTGTCTTTCCTCTCTTTTCTTTAAACGATGTGAACATTTTTTTTTTATCTCGGAGATCAGTTGTTTCGTCCGTGAATGTTTTTTGAACACCGTGAACAATTATTAGAGGGGAACACCTTTTTATCATGAACCATTTTTATTCATTGTGAACCATTTTTTTATCGTGAACCATTTTTATTATAAGTGAGCACCTTTAAATTTCCGAAAATATGTGAATACTTTTATTGTGAACCATTATTATTATACGTGAATGTCTTTATTTACTGTGAACCATTTTTAAATTTACAGGGGAACGCTTTTTAATTTATTGTGATCTCGAGTTTAAAAAAATGTTATGGCCAAAACGTGATGAATTTATATCTACAACTATTTATCAGCTCGAGTATGGAATATATAAAACTTTAAATCATTTTTTCCTACAGGTTCTTCTTTTAATTTACCAGAGCTTAAATCACATATGTTTGATGTCATATGTTTCATGTCGTGGTCTTATTACTATTGTAAACAACATTTGTGTTGACAAGGAGCCATATGTAACAATTTCCACATTCAAGTTATGTGAGTTTAATATATTTACACGACGTCCTTATTTTTGTGATCTAACTTTGGCTGCCATCGGTTTAATTAATATTGAATTGATTATTTGTCATTCAAAATATGCAATTATATTTTAATACACATACAATAGTATAACTAAAAGCTTACCTAGTTTGACCAAATATATAGAAGGGAATGTCAACAACTACATAAATGTGTTGTGGAAATATATCTTATGCTGAATCTGTTCATATTCCTTTGGTATTGGAAATCTTCATATTTTTTGCATATATACTTGGTCAAAATTAGAAATTATTTACTTTCACTAAATTTGTGTACCACATATTCGGGGCCAGAGGGAGTAGTACGTAACGTCCATTTTGTTGGTCTAATTAATGGTTAAAGTTGAATCACAAAAGACATGTGTATCATGTACATAAGGACACAGAGAAAACGTTGAATACATGGTGTTATGATGATTCTTCCCTCGTTCCACCAACGACCGAGAGAAATAGAAAATTCATAGATTGGGCCAATGAAAATGAACATTATTGTAGTATAATTTTTTAATATAATTTTATTTAACTCATACTAGGATACAATTTGGCCCATTAACACTCTCATAGGTGCAAATTCGTTGTTTTTATTTCTCAAGTTGTCTTCTAAATTTGAATTTTTCTTAAGTCAAAAGTTTCATTTTCGATGAGCTTGAGAGGTACTTATAAAATTGGGTGCATGAGTTGCACAACAATTGAAGATATGTTGCATTGCTCTTATAAATCTATCTTTAAATCATTAGAAGTACCATTGCATGTGACTCGATCGAACAACAGGTGCACAATATCAAGGGGCTGATAGGAAATTTAGAAGAGCAAATGATTGTGCTAGTAGAAAATTCTTGATGATTAATCAAAAACAAATTGTGGGAATAATCATTAGTACTAAATAACTTCAACACATTGTAGTGAAACATAAACAATATTATTTGACAATTTTTCTTTCCCAAAAAAATAGCAGACACCATGGAAGGATGTTGATCCTGGGAAAACATATAGAACACCAGAAAGCTCACTTTATTATTACAAATTTGAAGGGAAATTACACAAACCCAACCACTCAGATAACACTCGATACATGATTATTAGACAACAATCACTACACATAAACAAACACTCCAACACTTACAAATGATGGGGAACCATCCTCCTCCAAACGTCTCATCAGATGGAGATGCTGTTGGGGATGCCCCTTGCAGTGAGGCCAGTGGCATCACCCAAGTCGTCAGAGGTGTTTGGGTAGAGCAGCATGTACGGGAAGGCCGGTCCATTGCGGTTCTTGAGTTGAGGGTTTCCATTCAAAGCCACCACCTGACTCTCGATGCCCTCTAGCCTGGTGCCGAATCGCTTGAATGCCTCTATTGCCTTGGCATCCGATGTCCACTCCGGTGTATCACGCTGCCCGAGGTAAATCTCGTCGGAGGAGTGCTTGGACAGGATCTCCAACAATGATATGCCCATGATGGCCTGCAGCTGGTTAGTGATGGTGCGGATGAACACCTTTTCCGGGTCAGTAGCCAGCAACGCGTAGTCCTCCGTGTTTGGCTCCGGCATTGGACGACGGCTTGCTGATGGCTTGTTCGGGTGGTAGCCAGCGTACGGGTACTGCCCGAAGTTTACAGCTGCATGGAGCGCGGACCCTGTCCAGATGATGGTGGTGCATGCCTTGACCAGCTCCGCCAAGGTTTGCATCTTGGGCCACCATGTGGCATCCTTGAGGTCGCCATGCCCGACCTCACGAACCTCTTTCCACCACGCCTGCAGCTCCACGTCGCCTTGAAGCACGCTGTCAGTGGTGTAGTAGATGGCTAGATACTCCTGCACCCACAGCTCGATGGCATGCCAGATGGCTAGCCCGTCCACCGCATAAGGATAATCCTTCAGCAGCAGCCGCACCTTGGATGGGCTTGATGGGTCTTTCACCGCCATGCCCCTGGATATTATGATCATTAGTTCATTAGCATGTCATTACTTAACAAACAGTTCTTACTTTGTTCGTTGGGTTACTTAATTAATAGCACAACTTACCTCTTGATTAAATCGTCGGGGAGGGCCTGCTCGGCGAAGTTCCAGTTCTTGTAGGTGACCGCTGACATCTCCATCGCATACTTGCGCTGGAAGACGGTCGTCTCGATGATCCCCCCGGCACTTATGAGCAACTCCCGCGCCCGTGAGTTGATGTTCATGGTGTCACGGTAGTGTGGCTGCAGGAGCTTGTACACCGGGTGGGTCACACTCAGCTGCCGATTCGTGGCGATGATGAAGGGCTCCATCACAGCGTGTGTGTTGAGCCAGTGGCTGATCAGCTGGTGCCAACCGTAGTCGTTGACGCAGACGTAGGCCTTGGCGAGCTGCCATATCCAGGCTTCGACGCCGGTGGTGGCCGGGGTGTAGACGGTGCTATTGGGGACGGTGAGGTCGCCCTGGATAAGAGGCGTGCTCAGCTCGATTGCAACCGGCGCCAGCGTGCCATCGCCTCGCAGGAAAAAGAGAGTCCTCGACGCGTAGATGAAGGTGTCGTCAAGGTTGTTGAGCTTGACGAGGTATGGCATCAGGCGGTCGTGGTGGTCAAGGATGTAGAGCCTGTTGCTGGCGACTGCCTGCTCGGCGCTGAGGCCCTCGAGGCTGTTCCCGATCTGCTCCTCGGTGATGGTGCTGGTGTGGTCGCCGTACTTGCTAGGATCAAGAGCACTCTTCGGAGGGAACTCCTGCATTATCATCCAGTGAATTACTTGGACCATTAGTCCTGAGCTAAGTAGCCAATTTAATGAAGTTTATCTATATATGGATCGTTGACTCACCGTGACACGTGTGATCATCATGGGGTTTACGCCGGCAAGAATCTCCCTGGCGAACTCATCGTCAGTCATCCAAGCTTTCTCGTCCGCTGCATGCGTACGTGTGCACAGTTTGAAATGGTTAGTACTCCTAATTATACGTACTACACAGAGAGAATCGATCACTTGGGCTGGATAATTAAGTACCTTTGATGATTTGTGGCTTGGGTAGCTTGAGGATGTAGTCGCCGCCCATTGGGATGAGATCCTTGACGAGCTGGAGCGGGAACTGCTTGCGCATCTCCTCCAGGGCCGGGATGTTGGGCAGCTTGATGCCGCCCTCGTACAGCTTGAGGATGTCCGCGAAGGAGTCGAACTCGCCGGGGGAGAGGTCGACGTAGGTGCGGATGGCCGGAATGATGCCGTCGACGAGCGCCTTGAGCGAGTAGCCGAGGAAGTCCGACTCCTTGAGATGCCCGAACACCTCGTCGCGTGGTACGTAGATGCTCTGGACAAACTTCAACGGCCGGCTCTCGCGATCGGGATCTGCGCAAGGAAAACACCCGATCCTCTCGTAAATTGCTAGTAGCTAACTAATAATTGAACTCAACCGTGGTGGACGTGGGTGGAGAGAAGAAACGGACTGGTCTGTGAGAGCTTGCGGCCGGTGCGGCAGCGGCGAGGGTACGGGAAATCCTTGGAGCCGCCGAGGACTTGGCGGTCGTCGCCCAGGTCGTGGTAAACGTCATAGCGGTAGACGCGGTCGTACACCTCGTACGGTCCCTGCTTGTCGTCGCCCCTCAGATTCCGGAGCTCGTCCTCGCGGTAAGGCTTGAGCGCCGCCGGCATCTTGCTGGGCAGGTACGTCTGCGCATACAACCATTAATGCCGTTTCTTCCATTAGAAGTAGAACATACAGACACCACGTCTGAGAATGAACTCACGTCGTTGGCGAAGAAGACGCGGTTGTAGCGGTAGTTATCCTGCGGGTACACCCACGAGTTGGCGACGAAGACGACGGTGCCACGGCCGGGGACGCTGTCGAGGGTGATGGTCTTGAGGAAGAACTCCGAGGTCTTGTTGTTCTTGACGATGACCGCCCCGGGCACGCCCTGCTTCTCCACGTCCCAGTCGAACGTGATGTTGAACTTGGACTCGCCCACAGTGAGAGATGGCAGGATCGTGATAAACAGCTCCAGGCTCGCCTCCGTACCCACCTTTCCACGGTTGCCGTTGTCTGCACACGTAAATACAGTACTAGTGTAAGTGATCAGAGTTCAGAGCTAGCTATAGTACTGTGTCATGCATCATGTCATGTCACACTACATTTGTATGCTAGAGAATGAATTAAGGGTGCTCACTGGAATCGACGACGGTGGAGCTGATCAGCTGGCAGGTGACGCCACGGCCGAGGAACTCGGTGACGTTGTCGATCACGGTGGCGCTGAAGTCGTTGAAGTCGAGCGCGTTCTTGCGCATCAGGACCACCGAGCCCTTGAGGTGGGCATTCTTGATCACTCCGGGCAGCACTCGGGAATCAGGTTGCCGCCAAACATCTTCGATCGGGTATGCTTGCGAGAGAGAAAAACAGTACCAGTGATGGTATGGCTAGCTGTGGATGGTGTGTGAGATATTGAAGACCAATCAAGCTATTTATAGATGAATGGAGGGCTGGGTGCGAGCTAGCATTGGCAACGGTGGACGTTGGATTTCTTGGTCCACTTGTTTGATCAATCGTTTTGATTATTACTAGTGGGTCAAGATAAGATCGCAAATGTAGACAGTGGTATATTGTAGCGTGGGTGGTATCGATCAAGAGAAATATCTGTGTTAATTGTGTATACCTATAGACGTTAGGTGGGAGAGATGTTGAATGACCTCCTCTCCCATGTCTACTTCTAAATCTACATTGACGGGCTTTGAAATGTAGCCTTAACTAGCAGAAACTCTAATTCAAAACCAAGATGGAACTTCAAACTAGCAACAACGTACTTTTCGAGATGTCCATTTAGCTGTTTTGTTATTTCTTGGGCGACCAAGTGTGCACCAAAACCCGTTTGATCCAAACATTGAGATTCCTGTGAGTATAGAAGGTGAGAATATTTTCATCAGCTATGAATGTATTCATTTGTGTAGAGACTGGATGTAATTGGTATCTCATTGATATTAATATGACCCTTTGTTAAAAAATGAATGTATTCATCTTAAAATATATGAGAACAAAACCCCTCACAAAAACAATTGCAGAGTAATTCTTCGTCAGCACTACAAAATTCGAGGGAGCTTTTGCTTTATAGCACTACACTATTCGTGAGCAACATTTCGCTCTTGTGGTACTCTTCTCGACCCAGGAGGCGACCCTAACGGGAGGTGTGAGGGTCATTCGTGAGCAGCGGCGGTGGCGACGTTGGTGTCATATGCACGCATTTCCTCCTTCGTTGTGAGAGGCGATGCAAAAGCTTGAGGAGGCGACGTGTAGTTTTGTTCCTGATGAACCTCAGCTCCATAGTGGCCTTCCTTGTCGACAAGCTCGTGGCTGCTATATGTGTCATTCAGGCGACCGCCAAGCGAATCGAGTAGCGAAGGTCGGCGTGTGTGCGGGTGGCCATCAAGGTCAAGAAAGTCGGCGCTGGCGTTGAGGCGGCTGGGTGAGGTAAAGAGAGGCGACCCGCGAGTGGAAGTTAATCTTTTTGCTAAGAGGTTGGTTCGTCTGCTCAAATTCGGTGATGCTTCTTCTAATAATTTAGATCAATTAAAACTTTTAAGCGTCTGGTTAATTAGACTAGATTTTATTCCTTAAAAGAGATCTTTTGACAAGTTCAGCCGTTTATGGCTTTGGCTAGAGATGTCCATATGGACTAGGGACACGTTTTTAACCACGTTGTGTTCGACATAACAACATTAGTCGTGGGCCTACTCACCAGGCGCCGGGGGTACGTATCTAGACTAGATAGCTTCTGCAGAAGGATCCAACAACCGTCCCCGACCGTGCAGCTCGTGCAACACGAGCGCCGCGTCTTGACCTATGTGCTTCCAAATGGTCATGCATGTCATGCACGAGCTGGCCGCGAATACCTGCTCAATTTCAGTACGTGCGAACAATGATCGCTGGCCGTCCGATCTGAGCGGGAAAAACCACTTACACCTGCCCTTCATTTTGTATACTGCAATATATATTCGGAGCAACGCGGACGACAGGTCAACAACAATTAACCGATCTAGTACCAAATCTTATTCGCACAGATGCATGCATGCATGGCATCTTGCAAAATACATCAATCATTGGTTCATTGCCATGTGATCCTCGAGGACACTGGAAATCCTTGACCCTCTCAAGCATGGTTGTGATAATTGGATGCCTCTGTGCCTTGTCACCGCACCGTGGCAACTTGCCCGGCCAGCTCGTGTTACATGCAGGTTCGCGCGTCACACCGAAAATATTAGAGCATGTATAATGGTTGATAAGGTGGTATTTTCTAAAACACATATCATACAATGAATCATGTCCTAAGTTATCGGTGACAATTACTATTTGGTTGCTCCAATATTTTGGGGTTGTTAAAATTAAATATAGGAGAATATATGAGTACAAGAAGGCATCATATCTCGTAGAATGGCAAAGAGAAGGCAAACTTGTATTTTTTTTTTCTGTTTCTTTCTCGTCCAGAACAACAATTATCCTATTTGGGATTGCTAAGATATGACCATTGTATATGCCTTTATATTCGTTTGGAGTTTCCGCCGGATATAGGACAAGCCTAGGTAAAGCCATGTCTTACACTGTTATGTCTGCATGAACTATAAAACGTCGGGATGTTCTTTTGCTTTGTGTTAGGTTAGTGGGGCATCATTACTCAAGTTTTTGCCCCGTAGGGGTGCTCAAGATCGAGCAATCACAGCGGGTTTCCTGGATAGTACCTCCTTTTCCAACTTCTTTTGCTTCTTTTGTCCCTTTCGTTCTAAATTCTCCTGTAACGAACTAGTTTTTTCTGTCATGCAAGCAATAGAAATGGGCTAGCCCAGATTTTTTTTTTAAATGGGAGCCTAGCCCCAGCCTCTACATCAATTGATGCACACAACTTTCTTTATTGCGAAGTTTAAGAATTCAGAGTTTACATCTCAATGGTCACACAGAGTGGACAAGTAAATCAGCCAGGAAAATAATAAAAATGTAAAACGTACAAACATCTTGAAGACGCCTAGCGAGCCACGATCCACCCTGGTAGTAGATATGCCGTGCGACCATCTCCAGTCGAGAGCATCCGAAATCCATGGACGCCCTTTGTGCCCCGGTAGCAGGAAAGACCATTCGTGAATCAGGTGCGTAGCTGAGCGAATAACCTTTAAGAAGTTTACATTTGTGCGCTTGTTAAAAATGATATCATTTTGACAATTTCATGAAGACCATACTACAGCACAAATCCTGACTCGAATGTTTGCTTTAATATTCTTTTCAACCCCATTAAGGCAGCTACCAGACATATTCGTCACGTTTGCACGTGGGGCAATATTAAAAGCATACTGAACCGTAGTCCAAATAATATGAGCAATGAGGCATGCAAAAAATAAGTGATTAATAGACTCCTCGGACTCACAAAACGCAAATTTTTTTACACCCATTCCATTGACGCTTGGCAAGATTATCTTTTGTAAGAATAACTTTGTTATATAAGAACCGCATGAAGATCTTAATCTTAAGTGGCACCTCTAATTTCCATATGTATTTTCGCAAGAAATCAGTATGTCCATTTAAAATTCTGTATACAAGGATTTTACTGTAAAATTCTTGAAGCATCAAGTTTCCAAACAAAGTTATCGTCTTCATCTGTTAACTGTATGGACATAAGCTATATGTGATACATACGGATGTGCATAGGAGCGGCTCATTCATTCATTCATACTTGTCTAATCCTTGTGAATCAATGCATGTACTATTACCCAACTAACAAGGAAATGCAATGCATTGCAAACCAAATCTTACAAATCCTACTGGCAATCATATGGATGGGCACTTAGGTTTGTGGGGTGGGATTTGTGTACATGTAACCATGTATATCATGTCGTGTGTCGACTATCCGTTGCCACAACGACACTGTCGAAATGACATTGATTTTTTTTCGAGAATAACGGGGGGATTCTCCCCACCGCTTGTATTATTACTCGACGCAACCCTTCAACATGCGCCAAATGTTACAATGTAGCAGCAAACATCGGGGGGAGGGGGAGAGTATGGCAACAACAATCACACATGAGCACATTGAAGGATATAGCCACGCAGGGCATCAGCCGACACTAGAAAATCATCTTTCAACCTATGTGACCAAACGGCTAGATCGTCCGACGCGCGACGGAGCACCTCTGCTGCGGAGCACGTTTTGCTGTTGAAGACGATGTCATTTCTAGCCTTCCAAAGTTGCCAAAGGACAGCGGCAGAGCCTAGCTCCCATGCTGCCGGCTCGGTAGGGATCGGCGCAACCAGGTTCCAGACGGTGGAGCTGACCGAGACGGGCCAGCCTAGCCGTGTCCAGGTCGCCCGAGGGATGGCGCATCCGAAGAGCAGGTGGTGAGTTGTCTCGGGTGCACTGCAGGAAGCACACGAGGAGGAAGGAGCACAGTGTTTGTAGTGGAGGTTGAAGCGGGTGCTGAGACGACCGGAGCCCGCGAGGAGACAGAAAACCTTAATCTTGGGAGGGAGACGCGAGTTCCAGCAGCCGGCCGCGTGAGGGTCTGATACGTCTCAAACGTATCTATAATTTTTGATGTTCCATGCTGTTATTATATCAATTGCTACATGTTTTGGCTATACTTTATATCATTTTTATGCATTTTCTGGGACTAACCTATTAACAAGATGCCACAGTGCCAGTTACCTGTTTTCTGCTGTTTTTGGTTTCAGAAAATCTATTAAGGAAATATTCTCGGAATTGGACGAAACAAAAGACATCGTCAATAATATCACGAGGAGATCACGGAGTCCAAAGGGGAGTCGGAGCAGACCCACCAGGGGGCCACGCCACCGACGCCGTCTTCGCCTATATATTCCCCGCGACGCGAAAACCCTATTACGGTCGATCATATTCCACGAAAAGTTCCGTCGCGGCCGTCATCGTCAATCTCAGATCGGAGGAGTTCTGAAGCTCTTCCCGGCACCCTGCCGGAGGGGAGATCATCACCGGAGGGCTCTACATCACCATGCCTGCCTCCGGAGTGATGCGTGAGTAGTCCACCCCTGGACTACGGGTCCATAGCAGTAGCTAGATGGTTGTCTCTCTACCTTGTGCCTCCATGTTTAGATCTTGTGAGCTGCCTAACATGATCAAGATCATCTTATTGTAATGCTAGATGTTGTGTTTGCTGGGATCCGATGAATATTGATACCATGTTTATTCAAGTTGTTTATCTATGTGCTCTTGATCTTGCATGCTCTCCGTTGCTAGTAGATGCTTTGGCCAAGTAGATGCTTGTGACTCCAAGAGGGGGTATTTATGCTCGATAGTGGGTTCAGTCTCTAGATATCTGGATCAGTGACAGAAAGGTCTAAGATGGTAGATGTGCTGTTGCTACTAGGGATAAAACATTGGTGCAGTGTCCAAGGGCACTTGTATTGATTACATTACACACTTTACTTCATGCAATAATCTGTTGTTAGCAACTTAATACTGAACAGGATGCGGATGCTGCCTTGAAGGTGGATTATTTAGGCATAGATGCGGTTGGAATAACGGTCTATGTACTTTGTTGTAATGCCCAACTAGATTTCATAGTAGACATCTTGGCATGTATTGCATTGTTATGCCCTCTCTATTTGTCAATTGCCCAGCTGTAATTTGTTTACCCAACATGCTAGTTATCTGTTCTGAGAGAGACACCACTAGTGAACTGTGGACCCTGGTCCAATTTCCTCATACTGTTTACACAACCTGCTGCAATCATCTGTTTCCTGTTACTTGCTGTTTTTCCTGCTGTTTTCCACACCATACGTTTAACTCTTTGTTTCTGCAAGACCGGAGAGATTGACAACCTCTCTGTTTCGTGTTGGGCAAAGTTCTGGTTTGTGTCTGTGCAGATTCCACGTTGGTGCAAGCTCCCTAGCGCCAGGGGGAGTCAACATCAACAACCTTCCGATAGATCGTCAAGTCCTACTGGATTGATAACCTTGGGTAGATTTTCAAGGGAAAACTTCTGCTGTCTACATCATAACCTTCCTCTTGGGGTTCACCAACACGTAGCCATCAAGCTGTTTTCTGGCGCCGTTGCCGGGGAAGTACTCATCATCACCATCATCATCATCCTCAAATACTCTCCCGTCAACCAGGCACCAGCTGTTTTCTGGCGCCGTTGCCGGGGACTTGGAGGCTATTGGAAAGGGGAGTCTCTCAGTTCCAATCTCTTTACTTTGTTTTTTGTCTTGTTTTAGTTTTGTTTTGCTTGCTGTTAAAAATCAAAAACCAAAAAAATTAGTTTCTTGCATCTAGTTTATTTCGGTTTGTTATTATGTCTAGTTGTTTACTTGCTATCAATGGCTTCTCTCTTTGAACTAAATATTATTGGCACGGTGGGTTCACGGAGGAACATCAAACTTATTATGAGGAATACCGCTTGTCTCAAAAAGGGAAACATCTATGGGAACAAATAAGTAGATTGAATTATTTTGCTAAGAACTTGTGTTCTACATTTGATGAATCCTACTGCTTTAATGAATCTTTTGTTGTAGAAGGCATAAACACCTCCCTTTCCAATGTGATTATAATGATAATGAAACCTTGGCTGCTTATGCTAAAGGAAACTATGACTTTGGTAATCTTGAACAAACTGAAGAATTTGTTGTTTTTAAGGGTGCTTATGAAATTGCTGGTTATATTCAAGATGATGATTCTCCTTATAAATCTGAGAATTTTTCTATACTTGGTTACTGCCTTGAATATTACAATGACAATCCTTATATCACTAAATTTCTTGAGAAAACTTATTCTCCAGAACAACTTGCTTCTTTTCAGGGACCTATGGAAGAAGAAATTGCTGAAACTGTGATCTCATTGGATGAAAAAGAGGAGGAGAGTGAAGAACAAAAGGAGGATCTACCTTCTAATGATAGTAACTCTTTAACTCTTACATTATATGATTACCCTCCATGCCCACATAAGGAGGAAAAATGCTATATTGTTGAATGTCATGATTCTATTGAAATATCTCCTTTTGATAAATTTGAAGTAACAAGCTCCTTGACTCAAGAAAAGGAAATTGCAGAAAGTAAAAATGTGCTCCCTAATGTTATATATGATAATGCTCTTGATGATGGTCCTATATTGGCTAATGATATTTATTATACTATTATTGTCAAAAGTGGGTTTGATAACCCCACTGTTTTAGAGCTTAATAAAAATTATGTGTTTGTAGATCATGAAAAGCATGCTTTATGTGATAGTTATATTGTTGAGTTTGTTCATGATGCTACTGAAAGTTATTATGAGAGAGGAAAATATGGTTGTAAAAGTTTTCAAGTCACTAAAACACCTCTCTTTATGTTGAAAGTTTTGAAGCTATATTTGTTTCATCTTTCTATGCTAGTTGCTTTATGCTTCAATAATTTATTTTGTTACAAGATTCCTTTGCATAGGAAGTGGGTTAGACTTAAATGTGTTTGATATTTGCCTCTTGATGCTCTCTTTTGTTTTTCAACTCTTATTCTTATGAGAGCATCATTAAAATCTTCTAGCCTAGCTAAAAGGCATTAAAAGAAAGCGCTTTTGGGAGGCAACCCATTATCTTTTATTTTCAGTATTAGTCAAGGATGCTTGTTTACCTCTGTAGCAACTCCTTTGTATCTTTTATTTGCTGTTTTGTTGTGCCAAGGAGAGTTACTAATGCAAAGTTGGTTTTTATTTTCGGGACTGCATTGGGACAGATTGCTGTTCGTCACCGTTTAATTCAGTAGAAAATCAGAAAAAATCGAAAAATGCTGAAACTTTTTGTGCATGTTCCTGATGATGTTACGCAACTTTCATTATTTCAAAAGTTCTTCATCTGAGCATCGTAAGTGCCTCGAAAAAATTCGTCATTACAGACTGTTCTGGTTTGACAGATTCTGTCTTTTATTTTGCATTCTCTCTTTTACAAGTTTTTAAGTGGTTTCTTTTCGTGTAAAAGTGCCCACTTGAGCCTAGTAACAGTGGCTAATGTTTAAAATAGTTGGCTTGTGAGTTTTGTCTTTGCTAGAACTTTGAAGTATTATCTTTTAGTGCACTAACCTGCTAATGAGAAAAGCTGTTAAGTTTTGGTGTGAAGGAAGTTTTCAAGTGTTGATAGAGGAGAATGATATTACATGATCAAGAAGAGTGAAGAGCTTAAGCTTGGGGAGGCTTACCTCCCCAGCATATTTCAAGAAGACTCAAGCATCTAAGCTTGGGGATGCCCAAGGCATCCCCTTCTTCATCTACAAATTATCAGGTCATCTCTAATGGTGCTATATTTTTATTGCTTCATGCTAGTGTACTCTTCCTTGGAGCGTCAGTGTGTTTTTGTTTTCAGTTTGTTTTGTTTTGTTTGCTGTGCTATACTTGTTGGATCCTAGTATTCATGTTTGGGAGAGAGACACGCTCCACTTTTTCATTAGAATACTCTTGTGCTTCACTTATACTTGTTGAGTATTCCTGTCTAGTTGCTGTTATTGCTGTTAGCTCTCAGTTTTTCATGTATCTCTTGTTAGAGCTTCAGTTTCTTTTGAAGAAAGTACTCTCTTGCTTCACTTATATCTGTTTGGAGAGTTGTCAAATAAGTTGATTGGTGTTTGGTTGGACCAGAAAAATGCTATGCATGTGGTAGTGGTATAAAATGCTTACATGAATCTTTTTAGATCGTTGTCTTGAGTAATTTGATGCTTGCCAATTGTTTTGAGCTGTCAAGTAATTAATGTTTAAGCTTGTGCATCATGTAAGTAATGGCTATTAATGAAGAACTACTATAAGGATTTTCTGCTATAATAATCTGTTGCATAATTGGAAGTCCATAGTAGTCTAGATAATTTTTGGATGAAGGCTATGTGTTAACAAGGAAGACAGTGGGAGTCTATGGTTCGTCAAACCTTGTGTTTTATGTACACTCTTGCTATTCCAGTTGATAATGATGTTTGCTTATAATAACCTTGCTAGCCTAAACTCTGTACTAAGAGGGAATGCTTCTTGTACATCCAAAACCTTGAGCCAAATCCATGCCACCTGTGTCCACCATACCTACCTATTATGTGGTGTTTTCACCATTCCAAGTAAATTTCTTCATGTGCTATCTACTAACTACTCAAAACTGTTACATTTCCTTTTTGTGTCACTACTTGAAAAGCTCATAAGGACGTAGTAGTGAGATTTGTCATCTTCCATGCTAATTAATTTACAAGGATTGGCAGCTTCATCTGCTTCTCCACCTTTTATTTTGCATTAAAGAGCTGGTTAGTCCACCCTATAAATAAATAAATAGACACTCCTCCATGGTGAATGTTGGTGGGCACCCGAGGATTCGGTTAGCCATGGTTTGTGGAAAGTAAATGGTTGGGAGGAGTGTCACCAATAAGTGCTTGTTACAAGTGCAGTCCTAAAAACTCTCGGAACCGCTCTAAAAGTTAGTTAGCCATGGAAGATGACAAGTACCTGCTATTTGATTTGTTGACACCTGTATACACCATTACCTTACAAAACAATATTTTATGCTCTCTATATGCCTTCGGGAACTACAGCTCTAGCACATGATGTTAATCCCTGCTTCCCTCTGCGAAGGGCCATTCTTTTACTTTTATGTTGAGTCAGTTTTCCCACTTCTTTCTGTCTACTTAAGCAAACATCATTGTCAACTCCAGTATAACAGTTTTTACATAACTTTGTGTTTGGTTGATCATATTCTTTGCATTGACATTATCTATATGATATACATGTTGAAAGTTGAAGCAAAAGCTGAAGCTATTATCTTCCTTTGTGTTGATACAAACACTTTCATGTTGAGAATTATTGCTGCTGTGAACTAACTATTATGTTAGACTATTATATCTCTAAATGTTTTATAGTATTATTCATGAAAGTTTGCACTTGTGTGATCACTTATGTTTACTCTTTATTTACTTGCTTGCAAACTATAGACCATTGGCTTGGATCACTTCATTCAGATCATGTGCATTACATTGTTATTTGATCAAAGATTGTGTTGGTAGCATGTCACTTCAAAAATTATCTGTTTTTATCGTTTACCTACTCGAGGACGAGCAGGAACTAAGCTTGGGGATGCTTGATACGTCTCAAACGTATCTATAATTTTTGATGTTCCATGCTGTTATTATATCAATTGCTACATGTTTTGGCTACACTTTATATCATTTTTATGCATTTTCTGGGACTAACCTATTAACAAGATGCCACAGTGCCAGTTCCCTGTTTTCTGCTGTTTTTGGTTTCAGAAAATCTATTAAGGAAATATTCTCGGAATTGGACGAAACAAAAGACATCGTCAATAATATCACGAGGAGATCACGGAGTCCAAAGGGGAGTCGGAGCAGACCCACCAGGGGGCCACGCCACACTAGGGCGCGGCCCAGGGTGGGCCCGCCCCCCCTATGGCGTGGTGGCCCCCCTCGGCCACCGACGCCGCCTCTTCGCCTATATATTCTCCGCGACGCGAAAACCCTATTACGGTCGATCATATTCCACGAAAAGTTCCGTCGCGGCCGTCATCGTCAATCTCAGATCGGAGGAGTTCTGAAGCTCTTCCCGGCACCCTGCCGGAGGGGAGATCATCACCGGAGGGCTCTACATCACCATGCCTGCCTCCGGAGTGATGCGTGAGTAGTCCACCCCTGGACTACGGGTCCATAGCAGTAGCTAGATGGTTGTCTCTCTACCTTGTGCCTCCATGTTTAGATCTTGTGAGCTGCCTAACATGATCAAGATCATCTTATTGTAATGCTAGATGTTGTGTTTGCTGGGATCCGATGAATATTGATACCATGTTTATTCAAGTTGTTTATCTATGTGCTCTTGATCTTGCATGCTCTCCGTTGCTAGTAGATGCTTTGGCCAAGTAGATGCTTGTGACTCCAAGAGGGGGTATTTATGCTCGATAGTGGGTTCAGTCTCTAGATATCTGGATCAGTGACAGAAAGGTCTAAGATGGTAGATGTGCTGTTGCTACTAGGGATAAAACATTGGTGCAGTGTCCAAGGGCACTTGTATTGATTACATTACACACTTTACTTCATGCAATAATCTGTTGTTAGCAACTTAATACTGAACAGGATGCGGATGCTGCCTTGAAGGTGGATTATTTAGGCATAGATGCGGTTGGAATAACGGTCTATGTACTTTGTTGTAATGCCCAACTAGATTTCATAGTAGACATCTTGGCATGTATTGCATTGTTATGCCCTCTCTATTTGTCAATTGCCCAGCTGTAATTTGTTTACCCAACATGCTAGTTATCTGTTCTGAGAGAGACACCACTAGTGAACTGTGGACCCTGGTCCAATTTCCTCATACTGTTTACACAACCTGCTGCAATCATCTGTTTCCTGTTACTTGCTGTGTTTCCTGCTGTTTTCCACACCATACGTTTAACTCTTTGTTTCTGCAAGACCGGAGAGATTGACAACCTCTCTGTTTCGTGTTGGGCAAAGTTCTGGTTTGTGTCTGTGCAGATTCCACGTTGGTGCAAGCTCCCTAGCGCCAGGGGGAGTCAACATCAACAACCTTCCGATAGATCGTCAAGTCCTACTGGATTGATAACCTTGGGTAGATTTCTCAAGGGAAAACTTCTGCTGTCTACATCATAACCTTCCTCTTGGGGTTCACCAACACGTAGCCATCAAGCTGTTTTCTGGCGCCGTTGCCGGGGAAGTACTCATCATCACCATCATCCTCAAATACTCTCCCGTCAACCAGGCACCAGGGTCGGGGACGCAAACGGGGGCTGTGCAGGCGTAGACGGCGCGAGAGCTGAAAGAAGACTCGGGCCCGGCCCCATGCCATAGAGCGGCAGTCCTCGCACCCGTCGAGAGACGTGGACGCAATGATGCGAAGCACCACCGTGAGCTCGCTAGCAGCAGCCGTGGAGAGCCTCGGCTGGAAGGTGATACCGGAGGTACAAAGTAGCGGAGACCGAAATATTTGGCCGAAGGCAATGAGAGAAAATGGCGGGGAACAAGGAGGCGAGCGTCCCGGAGGACGTCCATCTGTCCTGCTAGAAGGAGGTGTGGTTCCCGTCGTGTACGGTGGAGGTGGTGAGAGCACGGTAAGTAGGAAGACAAGGGTGAAGAATTTTTTCGAGGTAGGAGGGGAAGTAGTAACGTCGCCCATGTTGCGCCCGTAGGAACGCCAGAACCAGTCCTTCCGGGGCAGCTCTTCCCGCTGGTGTAGCTTATGCATGAAGTTCATGAGGAGAGCGAGGTTCTGCCGGCGAAGGTCCCGCATCCCGAATCCGCCAACCTATTTAGACAAACAAATCTTTTCCCAAGCCATTAGACAGGGAGCCTCAGAGCAGAGTCCTTGCCGGTCCAAAAGAAGAAACGACGCCTTTTGTCGATCGCTTCAACTACACCACGGGGCAAAAGAAAAGAGCACATAAAATAAGTAGCAAGATTATTTAAAACAGCATTGCAAAGTACAAGTCTCCCCCAGACATTGATTTTTGTAAGAGATATATAAAATCTTTTGTATCAGTTATACGTTATATGTACATTGACTCTATACTTGGTCGATGCGTGCTTCATCAGCGGAGCATGGTGACAATAGTGCGATTGTCACCAAACGCGTAAACAAGTCTGCTGCTGCATGCCTGCTTGTGAGTTCAGGCGTATTATCCTAGCAATACATAAAACAGTAAGAAAACAATCAATTTGATGCTATCTTTGTAGCTGTCAATTCAGCTATGTGTGGATCACGCTTGCAGCTTGCTGTATATGTATGTACATATGACGTGCGGAATACTTTATTTAGCTGACACCTGTGGTTATCCTTGATAGCCACTAGCCAATCTAGTAGTCTAAAATAGGCCAAAAGATTTGCAGTAACTTAACTTAAGCGTACAAAAATTACAACAGTTTCTGGACGCTGGGTTACCACCAAACATCAGTACCGTTGCCAGCGGCGTCCGTTCAGTCTGCACCCTGGCTCCAGAAATTTAACTTTAGGTGTTCAAATTCTAACCAATAGAAAACATAAAGGTGAAACCATTCCTTACATGCAAATAAAAGTACAAATTGGCCATTGTAACAACAGTATCTCAAAAAGGATACGGAATTTGCAAAAAAATAAAGGAAATTATAATTCTACCATACGATCTATCATAGCTTGGAAGCAAGATATGAAGACATCATCCTGCACTTGTAGAAAGAGTTCTCGCTCCTCAATGAATGTAAACAAACAATATTAAATAGTTGGTTCCCCATTTTTTGTTTTGTAGCTTCTTCACATAATTCACTCGAGAAAATACCCTCTCAACACTAGCAATTGCTACGGGTAGTGTTAATGCCAATTTGAGAAGCATGTAAACAAGGTTATCGGTCATATTCTTGTTTGTTTCAATAAGCAAAATAGAGAGCTGAAGCGATGGAGATTTGTGGGGTTTCAGTAGAATCTTGAGGGTCTTCCAACTGGCTTATGAGGACCTTACAATTACATAGCCTCGTTGCTTGAAAATCGGTCTGTTGATATCTTTTTGAGGACTAGACGGATGGAAAAATACATATGTTGAACATGGTTTGAGCAGGCATAGCCTCTCCGGCCTCGCCGCTCGCTGCTCTATTTGGAAGACCTTCCCGTATCTGGCTCGCTGCCCTGTTTTTTCTCTTTTTTCTGAGAGGCCGGATGCTCTGTTTGAGCTGGTTGCTGGGCACAGGTCCGCAGTACAGACTTGGCTGCCTGGCTTAGTTGCCTGTTAGGCTGCAGAATGGTTGGGTCTCATGGACGTTTCAGCCCATTTCTCTGCTAATTCGAAGTTTCAGCCCATGTTTACTCCCGAGCTCCGGTGCTCCCCGTGTTTCAAAAAATTCTAATCCTATTTCAAAGTTTCAAAAATATTTAAACAAATCATGGATATTCTTAATGATGTATTATAAAAAGTTGCAAAGTTTAATTAGAAATACTTTGTATTTTGACCTACACAAAAAAGACAAATTTACATATGTGAGTATATTGTTTCAGATCTTCAAACTTTTGAAGATTTTTTCATTTTTGTGTAGCCCATAATATAAATAATTTCGCGTTGTGGTTTTGCATGTTTCTAGGCTACATCATCGATTACATCCATAATTATTTTTAATTTATTTTAAATATTCTAATTTTCTTTTTGAACGAAAGGAGCTTTGGAGCACAAATGGGAGATGCCTCATAAACACTTATAGCCTACTGTATCGGATTTTCACTCACTTTGGGCCAGTCCATGAACCGTGCACTCACTCCACATTCTAAGTTAAATCAATCTTTTAGCGACCCTAAAAATCAATCTTTTAGTGTACACCCCCTCAAAAATAAAGGGGCACATAAGTTGATTTGTACTGGTTTAGAGACGCATGCTATTTGCAACCAGCCTCCACGTCACCAGCAAAAAGATTACACAGGCACTATTTATCGCCTTTTGCAAGTCGTATTTTCAATTCACACACAGTCGTTATCTTGTTTGGACCGGCCCATCGTTCGAAGTCGACGTTCATCGTACTCGTGTCGTGACAACGCGCTCATCCATCGCCCAAGATCTTTGGTTCTCAGCTCCTCGTGACTGCACCTCTAGTCTTGTGAGTCCATGCGTTTTATTTTTATCTATTTTGTTTTGTTTTTTCTTCTTTTTGTATTTTTTATTTTTTGGTTTCTTTTCAATTTATTTTTCTTTTTTAAGTAATACATGAATACATTTTTTTGGGTTTCTTTTCTATTCCTACGTAGTAATACAGGATTGTTTTAGCCTGAAATGTATTCTCCTATTTCCATGAATATTTTAAACTTGCGAATACTATTCTTAAAAGAACATCAACTTTTAAATAATGAGGCAAAGTTTCCTTTTCGATCGTGAACCACTGTTTCCAAGAGATGAGCATTGTTTTACCTAACATAAACATTTTTTTTGAGAAAATGTTTTACAGACGTCAAAAAATTGTTCACAGTTTTGAAAAAGAAGTATCACGAGGTTGAAAAACTGTTTTGACGTTAAAAAAAAACGTTCATCTATGTAAAAAATGGTCATGTATTTTCGAGATATATTTCACGAAGGTTAAGAAAATGGTTCACAAGGTTTAAAATTGTACACGTGGTTTAAAATAAATGTTCCTGAGTTTAGAAAATGTTCACAGGGTTCGCAAATGTTCAAGGGTAAAAAAGAAGCGTTCAGATATGTAAAAACAATTCATCGGGAAATTATTCATGAAGGTTGAGAAAATTGTTCACGAGGTTTAAAATTCTTTGTTTCTATTCTTTTCCCTTTTTGTTTATTTTTTCAGTTATTTATTTTCACTTATTTTGTCTTTCCTCTCTTTTCTTTAAATGATGTGAACATTTTTTTTATCTCGGAGATCAGTTGTTTCGTCCGTGAATGTTTTTTGAACACCGTGAACAATTATTAGAGGGGAACACCTTTTTATCATGAACCATTTTTTATTTATTGTGAACCATTTTTTTATCGTGAACCATTTTTATTATAAGTGAGCACCTTTAAATTTCCAAAAATATGTGAATACTTTTATTGTGAACCATTATTATTATACGTGAACGTTTTTGTTTACTGTGAACCATTTTTAAATTTACAGGGGAACGCTTTTTAATTTATTGTGATCTCGAGTTTAAAAAAATGTTATGGCCAAAACGTGATGTATTTATATCTACAACTATTTATCAGCTCGAGTATGGAATATATAAACTTTAAATCATTTTTTCCTACAGGTTCTTTACTTCTTTTAATTTACTAGAGCTTAAATCACATATGTTTGATGTCATATGTTTCATGTCGTGGTCTTATTACTATTGTAAACAACATTTGTGTTGACAAGGAGCCATATGTAACAATCTCCACATTCAAGTTATGTGAGTTTAATATATTTACACGACGTCCTTATTTTTGTGATCTAACTTTGGCTGCCATCGGTTTAATTAATATTGAATTGATTATTTGTCATTGAAAATATGCAATTCTATTTTAATACACATACAATAGTATAACTAAAAGCTTACCTAGTTTGACCAAATATATAGAAGGGAATGTCAACAACTACATAAATGTGTTGTGGAAATATATCTTATGCTGAATCTGTTCATATTCCTTTGGTATTGGAAATCTTCATATTTTTTGCATATATACTTGGTCAAAATTAGAAATTATTTACTTTCACTAAATTTGTGTACCACATATTCGGGGCCAGAGGGAGTAGTACGTAACGTCCATTTTGTTGGTCTAATTAATGGTTAAAGTTGAATCACAAAAGACATGTGTATCATGTACATAAGGACACAGAGAAAACGTTGAATACATGGTGTTATGATGATTCTTCCCTCGTTCCACCAACGACCGAGAGAAATAGAAAATTCATAGATTGGGCCAATGAAAATGAACATTATTGTAGTATAATTTTTTAATATAATTTTATTTAACTCATACTAGGATACAATTTGGCCCATTAACACTCTCATAGGTGCAAATTCGTTGTTTTTATTTCTCAAGTTGTCTTCTAAATTTGAATTTTTCTTAAGTCTAAAGTTTCATTTTCGATGAGCTTGAGAGGTACTTATAAAATTGGGTGCATGAGTTGCACAACAATAGAAGATATGTTGCATTGCTCTTATAAATCTATCTTTAAATCATTAGAAGTACCATTGCATGTGACTCGATCGAACAACAGGTGCACAATATCAAGGGGCTGATAGGAAATTTAGAAGAGCAAATGATTGTGCTAGTAGAAAATTCTTGATGATTAATCAAAAAACAAATTGTGGGAATAATCATTAGTACTAAATAACTTCAACACATTGTAGTGAAACATAAACAATATTATTTGACAATTTTTCTTTCCCAAAAAAATAGCAGACACCATGGAAGGATGTTGATCCTGGGAAAACATATAGAACACCAGAAAGCTCACTTTATTATTACAAATTTGAAGGGAAATTACACAAACCCAACCACTCAGATAACACTCGACACATGATTATTAGACAACAATCACTACACATAAACAAACACTCCAACACTTACAAATGATGGGGAACCATCCTCCTCCAAACGTCTCATCAGATGGAGATGCTGTTGGGGATGCCCCTTGCAGTGAGGCCAGTGGCATCACCCAAGTCGTCAGAGGTGTTTGGGTAGAGCAGCATGTACGGGAAGGCCGGTCCATTGCGGTTCTTGAGTTGAGGGTTTCCATTCAAAGCCACCACCTGACTCTCGATGCCCTCTAGCCTGGTGCCGAATCGCTTGAATGCCTCTATTGCCTTGGCATCCGATGTCCACTCCGGTGTATCACGCTGCCCGAGGTAAATCTCGTCGGAGGAGTGCTTGGACAGGATCTCCAACAATGATATGCCCATGATGGCCTGCAGCTGGTTAGTGATGGTGCGGATGAACACCTTTTCCGGGTCAGTAGCCAGCAACGCGTAGTCCTCCGTGTTTGGCTCCGGCATTGGACGACGGCTTGCTGATGGCTTGTTCGGGTGGTAGCCAGCGTACGGGTACTGCCCGAAGTTTACAGCTGCATGGAGCGCGGACCCTGTCCAGATGATGGTGGTGCATGCCTTGACCAGCTCCGCCAAGGTTTGCATCTTGGGCCACCATGTGGCATCCTTGAGGTCGCCATGCCCGACCTCACGAACCTCTTTCCACCACGCCTGCAGCTCCACGTCGCCTTGAAGCACGCTGTCAGTGGTGTAGTAGATGGCTAGATACTCCTGCACCCACAGCTCGATGGCATGCCAGATGGCTAGCCCGTCCACCGCATAAGGATAATCCTTCAGCAGCAGCCGCACCTTGGATGGGCTTGATGGGTCTTTCACCGCCATGCCCCTGGATATTATGATCATTAGTTCATTAGCATGTCATTACTTAACAAACAGTTCTTACTTTGTTCGTTGGGTTACTTAATTAATAGCACAACTTACCTCTTGATTAAATCGTCGGGGAGGGCCTGCTCGGCGAAGTTCCAGTTCTTGTAGGTGACCGCTGACATCTCCATCGCATACTTGCGCTGGAAGACGGTCGTCTCGATGATCCCCCCGGCACTTATGAGCAACTCCCGCGCCCGTGAGTTGATGTTCATGGTGTCACGGTAGTGTGGCTGCAGGAGCTTGTACACCGGGTGGGTCACACTCAGCTGCCGATTCGTGGCGATGATGAAGGGCTCCATCACAGCGTGTGTGTTGAGCCAGTGGCTGATCAGCTGGTGCCAACCGTAGTCGTTGACGCAGACGTAGGCCTTGGCGAGCTGCCATATCCAGGCTTCGACGCCGGTGGTGGCCGGGGTGTAGACGGTGCTATTGGGGACGGTGAGGTCGCCCTGGATAAGAGGCGTGCTCAGCTCGATTGCAACCGGCGCCAGCGTGCCATCGCCTCGCAGGAAAAAGAGAGTCCTCGACGCGTAGATGAAGGTGTCGTCAAGGTTGTTGAGCTTGACGAGGTATGGCATCAGGCGGTCGTGGTGGTCAAGGATGTAGAGCCTGTTGCTGGCGACTGCCTGCTCGGCGCTGAGGCCCTCGAGGCTGTTCCCGATCTGCTCCTCGGTGATGGTGCTGGTGTGGTCGCCGTACTTGCTAGGATCAAGAGCACTCTTCGGAGGGAACTCCTGCATTATCATCCAGTGAATTACTTGGACCATTAGTCCTGAGCTAAGTAGCCAATTTAATGAAGTTTATCTATATATGGATCGTTGACTCACCGTGACACGTGTGATCATCATGGGGTTTACGCCGGCAAGAATCTCCCTGGCGAACTCATCGTCAGTCATCCAAGCTTTCTCGTCCGCTGCATGCGTACGTGTGCACAGTTTGAAATGGTTAGTACTCCTAATTATACGTACTACACAGAGAGAATCGATCACTTGGGCTGGATAATTAAGTACCTTTGATGATTTGTGGCTTGGGTAGCTTGAGGATGTAGTCGCCGCCCATTGGGATGAGATCCTTGACGAGCTGGAGCGGGAACTGCTTGCGCATCTCCTCCAGGGCCGGGATGTTGGGCAGCTTGATGCCGCCCTCGTACAGCTTGAGGATGTCCGCGAAGGAGTCGAACTCGCCGGGGGAGAGGTCGACGTAGGTGCGGATGGCCGGAATGATGCCGTCGACGAGCGCCTTGAGCGAGTAGCCGAGGAAGTCCGACTCCTTGAGATGCCCGAACACCTCGTCGCGTGGTACGTAGATGCTCTGGACAAACTTCAACGGCCGGCTCTCGCGATCGGGATCTGCGCAAGGAAAACACCCGATCCTCTCGTAAATTGCTAGTAGCTAACTAATAATTGAACTCAACCGTGGTGGACGTGGGTGGAGAGAAGAAACGGACTGGTCTGTGAGAGCTTGCGGCCGGTGCGGCAGCGGCGAGGGTACGGGAAATCCTTGGAGCCGCCGAGGACTTGGCGGTCGTCGCCCAGGTCGTGGTAAACGTCATAGCGGTAGACGCGGTCGTACACCTCGTACGGTCCCTGCTTGTCGTCGCCCCTCAGATTCCGGAGCTCGTCCTCGCGGTAAGGCTTGAGCGCCGCCGGCATCTTGCTGGGCAGGTACGTCTGCGCATACAACCATTAATGCCGTTTCTTCCATTAGAAGTAGAACATACAGACACCACGTCTGAGAATGAACTCACGTCGTTGGCGAAGAAGACGCGGTTGTAGCGGTAGTTATCCTGCGGGTACACCCACGAGTTGGCGACGAAGACGACGGTGCCACGGCCGGGGACGCTGTCGAGGGTGATGGTCTTGAGGAAGAACTCCGAGGTCTTGTTGTTCTTGACGATGACCGCCCCGGGCACGCCCTGCTTCTCCACGTCCCAGTCGAACGTGATGTTGAACTTGGACTCGCCCACAGTGAGAGATGGCAGGATCGTGATAAACAGCTCCAGGCTCGCCTCCGTACCCACCTTTCCACGGTTGCCGTTGTCTGCACACGTAAATACAGTACTAGTGTAAGTGATCAGAGTTCAGAGCTAGCTATAGTACTGTGTCATGCATCATGTTCATGTCACACTACATTTGTATGCTAGAGAATGAATTAAGGGTGCTCACTGGAATCGACGACGGTGGAGCTGATCAGCTGGCAGGTGACGCCACGGCCGAGGAACTCGGTGACGTTGTCGATCACGGTGGCGCTGAAGTCGTTGAAGTCGAGCGCGTTCTTGCGCATCAGGACCACCGAGCCCTTGAGGTGGGCATTCTTGATCACTCCGGGCAGCACTCCGGGAATCAGGTTGCCGCCAAACATCTTCGATCGGGTATGCTTGCGAGAGAGAAAAACAGTACCAGTGATGGTATGGCTATAGCTGTGGATGGTGTGTGAGATATTGAAGACCAATCAAGCTATTTATAGATGAATGGAGGGCTGGGTGCGAGCTAGCATTGGCAACGGTGGACGTTGGATTTCTTGGTCCACTTGTTTGATCAATCGTTTTGATTATTACTAGTGGGTCAAGATAAGATCGCAAATGTAGACAGTGGTATATTGTAGCGTGGGTGGTATCGATCAAGAGAAATATCTCTGTTAATTGTGTATACCTATAGACGTTAGGTGGGAGAGATGTTGAATGACCCTCCTCTCCCATGTCTACTTCTAAATCTACATTGACGGGCTTTGAAATGTGCCTTAACTAGCAGAAACTCTAATTCAAAACCAAGATGGAACTTCAAACTAGCAACAACGTACTTTTCGAGATGTCCATTTAGCTGTTTTGTTATTTCTTGGGCGACCAAGCGTGCACCAAAACCCGTTTGATCCAAACATTGAGATTCCTGTGAGTATAGAAGGTGAGAATATTTTCATCAGCTATGAATGTATTCATTTGTGTAGAGACTGGATGTAATTGGTATCTCATTGATATTAATATGACCCTTTGTTAAAAAAATGAATGTATTCATCTTAAAATATATGAGAACAAAACCCCTCACAAAAACAATTGCAGAGTAATTCTTCGTCAGCACTACAAAATTCGAGGGAGAACCACAAAATTCGAGGGAGCTTTTGCTTTATAGCACTACACTATTCGTGAGCAACATTTCGCTCTTGTGGTACTCTTCTCGACCCAGGAGGCGACCCTAACGGGAGGTGTGAGGGCGGCCGCAGCGGCGGTGGCGACGTTGGCGTCATATGCACGCATTTCCTCCTTCGTTGTGAGAGGCGATGCAAAAGCTTGAGGAGGCGACGTGTAGTTTTGTTCCTGATGAACCTCAGCTCCATAGTGGCCTTCCTTGTCGACAAGCTCGTGGCTGCTATATGTGGCGATTCAGGCGACCGCCAAGCGAATCGAGTAGCGAAGGTCGGCGTGTGTGCGGGGTGGCCATGAAGGTCAAGAAAGTCGGCGCTGGCGTTGAGGCGGCTGGGTGAGGTAAAGAGAGGCGATCCCGCGAGTGGAAGTTAATCTTTTTGCTAAGAAATTCGGTGATGCTTCTTCTAATAATTTAGATCAATTAAAACTTTTAAGCGTATGGTTAATTAGACTAGATTTTATTCCTTAAAAGAGAATCTTTTGACAAGTTCAGCCGTTTATGGCTTTGGCTAGAGATGTCCATATGGACTAGGGACACGTTTTTAACCACGTTGTGTTCGACATAACAACATTAGTCGTGGGCCTACTCACCAGGCGCCGGGGGTACGTATCTAGACTAGATAGCTTCTGCAGAAGGATCCAACAACCGTCCCCGACCGTGCAGCTCGTGCAACACGAGCGCCGCGTCTTGACCTATGTGCTTCCAAATGGTCATGCATGTCATGCACGAGCTGGCCGCGAATACCTGCTCAATTTCAGTACGTGCGAACTATGATCGCTGGCCGTCCGATCTGAGCGGGAAAAACCACTTACACCTGCCCTTCATTTTGTATACTGCAATATATATTCGGAGCAACGCGGACGACAGGTCAACAGCAATTAACCGATCTAGTACCAAATCTTATTCGCACAGATGCATGCATGCATGGCATCTTGCAAAATACATCAATCATTGGTTCATTGCCATGTGATCCTCGAGGACACTGGAAATATATAAATTTGATTGACGTGAGTATGCCTAGACCCTCTCAAGCATGGTTGTGATAATTGGATGCCTCTGTGCCTTGTCACCGCACCGTGGCAACTTGCCCGGCCAGCTCGTGTTACATGCAGGTTCGCGCGTCACACCGAAAATATTAGAGCATGTATAATGGTTGATAAGGTGGTATTTTCTAAAACACATATCATACAATGAATCATGTCCTAAGTTATCGGTGACAATTACTATTTGGTTGCTCCTATATTTTGGGGTTGTTAAAATTAAATATAGGAGAATATATGAGTACAAGAAGGCATCATATCTCGTAGAATGGCAAAGAGAAGGCAAACTTGTATTTTTTTTTTCTGTTTCTTTCTCGTCCAGAACAACAATTATCCTATTTGGGATTGCTAAGATATGACCATTGTATATGCCTTTATATTCGTTTGGAGTTTCCGCCGGATATAGGACAAGCCTAGGTAAAGCCATGTCTTACACTGTTATGTCTGCATGAACTATAAAACGTCGGGATGTTCTTTTGCTTTGTGTTAGGTTAGTGGGGCATCATTACTCAAGTTTTTGCCCCGTAGGGGTGCTCAAGATCGAGCAATCACAGCGGGTTTCCTGGATAGTACCTCCTTTTCCAACTTCTTTTGCTTCTTTTGTCCCTTTCGTTCTAAACTCTCCTGTAACGAACTCGTTTTTTCTGTCATGCAAGCAATAGAAATGGGCTAGCCCAGTTTTTTTTTAAATGGGAGCCTAGCCCCAGCCTCTACATCAATTGATGCACACAACTTTCTTTATTGCGAAGTTTAAGAATTCAGAGTTTACATCTCAATGGTCACACAGAGTGGACAAGTAAATCAGCCAGGAAAATAATAAAAATGTAAAACGTACAAACATCTTGAAGACGCCTAGCGAGCCACGATCCACCCTGGTAGTAGATATGCCGTGCGACCATCTCCAGTCGAGAGCATCCGAAATCCATGGACGCGCTTTGTGCCCCCGGTAGCAGGAAAGACCATTCGTGAATCAGGTGCGTAGCTGAGCGAATAACCTGTAAGAAGTTTACATTTGTGCGCTTGTTAAAAATGATATCATTTTGACAATTTCATGAAGACCATACTACAGCACAAATCCTGACTCGAATGTTTGCTTTAATATTCTTTTCAACCCCATTAAGGCAGCTACCAGACATATTCGTCACGTTTGCACGTGGGGCAATATTAAAAGCATACTGAACCGTAGTCCAAATAATATGAGCAATGAGGCATGCAAAAAATAAGTGATTAATAGACTCCTCGGACTCACAAAACGCAAATTTTTTTACACCCATTCCATTGACGCTTGGCAAGATTATCTTTTGTAAGAATAACTTTGTTATATAAGAACCGCATGAAGATCTTAATCTTAAGTGGCACCTCTAATTTCCATATATGTATTTTCGCAAGAAATCAGTATGTCCATTTAAAATTCTGTATACAAGGATTTTACCGTAAAATTCTTGAAGCATCAAGTTTCCAAACAAAGTTATCGTCTTCATCTGTTAACTGTATGGACATAAGCTATATGTGATACATACGGATGTGCATAGGAGCGGCTCATTCATTCATTCATACTTGTCTAATCCTTGTGAATCAATGCACGTACTATTACCCAACTAACAAGGAAATGCAATGCATTGCAAACCAAATCTTACAAATCCTACTGGCAATCATATGGATGGGCGCTTAGGTTTGTGGGGTGGGATTTGTGTACATGTAACCATGTATATCATGTCGTGTGTCGACTATCCGTTGCCACAACGACACTGTCGAAATGACATTGATTTTTTTTCGAGAATAACGGGGGGATTCTCCCCACCGCTTGTATTATTACTCGACGCAACCCTTCAACATGCGCCAAATTTTACAATGTAGCAGCAAACATCGGGGGGAGGGGGAGAGTATGGCAACAACAATCACACATGAGCACATTGAAGGATATAGCCACGCAGGGCATCAGCCGACACTAGAACATCATCTTTCAACCTATGTGACCAAACGGCTAGATCGTTCGACGCGCGACGGAGCACCTCTGCTGCGGAGCACGTTTTGCTGTTGAAGACAATGTCATTTCTAGCCTTCCAAAGTTGCCAAAGGACAGCGGCAGAGCCTAGCTCCCATGCTGCCGGCTCGGTAGGGATCGGCGCAACCAGGTTCCAGACGGTGGAGCTGACCGAGACGGGCCAGCCTAGCCGTGTCCAGGTCGCCCGAGGGATGGCGCATCCGAAGAGCAGGTGGTGAGTTGTCTCGGGTGCACTGCAGGAAGCACACGAGGAGGAAGGAGCACAGTGTTTGTAGTGGAGGTTGAAGCGGGTGCTGAGACGACCGGAGCCCGCGAGGAGACAGAAAACCTTAATCTTGGGAGGGAGACGCGAGTTCCAGCAGCCGGCCGTGTGAGGGTCGGGGACGCAAACGGGGGCTGTGCTGGCGTAGACGGCGCGAGAGCTGAAAGAAGACTCGGGCCCCGGCCCCATGCCATAGAGCGGCAGTCCTCGCACCCGTTTATTTTGCTATCCTTGCTTTGTTTATTTTCTTTGTTAAGGCTTCTAGTACGTTCATTTACTTCACTTAATTATGTTTCTCGATAATATATATAAACCCTCCGGTGTGGGCCGCATATGTGTCGAAACCCCGAAATTAGTGAACCTAACGTGTGAGGCGTCGTCTACCCCTTCCCAGACGTTGAATGGGAGCGTCGGAAACCCACCCAAACCTAGGTTTTTTTTCATACCATGTGTGTACCAGTGTGTTGGGTGTTTTGAAAGTGCAAGATTTTACTCCAGTGTATGACCGTCTTCACCGACCGCACTCTCTCTCTACTAAGTTTCTTGACTTATAGGTGAAAACTCCCGTTTCGGGGGAACCGGGGGCAATCTTGTGAGAACTAGTGATAATAGTTGGTTTTCCATGTTCCTATGTCATAACCTAACACAGCCAAGGAAAACATTACACTGGCCTACGCCCTTTCCATGCCCGGCACCCGACACGGGAGTTTTCACCTCTACGTGTCGGAACTTACTACGGGGTAAGCGGGGTCGTTGAAGCGGGTCGCACCTCAGAGTTGTATCTTGGTTCCCACAACCTACCAACACACTCTTATACATAAATTAGGGACCCATGCAAGTTTTGGTGGGATTCCGACGCTCCGGACCCCGCTACGGCGAAACCCTACACCCGCTGGAAAAAAGTCAAATCTGTCGATCTACCCCTTTGACCGGCGCCGAGAGGGGGTAGACGCATGAACTTTTTTGCTTGGTTGTGTTAGGTTGGTACATAGGACCATGCGGAACCAACATTTCGATTCCATGCCCGGCACCCGACACGGGAGTTTTCACCTCTACATGTCAGAACTTACTACGGAGTAAGCGGGGTCGTTGAAGCGGGTCGCACCTCAGAGTTGTATCTTGGTTCCACAAACCTACCAACACACTCTTATACATAAATTAGGGACCCATGCAAGTTTTGGTGGGATTTCGACGCTCCGGACCAAGCTACGGCGAAACACTACACCCGCTGGAAAAAAGTCAAATCTGTCGATCTACCCCTTTGTACGACGCCGAGAGGGGGTAGACGCATGAACTTTTTTGATTGGTTGTGTTAAGTTGGTACATAGGACCATGGGGAACCAACATTTCATGTGGTCTGTCGCGTGATTCCATGCCCGGCACCCGAAACGGGAGTTTTCACCTCTAAGTGTTAGAACTTACTACGGAGTAAGCGGGGTCGTTGAAGCGGGTCGCACCTCAGAGTTATATCTTGGTTCCCACAACCTACCAACACACTCTTATACATAAATTAGGGACCCATGCAAGTTTTCGTGGGATTCCGACGCTCCGGACCCTGCTACGGCGAAACCCTACACCCGCTAGAAAAAAGTCAAATCTGTCGATCTACCCCTTTGACCGGCGCCGAGAGGGGGTAGACGCATGAACTTTTTTGCTTGGTTGTGTTAGGTTGGTACATAGTACCATGGGGAACCAACATTTCATGTGGTCTGTCGCATGATTCCATGCCCGGCACCCGAAACGGGAGTTTTCACCTCTACGTGTCGGAACTTACTACGGAGTAAGTGGGGTCGTTGAAGCGGGTCGCACCTCAGAGTTGTATCTTGGTTCCCATAACCTACCAACACACTCTTATACATAAATTAGGGACCCATGCAAGTTTTGGGGGGATTCCGACGCTCCGGACCCCGCTACGGCGAAACCCTACACCCGCTGGAAAAAAGTCAAATCTATCGATCTACCCCTTTGACTGGCGCCGAGAGGGGGTAGACGCATGAAATTTTTTGCTTGGTTCTGTTAGGTTGGTACATAGGACCATGGGGAACCAACATTTCTTGTGGTCTGTCGCATGATTCCATGCCCGGCACCCGAAACGGGAGTTTTCACCTCTAAGTGTTAGAACTTACTACAGAGTAAGCGGGGTCATTGATGCGGGTCGCACCTCAGAGTTGTATCTTGGCTCCCACAACCTACCAACACACTGTTATACATAAATTAGGGACCCATGCAAGTTTTGGTGGGATTCCGACGCTCCGGACCCCGCTACGGCGAAACCCTACACCCGCTGGAAAAAGTCAAATATGTCGATCTACCCCTTTGACCGGCGCCGAGAGGGGGTAGACGCATGAACTTTTTTGCTTTGTTGTGTTAGGTTGGTACATAGGACCATGGGGAACCAACATTTCATGTGGTCTGTCGCATGATTCCATGCTCGGCACCCGAAACGAGAGTTTTCACCTCTAAGTGTCGGAACTTACTACGGAGTAAGCGGGGTCGTTGAAGCGGGTCGCACCTCAGAGTTGTATCTTGGTTCCCACAACCTACCAACACACTCTTATACATAAATTAGGGACCCATGCAAGTTTTGGTGGGATTCCGACGCTCCGGACCCCGCTACGGCGAAACCCTACACCCGCTGAAAAAAGTCAAATCTGTCGATATACCCCTTTGTTATACGTAGTACTTTGTTTTACAAAAAACATAACCATAATTTATCATAAAAAATATATAGATAATTAATGTATTAACTAATACTAATAAACAGTCCATAAAAATAGTAAAGAAGAAAAAGAATTAAAAGAAAAAACAAACAGAAAGAAAAAATGAAAAACACAAAAGCACACGGCAAAGGCCGTCTTTGCCGTGCGCCACTCTTACACCCGCACGGCAAAGGAATTCTTTGCCGTGCGCCACGCCTACACGCACACGGCAAAGGCTGTCTGAATGGATAAGATTCAGACAGGCCGCATCGGTCCACTACTCACACCACTCACCACTCACCCGACCTTGCACGCACGCACACTGGCCGCCCCCGACCCCGCCCCCGCCGCCGCAGCGCCACCCCTACCCCGTGCGTCCCCGACCCCGCGCCGCCCCCACCCACGCGTCGGCCACCCCGCGCCGCCCGCGCCTCCCCCGCATCGAGCCTCCCCTGCCGCGCCTCCTCCGCCCCGCCCCCGACCCCGCCCCCGCCGCCGCAGCGCCGCCCCCACCCCGCGCGTCCCCCGCCCCGCGCCGCTGCAGTGGTGCAGCAGTCGCGGCCGGGGTAGGAGGGCCGAGCTGCCAGGCTGAGAGGTGCGGCGCCGACCTCACTGAGGCCAAGCGCTACCACCGCAGGCACAAGGTGTGCGAGGCGCACGCCAAGGCTGTCGTCGTCCTCGTTGCTGGCCTCCGTCAGCGCTTCTGCCAGCAATGCAGCCGGTAAGGCCACACGAACACGGGTTGGCTTAATTGGCAAACTGAAAACCGCATCCTCTCCTCTAGGATTTATACCACCCAAACACGGTTCGTTCTAATTAAATGTACATATGAACTGCATAGGTTAATTAGTCCATGGTTGAAACAACTGTTCTTGGATCGGGTGTTGTGTCGCTCTTGGCTGCCCAGGAAAGCTTTGGGGACCTTGCACAAATTATTTGGTTTACTGCTACTAAATCTACAGTGCAAACTCTAGGGAAATTTTATTTAATTTGGACAGACATGTAGTTTAGCTCAAGCTCAAACAGATGGCTGGCCAGGATCCAACTTGTTCTGCCTCTGTTTGAACTTCTGTCTCCGCAGTTTAGCTGCAAACAGTCTGTGCCTTCACTTCTAGCTATGTTTGAATGATTGATGGAAGATGTGGTCAGTCCTAGATTAATTAGTTCACCTGTGGGCCGACCAAAACTAGTCTGGTTTCTGCTAGATTTTTTAGGTTAGTTAGTTAGTTAGTTATCTCCGTAGTTAGCAGTGGCTGAAATTAGTTAGGTTAGTTAGTTAGCAGTGACTGAAATTAGTTAGGTTAGTTAGTTAGCAGTGGCTGAAATTAGTTAGGTTAGTTAGGTTAGTTAGCAA
Organism: Poa pratensis; assembly: GCA_947311845.1. Classification (NCBI taxonomy): domain Eukaryota; kingdom Viridiplantae; phylum Streptophyta; class Magnoliopsida; order Poales; family Poaceae; genus Poa; species Poa pratensis. The sequence goes on from CAMZMU010000020.1 coordinate 83,946,867, forward strand.
TTAGGTTAGTTTTTCCTCAATTCCTCACAATGATTCATGCATGTTGCCATGAAAACACAAAAAGTAGCAAGAATGTATCGTACTAATATATATGATGAGCTTTTTATTTAATCATACAGGAGTATGGTTGGAGGGTGAGAGCGGGGCTGTCGACGGAGGGCGGTTTGAAGTAGCGGCGAGGATCTTCTTCGCCGTGGATCACGCTTCGAGGGTAAGAAATTCATCGCCTTTATTGAATGTACCTAGGGTTTTATTTTGGTCTAGATCACCAAGTCAGTCGAGTCGCGTAACCTGAGTCAGATCCCATCCGGAAGGGTTACAAATTTATAAATATGCAGGATTGTCCATCTTTGCATATTTATAACCGTAACACTTCCGGATTGTCCTGTTGGACAGTCCGAGTACGTGTAGATCGGGTCGTGTTCCATGTTCTACCCCTTCCTGAGACGGAATTTCGGCAGCACCTCCCCGTTGTTCTTCGGATGCACACCCTTTTGACTTGACAAGCTCGAGACGTGTATTCTGAAAAACAGCGGGAGGTGCTGTCGAAATTCCGTCTTGGGTCGGGGTAGAACATGGGACACGACTCGATCTACACGTACTCGGCGGGATAGGCCCCTACCTATTAGAAGTGTAGGTGAACCCTTGCATGCTGTAAAAGATAAAATTTGGCCGTAATTAATCTGACGACATTGAATAAATTTATTATTACTTCCTGCATATAATCAATTGCGTCACCGTTGTCACCGATTAAAGGATTGTGTATGTCTTTTTGGTACCGATTAAAGGATGGATCCGAGACAGAACCGTGAGTGGATGTATGCTGGCAGAAAGAGTCAGTGGGAGTTTAGTGATGAATGGAGAGATAAGGCCGAGGAGTTTGTGAACAAGGCGTTTGACATCAGCGGCAGACCCATGAAAGTGTTTTGCCCATGTTCAAAATGCGATAACTGAAGGCGACAGTCGAAGGTAGATGTTAGTACGCACCTGGTCAAGCATGGGTTCACACCGTTCTACCATGTTTGGAATTACCATGGTGAACAGTTAGCAAAACGTCCTAGAACCAAGCCGCGTCAGATTCAGCCAGCGAGAGAATTTGACACTGGGTTCAACAACTACTTAGACGACTTTGTTAATGCTAATGCGCCTGAAAGCCCTCATGTAGAGTCGGAGACACCTCAGGAGACGGAGACAAGTGAGCAGCCGGATGAAAACACGAAGAAGTACTACGAGACTATGTTTGGTTCGCAGAAACCCCTTCATCAACATACAGATGTTACCCTTCTAGATGCCATCGCTCGCCTTATGGCCGTGAAGTGCCAGAGGAAGATATGCAGGGATGGTTTCGATGATATTCTGGCCGTCGTTGGCAGCCTTCTACCGAAAGGGCACATCTTGGCGAAGAGCTTCTACGAGGCGACTAAACTCCTCCGTGACCTTAAGATGTCATATGAGAAGATAGACGCCTGTCCAAAGGGATGCATGCTATTCAGGAAAGAACATGCTGGAACAAATTATTGCATCCATTGCAATTCCTCTAGGTACTTCGAGGTCGACCTCGATGGTGGACAGAAGAGGCAGACCGGGATTCCCCAAAAGATTCTCCGGTACCTTCCATTTATACCGAGGATCCAGCGGCTTTACATGAACAAAGACACTGCCCAGCAGATGCGATGGGCCGCGTTAGGGGAGAGATACACGGACAAGATGATACATCCATCGGATGGTGCCGCATGGAAGAAGTTTGTAGCGAAGTATCCACTGAAAGCGGGCGACCCGAGGAGCGTAGTTGTTGCTATATCAACCGATGGGTTCAATCCGTATGGCATGTCGGCGGCAACATACAGCTGTTGGCCCGTGTTTGTCATCCCCCAGAACCTCCCCCCCGGCGAGTCCATGAGATCACATAACATGTTATTGTCGATGATAATCCCATGACCGAAATACCCGGGTAAGAACATGAACGTGTACCTTGAACCGCTGGTGGAAGACTTGGCTGTTGGCTGGAACGGTCGCGGGGTCCGAACATATGACGCCTCAACAAATGATCACTTCGATATGTATGTCTGGTACCACACATCCCTGCATGACTTACCAGCACGTGCTTTGTTCTGCGGCTGGTGTACACATGGGAAGTGGCCTTGCCCACAGTGCAGACAGGCTATGACTTTCTTCTGGCTTAAGAATGGAGGCAAGTATTCCTGCTTTGATCAACATCGACGTTCCTTGACCTAGATCATAGATACAGGAGTAGGGCTGGAATTAAAACTCGAAACTCGCGAGCTAAACGAGTAACTCGCTACTCGGCTCGACTTGACTCGAAACTCGAATAAAACGAGCCGAGCCGAGTTTCTAATTTTTTGTCTAAACGAGTTCGAGCTTTTCGAGCCGAGTAACCGAGTAGCTCGGTAAGCTCGGTAAGCTCGCTAAAAAATAGAAAATACGGTGGAGGAGGCCAGCTACCGCAGCCCAACAACCAAATCAGCCCAACCCAGCCAAGCACACACGAGCACCTAAGCTAGGGATTCGACTCCTGTCTCCTCAGTCCCCAATCTCACGATTGCTGAGTCGTGGCGGTGGGGCACCGCATGACCTCTCCGCCCTAGGTCGAACGCCGGCCACCGCCCACCGCTGTCTCCCCCGGCCGCTGCCCGCCCCATCCCCGACGACCACCGCCCGCCCCTGTCCTAGCCATCCTCGCTCGCTCTCCCGCCTCGTCGTCGGTCGACCACCACGCCATGGAGAAGCAACCGAGCTTGGAGTCAAAGACTGCGGGGAAGAAGAGGTCCTCCGACTGCAGGTCCGCATCTCTAGCTTTGGCGTCCATCACAGCTCCAGTGCGCACTGCGTCGGGAAGGCCTCCACGCTCCGGTGAACTTGCGATCGTGTCGAATCCGTCAGCAGCTGCAGCTTCCCCGGTGAGTTTTGTGCTTGATTTCCTGCTGTAGTTTGATTGTAATTTAGCATGAACATATAGTGAACCAATGCTTCTAGTAGTTTTGTTTAGTTGGATTTGGTGATGTAGTTTAGCTGAGGAGTGAATTTCGTTTGCAACAAGCACCATCTGATTTTAGTGTGAATTTCGTGCTGTAGTTTCGTGAGGCATGTTACTTGAGATATCAAGTTATTAATTGTGTTTTGTTTGCATGTTTATGTGTAGGAACATCCTGGTTACGAGTATGAGGAGGATAAATATGATATGAATGATGACATGTCCGAGAGTCAACCTACCGATGTGTCTGTTCATTCTGGAAGTAAGGATGACGATGGGTCAGTTGATGGTGGCGGTGTAACTACCCGTTCCTCCCAAACAAAAGGGAAAGAAGAGTGGCAGAAGTAAAACTTCTAAATGTTGGCAGCATTTTACTATGGACACACCTGAAGGGGAGACTGAAGAAAAGGCTAAGTGCAACTACTGTTCAGCTTTTCTGATTTACAAGCCAGGTGGACAAACATCTAGTCTGAATAGGCATATTCTAGCATGTGATGATTACAAAGACTTCTTGAAGGGGCAGATTAAAGGTCAGAGCACACTAAACTTTGAGCGTGGAGGTTCTTCACTCGCATCTGTTAATACTGAATATAACCATGAGGAAACCCCAAGATCATTGCTAAGATGGTAATTGTGCATGTTTATCCTTTTAGAATGGTAGAACATAGATGGTTAATATCTTGATGAGGCATATGAATCCAAAATATAAGTTCATTGGTAGAAAAACCATAAGAAAGGAGTGCATAAAGGTTTATGAATCTGAGAAGGAACTTCTTAAGAAGAGTCTTCGAGATGTTGAGCATATTGTATGTCGCTGCATTTTGTGCTATTCAATTTCTGCATTCAGCTTTGTACAATTGTACTAAATAGTTTAAAACCTGATGTGTTTCTTGGCTGTATAGGTACTGACGGCATGTAGATAAGTTGGATTTCTTGCTGGAGTGGATCAGTGGAAGACCTTTTGGAGTTTCTACAACTTTTGAAGACAAGATGGATGCGGTTCTTGGCATTTGATGCATGCGTTCATACTACTTATGCTTTTTATTTTTCGTATTTCTGAACTATGCCTTGTGGATGAACTATGTGAACCCTGGATTTTGGACTGTTATTTTGTTAAGCAATTTAGTGAACCGTGGATGAACTATGTCTATGTGATAAGTTAAACTTATGTTGAAATATGCACTGAGTTGTGTTATGGTTCCAATATTATTCTTGTGAATTGTTATTGATTGTTGTCGTTTGTCCATTATAATGTTGTGCTATAATATTGTTGTGATTGCACAGCGTACATGTCCAAATAATCAGGAAAATTTGCATTCATAAAGCCGTATATTTTGTTGGTTGTCTGTTTTTACCGAGCTACTCGCGAGCAGCTCGCGAGTTCGACCGAGCCGAGCCGAGTACTATTTTTCAGCTCGACTGTTAAACGAGCCGAGTCCGAGTAACTCGTTTGTTGACCGAGCTCGAGCGAGTCGAGCCTCGGCTCGGCTCGAATTCTAGCCCTATACAGGAGTGATGTAAAGCGGTTCAAGAAAGGATTCGAGATCCATGCTCCGAAACCACGTCTGATGACGGAAGAGAAATCAAGGCTGAGCTAGAAGCTCTCGTGCCTAACCCCGATGGGAATGGTTTCGTGGGTTATGGGGAGACGCACCAGTGGACTCACATTCCGTGCTTCTGGAAGCTGCTCCCTTACATGGAGGATGTCGAGCTTCCACACAACATTGATGTAATGCACACCGAAAAGAATATCGCCGAGGCTCTTTATAGCAGCATCATGGAGACTGAGAAGACGAAGGATAACGTCAAGGCTCGAATGGACCAAGAAGAACTTTGTGACAGGCCAAATCTTGATATGAAGCCTCCTGGAGTCAACGGCACTAGGTGGTCTAAGCCAAAGGCTCGGTTCTGCCCTACAAGGGCGGAAAAAAGGGAAATATTACAGTGGCTCGTGGAGTGTTTGTACTTCCCTGATGGGTATGCAGCTAACTGGGCGAGGTGTGTGAACCTGGAAACGCAGCGAGTAGGAGGGCTGAAGAGTCATGACTACCACGTGTGGCTTGAGCGCATAATGCCGGTGATGATTCGAGGCTATGTCGATGAGGAGACTTGGCGAGTACTGGCGGAGTTGAGCTTTTTCTTCCGCCAGATTTGTGCAAGGGAGTTAGATCGTGAAGTGGTTCAGAAGCTGCATGAACAGGCACCCGAGTTGCTTTGCAAGCTAGAGATGATACTTCCGCCAGGGTTTTTTAATCCGATGCAACATATGATCTTGCATCTCGCGCACGAGGCTTTACTGGGGGGGCCTGTGTCGACCCGTTGGCAGTTTGGGCCTGAGAGACAAATGAAGAAGCTACGTGACAACTGCGGGAATAAATGCAAGATCGAGGCATCCATGGCCGAGGCATGCCTTAACGAGGAGGTGTCAAACTTCACGACAAGGTACTATGATGCCAACATTCCCACAAACCACAATCCAGTCGTTCGCTACAATGCAGCCAACCCTGAAGATGTACCCAAGCTTAGCATCTTCATAGGGCTCGGTGGCAAATCAAGTGGCACGAAGAAGTTCATCATGAAAAAGCTCGAGCGGGATATGATCTCCTCGTATATCTTGATGAGTATGGTGGAAGTGAAGCCGTACCTCAAGTAAGTCTTTCACCATTTAGTATTTCACAAACATTCACTCCTATATTCGTGGCTAACTCCTCTTTTCTCATTGGCGTAGACGATTCACTCGTGAAAACTGGAAGCTGAGAAGGGACCCTACCCCGAAAGAGTCGAAGGATCTTTTTGACAAGGGTGGTGGTTTTGGCAAGGGTGGTGGTTTCATTAGCTGGTTCGCGGGTTTGGTACTGTTCTATCTAACTTTTCTAGTACCGTGGACATTCATCGATCATTCCTCGTTCTAAACTTCTCGTGCTAAACTTGTAGGCAAAAAAGGACAAAGAGATGAAGCCAGAGCTTAGAAACATTGCCCATGGCTTTAGCCATTCCGTCAACTCATTCCATGCTTATGACGTGAATGGATATCGCTTCCATACCCATGAATACACAACAAACCGGGCCAACCGGAAGACAATAAATAGTGAAGGCTCAGATAAACTCCATTACTATGGAAGAGTTGAGGCTATATACGAGTTGAATTATGGTTTTGGTAAAGGGCTAAATCCCGTTGTATTCAAATGCCATTGGTTAGACCCGCATCGGGTTAGACGGGATCCTACAATTGGATTGGTCGAAGTTGAACGAAGCTCCAAGTATTCGGGAGACGACGTCTACATTTTGGCTACCCAGGCCTTCCAAGTATTCTATCTCCCGTACCCGTGCAAGAAAACAGCAAAAGCATATCAAAAGCGTCTACAGGGGTGGGATGTTGTGATGACGGTACCGTCGCACAATAGGCCGCTATGCCTAACAGTCAAGATTACCGCCGCCTAGACCCCTCAACATCTGACGGCGAGTTCTATCAGGATGGAGGGCTCCCTGGGAAATTCACTATCAACTTGCCGACCGATGATGACATGGAATACGGCGAAGAAGACGAAGATGCGGGAATGGAGGAAGACACCGCGCATGATGAAGTCGAGGAGGTTCATAACCAAGCCGATGTGACTTTGCTAGAGCGGTTCCACGCAGGACTAATCGTCGACGAGCCACAGGGACCACCTCCAGGTTCCGTGGATGGTTGGTGGTGTGGCGACCCTGACAGTGATGACGACACGGGTGGTCCAATAGTTGGTCCCGATGATCTCGACACAGGCTACTGATAGCGATGAGGACACATGTATTAGTAATTGCCAGTCTAGCTTATATGTAATAGGTCAATGCTACTCTATGTAATAGTGATTGTCAGTCTAGCTTATTTTGTGAGAACTCATTGTCGATACTCCATGTATTTTGTTTTATTCTAATTGTTGCTTCATCTAATTGTATTCATTTTTACTTTACTCGTTGTTGCTTCATCTATTTACCTTAATTTTGGATCATGTATACTGATGAAACCCATTTTTTTGTCAATGCAGGAAACATGAAGAAGGCCTTCAAAAAAGGTGGGCAGCGTGAAGAAACTCCTGGTGGGATCGAGTTCGGCACCACGACCACCTTCACCTCCACCCTCACCTCCACGTGCGAGGAGTGCACGGCTGGGCGTACGAGGAGAGTGAGGACTCCTAGTCCTCCCCCGGCCGAGGAGTCCGACGAGGAGGACGTGGAGTACGATCAGGAGCCGGAGCCGGATTCTGAGGAGAGTCGCTGGATTCTGAGGAGGCGAGGAGGAGGGCGAGGAGGAGGACGAGGAGGAGGAGGAGGGGCGCGAGGAGGGACCTGGGGAGGAGGGGTTGAGCTTGACCCGACGCTGCAGTGGGTGCCGCCGGAGGAGTGGGTTGAGACTGAGCCGGATATCCCTGAGCCACAGACCAAGCCGCCGTATCAGCGGGGGGCGGCGAAACTCCCCGATCTTCCTTACACCTACAAGCACACTCTTCTCGTGCCCACCGGGAAAAGGTACTTATTATAGTTTATGTTCAATTTTAGCTTTCATTGTGTTTTGACCCGCTAACCATACTAATTTGGTTTTTTCATTGTGTAGGTCGTTTGAGTATGTGCCTCCTAAAGTGAAGGGCAGCGTACCTACGCGAGCATCCTTGGATGTTGTGTCAGGAAGTTCTTCCCAGGATTGTCACCCTCCCAAAGGGTGGCGAGAGTGTAGCTTGGACTTTCAGGCATTACAGCTACGAGGCGGATCCCGAGGGCAAGTACCGCAACATGGCGCATAAGACACTCAGCTATTTCTGGGTAAGTTTGTTTGACTTCTCATCATTCTATAAATCCGAGATTGCACTAATGGCTTTGACCCTATTTTACCTATGTGCATGCTTGTAGAACTTCTTCTCCTATCGGAAGGAGGACGAGGACGAGTGCACGAACGTCCTTTTGAGATGGCCTCTAAGATGGTGACGGACATGCACTACGAGGCTCGCGTGAACTCTGTCCGCAATTGGTACGCCGAAAAGATGATTGCGCTGGACAAGAAGCGTGCCGGGACATCTTGCTGCAGCCATGGCAGTACCTGCAGGTAGCTTCATTTCTATATTATCGATTTTGTTGACCGCCGTGTAATATCATTAATATGTGTGTTCTGTGTACGTAGGTGCCTCCTCCGTACGTCGGTAACAACGAAGCGTGCCACCTCGCGATGGTAGCGTGGTGGACTAGCCAGGAGTACTCAAGATACACGCGGAGGAAAGGCAAAGCGGGCGCACAACAAGGGTGGAACACACCGCCAAGGCAACCTCAGCCTCTCCCAATGCATACAAAAGGAGGTGAGCAAATGCATTCTTTAATCCACCTATGTTCGTGCTCTCTTTTGCAATATCGTCTCCTTTTCACCTATGTTCGTGCTCTCTTTGCAGAAATTGAAGACCGGCGTAGACCCCTCGCCCTTCGCCGTTTGGGCAAAGATGCGTACCAGGGATGAGCCGGATCCTGAGACAGGGTCGATGTGGATCAACAGCGGCGCCGAGCTCCGGAGCAAGGGGTACACGACGAAGTTCAAGGAGCGCAACGGTGAGAAGCTGACCCTCTCACCAGTCCACTTGACATCGAGGCTGTCGTGCTTGCGGGGCAAGGCGCGGCGAATGGCCGCTTGTGGATAGGTGACGGCTCCGTCAACCCTCGCACCGTCCCGTCTCTACGCCAGGTCCGCCGTGGGAGGGCGCAGGTGCGCCTGCTGTGGAGACCCGCCCACGAGTTTCGGGTCTAGCTATCGACCAGCTCCGGGAGGAGATGCGTGAGAAGCAGGTGCTCTATGAGCAGCAGCTGGAGCAGATCCGGCAGCAGCAGGAGCAGATCGGCAGCAGCAGGAGCATTTCAGCAGCAGCAGGAGCATTCCAGGAATGATGGAGTGGATGACGAGCACGATGCAGCGCATTGCTCCTGGGGACGGGGCTGTTGCCATGGGACTGTTCCCTCCACCGATGTTCCCATGGGTATGTTGTCAAACTTGTCATTCTATCCATCTTATTGTTGTAACTAAATTATTTGTGTAATGCGAGCATTTTTTCATGTTGTAGACGAATCCAGGATCGGTGGGTGGATCTCACTCGATGGCGCCGCCGCTTGGTGGCCAGGACGATCCGGAGGGGCAGCCCCATATCTCCAACCCTAACGTTGTCCGGAGGCTCCCGTGGGTATGCTCGCATGACTTGTCAAAATGCCATTGCCACTTTAGTTTTCCATGCCTTTGCCACTTTAGTTGAACTTGTCAAAATTTAGTTAGTTGAACTAGTTGTCATGACTATGCCATTTCCACCTAGTTAGTTGCTTCATGTCTCATCATTTTTTGCTTCATGTCTCACTTAGATCGACATAGCCAAGTTTTTTTTGCTTCATGTCTCACTAGTTGTCATCATTTTTTTGCTTCATGTCTCACTAGTTGTCATCATTTTTTTGCTTCATGTCTCACTTAGTTGAACTAGTTGAACCTGTCATGACTCATCATTTTTTTGCTTCATGTCTCACTTAGATCGACATAGCCAATCAATGAATCTCCAATGGTCACTACATCTAACTCATCATTTGTTTGCAAACGTGTAGAACGATCCTCCTCCTCCATGATGTCCATCTTCGCCATCGTGACCAGTAGCAATAGAGTTTCCTTTTTTATTATATTTTCTAAAATGGTGGACTTGTCTCTCTGGGCCGTGGGGCCATATTAGTAAGTATTTTCTGTTATTTTGTTTTGTGTTTTACTTTTTTTTGTCTAATTTATGCGGTGGGCCGCTGGGGGCACCCCCGCACCCAAACGGACACAGGCCAAAAACTTGTCCGCGGACCGTCCCAAACGGACCTAATCGGACACTTTTGGGTGTCTGTTTTGCGGGGTGCGGTTGGAGGTGCCCTAATTGGTGCACCCGTCTCTAGTTTAGCTCATGTTTACCACCTATAAGTTGTTAAAAATATAAGTTGTTAAAAATCTAAGAAAATTTGAGTATTGCCATAACATAAATATACATCTTCAAAAAAAAAACTGAATTTGAAACATGACATCGACAGTGAAAATGATTTTAAAAATTATATAATGAGAATTAGCCAAATTAAAGCCTAACTTGCATTTCGACATTATTCATTGTCGCATTTATCTATTTTATGTCTTGAGATATGAGTATTATCAGTGTTGAAACATTTTTCGGACTTTTTGAAAATATCTTAGGTGGTCCACGAAAAACCAGTGCACCGGGTGTACCAATTCAATGCTTTGTTATCTGAGATCAGGAAGTACCCAGCAAGGCGACTATACGAAATCAATACGGCGTACCGTTGTGGCTGTATTTTCACGGTGGTAGTGCGGGCGGGTGCGGCGCACGATGGCGATTTCGAATTGAATTTGACTTCCCTATTTTTGAGTGGGAAAAAGTCTAAAACAGACCTTGAACTTGTAGGTGAAAGTTAAATGGAACCCTGAACTTTGAATCCCGTAAATTAGCACTCTGAACTATCAAATCCCGGTCTATTTTAAACCCTGGATCTGCTTGTTAAATAAAAAATAAAAAAATTCTTATTTAAATAATTTGTTTCTCTCACTGACAAAAAAGGCCCACCTGTCGTATACATCTTCCACCTCCCGTTTCTTTCTCCCGAGTGAATCTCGCAATCCTCTTCCTCAATCTTTTTTCACCTTCACTCCCAAATCGATCCCTGCATCGATCGACCTGAGCTTTCTGTCATCGCTCGAAAAACAGAACATAGCTGCCAGGTGCGCCCCAAGCAGAGGAACAAGTGACAGCTGCGGCTCACCACAACGGAGTTTGCTTGCGGAGTCAGCGGATGGATTGCAAATCAAACTAGCTAGTTTGCTTGTGGAGGAGCCGGAGCGGGAGCAGCAGCGAGCGATGAGGCGGACTTCTTGATAGGACGACGGCGACAGGGACACGAGAGGGATGTGGTCGATTCCTTCTGTGCAGGGATCCTCCGGTAACGCCGATGTCTTCTGTGTGACCGGCAGTGCGCTGCCGTCGCCCTCCACGTACGTGACCTGGAGGACGCCGTACACGCCCATGCCGGCGTCCGGAGCCATGGCAGGAGGCACGACGCATCTGAGAGCATGGAGATGCGCAACCAGAGACACGGCCAGGACACGCGCAAGCACGAGGCGAGCTTGGCTATGAGGGGGCGTGTATAGCGGTGGCTTGCCGGAGCTCGGATATGCGTAGCCGGCGACGACCCGCAGGGTCAAGGCACAAGCAGTGAATCTGAGAAAATCAGAAAGGGGATGGATATGACATGCGAACCCGAGTTGTCAGTGAGAGTAACAGATTATCCCAATCGGATTTTACTATTCCCGGTACTCCAAACAGGTGCAGGGTCCAAAATAAACCGGGATTGACAACTTCAGAGTGCCAATTTCTGGGATTCAAAGTTTAGGGTTCGATTTATCTTTTGCCTATAAATTCAGGGTTTGTTTTGGACTTTTTCCTTTTGAGTGGGATTTAAGCTGGCCACCCATCCTCCCTGTAAGTTGTAATGCTCAACTTTCGGAGCAGCCCACAGATGGCCGATGGGCTACTGCATAAATGTACCGTAACTGAAGTAATGGAAGCCCATCTTGTCCCTTCGTTCTGGGCCTTTCGGCCAGCAGTTGGGATTACACTGTTTGAGGACCTTGATTCGTGGCCGTGCTGTGAAGCCCCGGAGAGCAAGTAAAGCTATGGTACGATCTCAAAAAAAAAAAGGTTTAGTAAATTTTTCTATGTTGGCACTATTCATCCTCTTGGTTGAAAGGAATTTAGCAAAGGAAACACGCAGACCAATTTCCTTGTATGTTAGTTTTAACGCAAAAATCCAGGAATGTTAAAATCCACTTGGACCTTTGTTTAAAATTGCTACGCATGAAGAACGAGACTGAGGTCTCTAGTGGCATAATAACATACTAATTATACTTCCTCAAGTGGTTCTCAATACTATAATTTTTCTATAGGGGGGTTTCCATGAAACAACATAATACCTATTGTTCAGCATTTTATCTTTAAAAAGTATAAGTTAAATTTCAAGATTTAAACTGCATAATGGTATGGTCCGACTTTATTTTTGTCTATTAGATGTAAACTAGCCCTTGAAAGACTATTTGGAATGGTGAAACCTGTTCGTACACACCCCCTAAACAGCAAAATGTCTCTATTGGAACATAAGTAGTATGCCATTTTTACCAAATAAGAATCATGTTAACCAAGTTGTGACTGTTTTGATGGCATCTCATGTCCTACTAAGCAGTGGCGGCGCCAGTAGGGGGTCGAGGGTGGGCGGTCGACCTAGCTCAGTTTGGGCAGGAAAAAAATTAGGTACTAGGAAAAAAAGAAAAGTCACCCGACGCAGTTTTGTTCCGCCCAGCACACCCCGAGTCTCCTCTGTCCAACCGAGTCCCGACCTGCCCGACCTAGTTTCCTTCCGCGGCGTTCCGCCCAGCACACCCCGCGCGCGCCGCCGCACTCCGCCCGGCCAGCCCGCATCGCGCCGGCGCCGGCCCCCGCCCTGCCCCGCCGACCTCCCCTCTTTACCTCGTCTCCCGCCCCGTCCCCGGCCTCTGTCTCCCGCTCCGCCCCCGGCCTCTGTCTCCGCCCCGCCCCCGCCAGCACGCATCGCGCCGGCGCCGGCTGCCGCGACCGGCCGCCCCGAGATCTGTCCCCCGCCCAGACCCTCTGTCTCCGCCGGTCCGCCCCGCCCCGGGCCTTTGTCTCCCGCACCGCACGGCCGCCCTGCCCGGCCAGCCCTCTGATTGACTCCGATGAAGAAGCTGAGTGGATCCAGGCTGAGGAGGACGAAGCCACAACAGTGGCTCGAGCTCGGCAAGAAGAAGAGAAGAAACCTCCAGAAATCTCAAGAGGGCACGCGACGCACGCCATTTGCAGGTAGATTTTAGATTTTAATTTTGATATCTACTTGTGTTGTGAGTTGTGACCAATAGTGTGCAGTAGATTGCTCAAATACTGATTTCGATTTCAATGTTGTAGGACACTCAACCGACAAATGTTGCTGAAATCTTTGACCTAGCAAATGTCTGTTGTCGATCCTGGAATCCGTTTGTGAAGATTTCAGAAATAAAAAGCAAAATGTGGCATATGCTATTGTTTGTCATGAAGAACAATTGCATATTGATTATGTAACATCAGCTGAGAAAGTCTTCCCTCCATTGGTTTGTATTCTCGAAAACTTTCAGTGAATTTGGTTTCTTTTGCTCATTGCATATAGAAGAGCCGATCACATCTTGTTCCTTTTAGATTTTGACACATTCGATTTTCTACAGGACTTCTCGCTGCCACCTCTATGCCAGGAGCTAATTGCAAGAGATCTGCATGACAATGAATGGAAATTTCGCCACATATTCCGTGGTATGTACTCAAACTAGTGCAGCACATGCATAGAAAATTATGTTTATTATTGAGCAAGTGAAAATAAGTAGTTGTTAAGAATCTTAAAAAGGACAATAATAAGTATGATATGCAAGTTTTCTTGTTGTTCGTAGTCAGTTTGTAGTTGTGCCTGATGAAATATGAAACTGAATTTGTTTGGACCTTTCTTGTGTTGAATACACTTGTTTTTCTGCCAAAAATTTTTATAGCTTATTTGTTCGACCCGGCTCAGTTCAATTCCTGGCTCCGCCACTGCTACTAAGTAGTGGTTGTTCTCTATATATCACTTTTACGTTGTACGGTTGAAGGTAGCACACTAGCACTGACGTACATGGTATACGGCCCGTCAGTGGTATCCCTGGATACGCGCGCCAACTTCAGCCACACGTATCCCTGACGCATGGCTTCGATGTACGTCAGTGGTATGATAATACCACTGACGCACAGAGTAGGTGCTCCTCAGGGGTATGTTGCCCCCGTTGGCTCACACGCGGCACGCACGCGACTTATCCCGGCCTTATCCCTCTTGCCTAGCCACACAAGCCTCTCCCTTATCCTCACGCCCCTTCGATCCCCTTCTCCCGCCGCACCACCAGACGGCGGCTCGTCTCCTCACTCCTTTCTCCCCCGTCCTCGCTGGCCGTCTCCTCTCCCTCTCCCCGCCTGATTACCGCGCCTCCGCCAAGCCGTCGAGGAACTCCCCCCGGCATGGCCCTCGCCGACGCCGCTGTCTGGATCGGCTGCAGCTGCACCAGCCGTGGCCGTCCATGCCGCCCAAGCAGCAGCAGCAGCACCAACGGCCGAGGCTGCAGCCGGCGTCGGCCTCCTGTCCCCCTGTAAGATGCCGATCTCCTCTCCTCTCCTCTCCGCCTCCAGTCCTCGATTCCATCCCGCTCATGCTCCTGCTGGTGCCCGTGCAGATAAGGAGAAGGAGATCCTTGCCGGCCTCCCCCAACTCCTCCCAGCGCCTCCTCCCTCTGCTCTCGATCCCCTTTTCGTCGCCTCAGCCGCCGGCCGATCCCGGCAGGCTCCGGCCAGCCCCGCCGCTGCAGACCACCGCCAAAGCGCCACCACCTCCTCCTCTACCTATTACATGGCCTAGCACCGTCAAATCGCACTTTCGCCACAAACCCTAGCCCAGATGTCGGTGTTACAGAGGAGGAGGAGGAGGTCAAGGCTCGGTATTTGGCATCCATGGCGGCGGGGCAGCGCGTGTTGTTGGTTGGCTCGCTGCAGCTCCGGCCGGGACCTTCAGCAAGCTCGCCGGGGCGCCTCGGCTCGCTGCAGCTCCGGGGCGCCTCATCAGGACCCGACGGCGGCGGCGGCGTGAGCAACGGAGGCTCGGTCCTATGCGTCCACGTCGTGCAAGCGACCTCGACGCCGCCGTGCAGGGGCTCGACCCCTTCCAAAGGTAGCATCTTGATCCCCATCCTGAACCTAGTACACACATGATTCGATTCTAGTCGGAAGTTTGGTTGTACGTGAGCTCATTGGGTTGGAAATTGTGCTGTGTATTGAATCCGGTGGAATCACTTCAGTACATGGGGGAGCAGATATATCAGATGCTTGTGGAATATTGGAGAACTAGTATCATCACTTCAAGTGTTTTTGTTGATATGGTGCTTCTCTGAAGTCTGAATCTCTTAATTACCATGATGGACAGATGTATCCATTGCTGCTGCTTGTGTCGACTATGCAGTACCATCTGCATCCAATATAACTAACCTCACACTTTTCACAATAAAAAACAATCAATATGAGTTCGACAGAAATTGGGAACTTTGCTTGTAGTTCCCCATTTTCAGTGCAATTTAACTGAAATAATTCACCGAGGCTTGTTGTGGTGTGAACTTGCTTCTGGTTGTACTAGTGCACTTGCTTCTCTCAAAAAATTAACTGAACCCAATCTGGCAGTATTCCAAAAATTAACTGAACTTTCTTGCATGTGTGTGCAGTTTTATTATATACTCATCTCTCTGTTTATAGTGCTTGCATTTGTGAGATTATTGCTTGGGAAAGTGTTGAGAGCTCAATTGTTCTTCAGACCAATAGACCAATAATGCTTAGAAGTTAGAATGATTTTTCCTCTATTATTTGAACCTTTCATATGTAACAAACCCAGATTATTGTGGTGGACATGGAAGAGGGTTAAAATTTGGACTTATCTATCGCTAGACACCTATAATGTATAAACTCATATGGCCCTTTGAGGACAGCTTGCCTGGATCACTTCAGTTAGAATAGGATACTGGATCTGAACATTCCCAAATTCCTTATTTTCTAGTTATTGTACAGACTTGATTTTTTATTGCTGACCACTTATTTGATGCAACAACCTCGTTATTATTATGTCCTAAATACTGCACTCTTTTGCCCATCTTAGTTCATGCTCAAACAAAGTAGTGGCCAAGTAAATGCTGAATTTACTCAGTTCATGCTCAAACAGGTTCAGTTGGCAAGTAATAGATACATTCACAAGGTGTACTGTTTTGCTCCTCTGAATTTACTCAGTTATTTAGTTCTTATTTCTTAGCATTTTTCTATGTATTGACGACAACATGGTGGCACAAACTTTTGTTCTCTTTGTGTATTGAAGATTCTTTGGCATATGGTGGCGACAACATTGACATGGGGCTGCGACACCGACGACGTCGACACGGGGCTGCGGCAACGACGATGAAATCTGACACGGGCTGCTGTAGTGACATCGACATGGGGCTACTATGTCGACAACGACACGGGGCTGCTGTGGCGACATTGACACAGGGCTGTGGTAGCGA
This sequence comes from Poa pratensis, assembly GCA_947311845.1. NCBI lineage: Eukaryota > Viridiplantae > Streptophyta > Magnoliopsida > Poales > Poaceae > Poa > Poa pratensis. The sequence continues at coordinate 83,963,045 of CAMZMU010000020.1, forward strand.
CGACGGCATCCACACGAGGCTGCGGCAGCACCAACATCGACACGCGGCTGCGGCGACGACGACATCGACACAACAACGGCGATCATGTTGTAAAATTCAATAGACTTGTTTTGATTGATGTAATGGTGTATTTGAGCTATTGAATAATGACCTGTATGAATGTGTTGGATATGACATTTGAATACAGCCTGCTTAATCTACTTTTGGAAAAATAGATTTAAATTTATGTGAAAAATATTTTTTTTAATCCCAAAAAAGTTACCAGTGGCGCACACATTTGCAAGCACGTCACTTGTACAATTACTATTAGTGGCGCGCACTTTACCACGCACGTCACTTGTAATCGCTACCACTGACGTATGAGCCGCCCGTCAGTGGTATCTAACTGACGGGCGACTGTTTTGAAACTCCCTGCACATTTTAGTCTCAAACTTTCCACTCATCCCTCCGTTGCCAACACCACTAGCAATCCCTTGGTTGTCTAACTTCCCACAATCATATCACCTCTAGAACAACGATAAAATGAAGAGGAAATGGGCGATTTAACTCCAAAATCAGAGTGACACTATTTCGTAGTGCACCCTAGCGCTCCAAATCACCCCTTGCCATCATCGTTCCAACCATTATGGTAAAAACAAGAGCTGAGATAATAAATATAAAGAGGTTGAGAAATAGTTTATTCAAAAAAAGGAAGCAATGTGCTTGTGAGAGTAGTTAAGCAAAGGCCGGATGTAAACTTTTTTACTTGTGTCGTCTTGATGTGACATTTGAGTTAATAAATACAATTTCTCTTTTTTGAGAAAACGAGACGAACATAAACAGGTTCTGTTAAATTCAACCGTTCAATGTACCTCATTTTCCCTTCAAGAGCCGCTGAACAAATTGTGACAGAACTAATTAATATACGTAGCCTCTTAGCTAGCGTGAACGCCTCCATGGCTCCATGCATGCAAATGCAACACATATACTCCCTCCGTATCAAAATATAAGACTTTATAGCTAGTTTCTGCACACATGCAATATACGCTAAGAGGCTACGTATATTAATTAGTTCTGTCACAATTTGTTCAGCGGCTCTTGAAGGGAAAATGAGGAAAATAACCTGTTTAGTTAGCCTCCAAGACCTGTGAAAGGGAGCAGTTCGCGGGCTGTGGCCCCACCCTTTCTTCCCCGCCCCCTACGTGGTAACGGTCTCAACGGCTTTCTCGCTTCCCGCCACTCTCTCTTCGCCTCTCACTCCCCTCCCCTCCACACATACACATTCCCTCCCTTCCCCTCCATTCGCAATTCTCTCCACCACGATCTTGCCGCGCCGCCACAGCCTCAGCCAAGATCCTATGAGAGATAGCGACGGGGAAGGTGCCGGCGGCGGACTCCCGCGCTCGCATCCCTCCAACATCCCGCTGCCGATGCATCACTCCGACCCCAACTACTCGGGCACGGACGATGAGTGCTCTAACAGGCAGAGCAGCTCGTCGGCGACGGGGGGTGCCAGCCCTGGCTTCTATAATGACTACCCGTCCAGCTTCAGCGGCGAGTGCTCGCCGTACAATATGTCTCCCTGGAACCAGACCATGGCGTCCCCCTGGTCCCACCACAGCGAGGCGTCCATGGCCGGCCATGGCGGGGCGCCCACGATGGCGCCCGGCACGAGCCTCATCAGCTCGCTGGTCAGGGAGGAAGGCCACATCTACTCTCTCGCCGCCAAGGGCGACGCGCTGTACACTGGCTCCGACAGCAAGAACATCCGCGTCTGGCGCAAGCAGAAGGACTCCGGCGGCTTCAAGTCTTCGAGCGGCCTCGTGAAGGCCATCGTCATCTCCGGCGAGCGCATCTTCACGGGCCACCAGGACGGGAAGATCCGGGTGTGGAAGGTGTCGCCCAAAAACGGCTTGCACAAGCGTGTCGGCAGCCTGCCGCGGCTGCGCGACTTCCTGCGCGGCTCGCTGAACCCGTCCAACTACGTGGAGGTGCGCAAGAACCGGTCGGCGCTGTGGATCCGGCACAGCGACGCCGTGTCGTGCCTGAGCCCGACGGACGCGTCGACGGGCCTGCTCTACTCCGGCTCCTGGGACCGCACCTTCAAGGTGTGGCGCATCAGCGACTCCAAGTGCCTCGAGTCCGTGGTGGCGCACGACGACAACGTGAACGCCATCGTCGCCGCGTTCGACGGACTGGTGTTCACGGGCTCGGCCGACGGGACCGTCAAGGTGTGGAAGCGGGAGGTGCAGGGGAAGGGGACCAAGCACTCGCCCGTGCAGACGCTGCTGAAGCAGGAGCACGCGGTGAACGCGCTCGCCGTCAGCGCCGTCGCGCCGGTGCTCTACTGCGGCTCCTCAGACGGGCTCGTCAACTGCTGGGAGGGCGACCGCCAGCTCGTCCATGGAGGCGTGCTGCGCGGCCACAAGAAGGCCGTGTTCTGCCTCGCCGCGGCGGGGGCGCTTCTCTTCAGCGGCTCCGCCGACAACACCATCATGGTCTGGCGGCGTGATGCCGGCTTGCACTCCTGCCTCTCCGTGCTCACCGGCCACACCGAGCCGATCCGGTGCCTCGCCGTCGTCGAGTACAACAAGGAAAACGTCGCCGCCGCCGCTGCCGAGAGCGTGGACAACAGCGGCGTGTCGCGGTGGATCGTGTACAGCGGAAGCCTCGACAAGTCGATCAAGGTGTGGCGCGTCACAGACGAGGCGGGGGACCCGCTGCTCCAGGGTCCCGGCGGCGAGAGTATGTTCGACCGGTACCCCGGCGACCCGTTCGGGGCCAGCAGCTCGTCGTCGTTCCGCTAAGTACAACGCAATGCACCAGTTGGCCTGATCACTTGCAAGACGAACTGTCCATTCTCCGTGGGCGATCCTAATCTTGACGAATTAACCAAAGGAATTTCTTGATTCTGTTCATAATATATACTGTTGAAGACGACCGGTGGGAATTGAATGGCATGGACATCAAGCCGGCCCGGGCAAACATCTGGAGGTGAGATCCGTAGTGATGAAAAATCTAGGTAAGCTTGCCTTCAGAGCGTCACAGCTAATGGAAATTTTGATACAAGCTTATATATTTGTTGTGTAATAGTTTTTTTTTGAAAGGAGTTGTGTAATAGTTGGACTTAACTTGATTTTGTGTTATGGAAAAATATCAATAAAGGACCAATTAAGTTCTAACTTTTATATGGATTTCTTCATTTAGCTGATTGTATTTGGTCTGTAATTATATGTATATATATTTTTGTGTCCATTCGTACTATTCCGTTCACTTCTTTATTTGAACCTCATAGGGTTAACAATCAGTCAAACTGAATTAAACCTTGTTCGTGACGAATGAAATAGCCAAACTGGTTAATGGAAAAACTGAGTAGACTTGAAACTGTTTTTTTTAATTCGAACTTTTTAAAATCTGAACTATTTTAAAAAATAAACATTTTTAAAAATTTGAACAAATTAAAAAATGAAACATTTTTCAAAGATGAACCATTTAAAAATGGAACATTTTTTAAAATCAGAACCAATTTTGGAAATAAACATTTTTCAAAACTAAACCATTTCAAAAAATGAATAATTTCTAATTTCTAAATCATTATAAAAATAAAAACTTATCAAAATCTGAACCATTTTTAAAATGATCAATTTAAAAATGTACCGTTTCCAAAAATAATTTTGATTCAAATGTGAACCATTTTTAAAAATAATAATTTTTAAGATAAGAGAAAAGAAAACAAAAAAGGGAAATAAGTGAAATGAAAAAAACAAAACAGGCCGAAATGGGCCAGGCCTTGTCGGAGGTTTGTGAGAGCGAGGTGGTGGCTCGACTCGCGACGGCCGAGAAATAGTGGCTGCGGAAATTTTCATTGAAATAGCGATGCGGCACTAAACATTCTCGGGCATCGGCCCTTGGGGTGAAGGTGAAAAGCCCAACAAATAATTGTACTGCCCGAAAGAGTGTCAAATCGCCTGCGCGCCTTGGCACATGCGACCAGTGGCCTGCCGGCCCCTCCGACCTACGCTAATTTTCTCGTACCCATTGCGGCAACAAGTAGTTTTTGAGACACTAGTTGATTCTTGATTGCTTTACAGTTCAGTAATCAAGAAATAGGGATGCTTCAGTTTATGATGCGAATAGCAAGACAGATGAAAAACGGATGTACGTACTGAATTTTCTGGGGCGAAACTACTCCTAGGTCATGGCGGCGGCGTTTGCACTCGAGATTATGTGCATGTAAAGCAAGCTGAGTGAAATTTTAGATATATCCGATCATCTGCAATTAATCTCCTACATTTATATATCTTTTCCTAACGAAATGAGGAATTGATCGCTTTTCCCAATAGCGTGCTGATGAGTTTGGTGAGCAAGAATGGCTCACAAGTTACTCGTTCGGCCTCGCCGTCGACATGTGATCAACGTGGCCAGGAAAAGAGATAAGATCGTTGGATGTCCGTAACCACGAGACATACATCGAATGTCAAGCCTACGTGGCCACATCTATTTTCTCGTACTAGTTGTGTTTAATTGTGCGTAAAATGTAATTCTCGTAAGAGGGAGATTATTGAGAGGAAAAATGACTCCCTAGCTCAATATGCCTTGTTTATACTTTTAACACGCAAGTGATGAGTTGCACCAGATCAACTGGATCTAGACAATTAATTCACAGTTTAAGGAGAAAATCGTTTATTATTGCAACTACTGCAGGGAAGATTCTAGAAACAAAACATATAGCATGTGGGGTGGAACAAAAAATTGGCTGGTTAAGTAGCAAACTCTCCCAAATTTAATTCTTAGAAATCACTTTTATTACACAGCGTGTATTATTTATTTTGAATAAAATGGGCAATTGGCCTTGCTTTTTTTTTTCAAAAGAAGTGAACGGTTCATTAGTGAGGAACTATTCGAAAACCGCTACACCAGGGGCGTCAACTTTAAGGACCCAACTTCCGCCGAAGGCATAATTACAAAACCAAACTAAACATTTACCAAACTGTATTTTAGTCAATGAAGTACTTTTTTCCTAAACAATGACAATCTATACATAACTTACTAAAATTCTATACTTTTTCCTACAGTTTGCACGAAATACGTGCAGTCTTATAAAAGTTACTCTTGAATTTTATTTATAATTTTGTGTGGAAGTAAAAATCGTAGTGTCGGGTACGTATGGATAAGTGCACATGGTTTTGAAAGGGTCAGACACATGCGTTTCAGCAAACATTCCCTACTAGCTCAAAGTCAAACTAATTTGATGCACAACTTGGTATTACTTTAGGCTACATTTGAAAGCTTCTAAATGTACATGTGGAGTTGAATAGAGATGGCTTAAGCTGAAGGTCATTCCACATCTCCCTCCCACCTTCCTGCCAAGTGTCTCCATCACTATCTATGAATTGCATCTTGTCAGCATTATATAGTTCAAACAGATAAAAAAAAGAGACCTCTCTGGATCAGTACGCTATTTAATCAGCCCACGCTATATACTAATCAAATGGACGAATCGCACAATTGGATCTCAAAGCCGCCAACGCTTGCTCGCACCCTTTCCCCTTCGTCCATCTATATAACTAGCATCTTTGCTCTTCATGCTCCCACACAGCATCCACGACAAGCCACGTACAAAGTAGTGCTCATCTTTCTCCATATTCTTACACGGAAGTCCTTCTTACACTACAAGGATATACGAGGATGTCTACCACCGGTAGCGGTACCATTGGCAGCCTCAAGAGTTCCCGGCTCAAGGGCTCGGTTGTACTGATGCGCAAGGACGCGCTTGGCTTCAACGACTTCGTCGCCACCGTCTTCGACAACATCACCGACTTCCTCGGCAATGGCGTCACCTGCCAGCTCATCAGCTCCACCGTCGTCGATCCCAGTGAGAAACTAGCTCTCATTCATGCATTCTCTCTCGACGCATGCAGCTCTGACGTGGTACGTGCATACGCACCCTAGCTAACTTTGGTCGTACGCACGTGTGCTGAGAACGGGAACCGCGGGAAGGTCGGCGGGGAGGCGAAGCTGCAGCACTGGAATAGCACGAGCCTGCCGTCGATCTCGGAGGGCGAGTCCAGGTTCTTCGTCACGTTCGACTGGGATGTAGAGAAGATGGGCGTGCCTGGCGCGGTCATTGTCAAGAACAGCCACTCCTCCGAGTTCTTGCTCAAGACCATCACCCTCGACAACGTCCCTGGCCGCGGCACCGTCGTCTTCGTCGCCGACTCCTGGGTGTATCCACAGGCCAAGTACCACTACAAGCGCGTCTTCTTCGCCAACGATGTGAGAAATCGATCGCCATCGCCTTGTGATATTACAGTATGCGCAGAAACATATTGTTGGTAAGGCTAATCTCTGATCTCGTACAATGCATGCAGACGTATCTGCCCAGCGACATGCCGGCGGCGCTGAAGCCCTACCGCGAGGACGAGCTGAGGAACCTGAGGGGCGACGACCAGCCCGGCCCGTACCAGGCGCACGACCGCGTCTACCGCTACGACGTGTACCACGACCTCGGCGATGGCCGCCAAGTCCTCGGCGGCTCCAAGGATTTCCCCTACCCTCGCCGCTGCCGCACCGGCCGCAAGCTTTCACAGACCAGTGCGTCCCCGGCCGTTTCTCTCTCTCTCCCCTCCACGTACGAAATTATATTAACACTCTACATCGAATCTAACAATTCGTCCTTGCATGAACGACGCAGATACAGGTCTCGTTCGCGAGAGCCGGCCACTGCCGCTGGTCGGGACGAGCATCTACGTGCCGCGGGACGAGCTGTTCGGGCATCTGAAGATGCAGGATTTCCTCGGCTACACGATCAAGGCGGTCGTCGACGGCCTCGTGCCGGCCATCCGCACCTACGTCGACATCTCCCCGAAAGAGTTCGACTCCTTCGAGGACATCCTCAAGCTCTACGAAGGCGGCCTCAAGCTGCCCAGCATCCCGGCCCTCGAGGAGGTGCGCCAGCACTTCCCGGTCCAGCTGATCAAGGACCTCATCCCCATGGGCGGCGACTACCTCTTCAAGCTCCCCAAGCCGCACGTCATAAGGGGTACCTAGTCATATTTAAATTATTAATCTTCTTGGCTAGCTCGACCTCTCAAGTATATAAGCACTTTCAAAAAAAATAACTTGAGCATGCTAATTATTTTGAGTAGCGGACGAGAAAGCATGGATGACCGACGACGAGTTCGCCAGGGAGATTCTCGCTGGCGTGAACCCGGTGATGATCAGACGTGTCACGGTGAGTATACCATCCATGCAATGAGATTACCTATGTCAAAACCGCGGCCCAGCGGCTTCTTCTAATGCTTTACTATAGAGTCATCTCTTACCACTAGCTCTTGTGTCAAAACAGTTAGTCAATTACCTATGTGGGAGTGGCCTAATAGTAAAAATTATCCATTTCAGGAGTTCCCTCCAAAGAGTGCCCTTGATCCAAGCGAGTACGGCGACCACACCAGCACCATCACGGAGGGGCAGATCAAGAAAAGCCTCGAGGGCCTCACCGCTCACGAGGCAGTCGCAAACAATAGGCTCTATATCCTGGACCACCATGATAACCTAATGCCATATATAACCAAGATCAACAAGCTTGAGGACACCTTCGTCTATGCGACGAGGACTCTCTTCTTCAAGCGAGGCGATGGTACGCTTGCCCCGGTTGCCATCGAGCTCAGCACACCTGTGAGCGATGGTGGCCTGAAAACCCCGAAGAGCATTGTCTACACGCCAGCATCAACAGGCATCGAGGCATGGATATGGCAGCTCGCCAAGGCCTACGTCTCAGTGAACGATTACGGTTGGCACCAGCTTATCAGTCACTGGCTCAACACCCACGCAGTCATGGAGCCCTTCATCATCGCAACAAACAGACAGCTGAGCGTGACTCACCCGGTCCACAAGCTACTGCAGCCGCACTACCGTAACACGATGAACATCAACTCACAGGCACGACAGGCACTCATCAACGCCGGCGGGATCATCGAGTTGACGGTATTCCCGCGCAAGTACGCCATGGAGTTGTCTTCCGTCGCCTACAAGCACTGGAACTTCATAGAGCAGGCTCTCCCGGACGATTTAATCAAGAGGTATGTTGGGTGTTGCACATCTTGTTTATTGAAAAATTAAGTCTTTTAAATATCGGTATCTAAGATAATATTTTGACAATCAACTTATATACAATTATTATGTCTCGCATAGAAATAATTATACATTATAAAATATATCTCATAACAAATATAGTAATATTAATTTGATATGAATTCTTATTTAGTAAGTGATCAAACCTTAAAATGTCTGACCAATACAGATGCCAAAATGACCTACATTTTGAATTCTTACTAACGGTATTAGAAATACTACTTTTAATAAATAAGTGGCCAGACAAACGATTCAATTCACTGAAAAAACATTCACACTAAATGTTAGTGTGGTAATAATTATGAAATGCATGTGATCTCCATGCAGAGGCATGGCGGTGCAGGACCCATCAAGCCCGTACAAGGTGCGGCTGCTACTCGAGGACTACCCTTATGCGATAGACGGGCTGGCAATCTGGCACGCGATTGAGCAGTGGGTGGAGGAGTATCTGGCCATCTACTACCCCAACGACGATGTACTTCAAGGCGACGTGGAGCTCCAGGCATGGTGGAAGGAGGTCCGTGAGGTTGGGCATGGCGACCTCAAGGATGCGACATGGTGGCCCAAGATGGAGGCAGTGGCAGAACTGGTCAAGGCTTGCACCACCATCATCAGGATAGGATCTGCACTACATGCTGCTGTAAACTTTGGGCAGTACCCGTACGCAGGTTACCACCCCAACAAGCCGTCAGCGAGCAGGCGCCCGATGCCTGAGCCAAACACGAAGGAGTACGCGTTGCTATCGCAAAATCCAGAAAAGGTCTTCATCCGCACCATCACCATCCAACTGCAGGCCATTATTGGTATATCACTACTGGAAATCCTATCTAAGCACTCTTCCGACGAGATTTATCTCGGCCAACGTGAGACGCTAGAGTGGACGTCGGACGCCAAGGCGCTGGAGGCATTCAAAAGGTTCGGAACAAGGCTGGAGGGTATCGAGAGTCAGGTGGTGGCTCTGAACGGGAACCCCCAACTCAAAAACCGCAACGGCCCCGCCAAGTTCCCATACATGTTGCTCTACCCAAACACCTCTGACCACGAGGGCAATGCCACCGGTCTCACGGCGAGGGGCATCCCTAACAGCATCTCCATCTGATATGATATTTGGAGTACAATCGTCCTGCCACGATGTGAAAATGTTGGAGTCGATAGTGGTGTATGTACAATGGTGTTTATTACACAAAAGAGCTATGTGAGTGGATGGCCATTAGTGTATTTTCAACTCAAATTTCATTCCAATTATTAATAACTAGCCGTCAACCCGTGCATCCGCACGGGCTATTTTTAATACTCAATATTAACAAAACAGTGTAATAGAACTTATAATGCGAATCCCAATTTGAAGTTTTGCATTTTAAATTTAATTTATCTATATGAAAGTATATATACATACTTTGAGTTAATTCATGTATGTCTATGTTCAAAAAAGCTTAAATGTTGAATGCACATGTATACCTCTAATTTTATAAGCATTAAATCAGATAACCACGATTGTTTCACCAAAAGGTTATATTCACATTACACTAATCTGATACAGTATGATTTCTTTGGGGGTAACTTGGAGGACTGTTAATATTAGATCTTCTTAGATTATTGATTAGTCATATTTACAAATTTACAGCCAACGTTACAACCAGCAAGGAAAAGAGAGAAACACAAAAAAGGCATAATACATGAGACTTACCCTTGAACTTGTCAGCACATTCCCGTAGTTGCTCCTGCTGGCTGTGTGATCGTGTTGCCAGTTGTGGACTGGTTGGAGATTCTATCAGTTCCTGCTCTTCAGATAATCAGCTAACAGATGGAAAAGTATTATTAATTTTTGAACTGTGCCCCGGATGTTTACAACAACCATGTAGAAATTTCTAGTTTTTCAGAGCTAATTGTTCATGTTCCAGTATTTTAGACAGCGTCATCTAGAGGCATTAGGTCTTATAGTACCAAAGAATTACTACATGTGAAATACTTCTAGGATTCTATATGTGAGTAATTTATACAATATTAAATTGATAGATAAGAGAGAAACTACCGCATGGACAACAGAAAAATCTTAAACACATTACTTCGTTGAGAAAGAGTTCATCAACAAAGACCTGGGAACCATGAAACATACCATTTTTACATAATTTTTAGCTGGACCAATATTTTCACATATAAATAAATAGAATGGATCTTTAATATTGGAGGACAATTACCGAATTGAAGGACAATGCTATCACATACCAACTTCATCAGGCCTTTGGCTGTACTGGATAATTGAGCTATAAGAAAGGATTCAAAGCCTGTACTTTGAAAGATACGACAACATCCTGTATCCACCGAGTAACCACTAATTGTTAGCATTGAAAACATTCCATGGACTAAGAACACGGTTGTCATAATGAAGAATCTAGTATAATTTGACTACTTACGCCAAAAATATCTATATTGTTCACGTATCATTGTGCGTGATAGTATAATTATCGGAGTAGTGCAGACTGTTATTGATACGCTAATTAAATTTACATCTTTGGCCTATCATTGCTCGAAGTAATTGGTGAAACACTATACCATCATTTATAGCATTTATTTGTTGTGGCATTAATATCTGTATGGAAAATAATATTTAATATACACCCGCACTATATGATTAATTCTGTACAGAAGCTCCGTAAAATAAGTTAATTCGATTTACAACAGATTCGGGGATAATCTTAAATCATAAGCTCTTATTTTTACAGCTCGGAATATTTGATATGGGTGCATAAAATGAGAATCTAGTTGTAATGCATGCACCTTACATGAATTGGAACCCTGATTGAAAAATTTTTGACGATCTAATTCCCCAACTGTACATAGCATAAAGTGAGGCAAAAAATCAGTAATCTACACAAAAAGAAGGAAAACAAAGAAAAAAATTAGTAACCACTTCCTGCAATTTTAATGCTTGAAACTTAAATTTCCATGAATTCGTAATAATTAGCTTTTGTACCAGGAGGTCATTACCGAGGATCCCCTGCATAGAACAAATTGAGCGTTAGTAAGTCTGCAAAATAAAATAAAACATCAATATTACTTGCAACGATATAGTTCCCAGTTTTTTGCACAACTTGGGTAGCATTCCACATCCTTTTTCCCTTCAGACTGCACTAACATGCATCTTGGCCAACTCCGGCCAGTACGTAGAGTTCAGCTAAACGCAAACAATTTAAAGAAGCCGTAGAACTGAATTAATTTATGTAAAGACAAATATTATACTAAACTACTCCCTAGAACTGAATTATTAATGTAATGACAAATACTATACTACTAAACTACTAAGGAGAAAAACCATATAACTAAGAGCTCGCCTGTTTACAGCAGGCAAAAACACTATATCAGGATGTAATTAAATGTTTACTACTACATGATTTTAATATTAGAATCCACCATAACATACCTATGCACCGTTGGCATCTACTCAATGTCAGGCGATGATGCCGTCAAGTTCGCCGTTGCTGGCCGCCCGGACATTCACTGATATTATGCTGATATTATGCTTGTTAGCCTTGACCTGATCCCCAAATATAAGTCTTTATCTTTACTCAATAAGCTGAAGATTCAATCGTCTTCAACTCTTCATGCCTCGGCCTACACATCTTCACATGTAGTGAGCCTTGGCCGGACGTCAACTTTCAACGAAGAGACCTATTCCTGAAGGTGGAGGAGGATGTGCAGTGTTGATTTTGTGAGATTGCGCTGATTGGAGGAGAGCCGAGGATGGTTTCATGACTCAGGACGGCGTGAGAAGTCCCTCATATAGATTCCCAACGTACGCCTACTTCAACTGCCATACTGGTACACCTTCTCCTCCGTTTGTAAACCATCTTGACAACTGATTGTTCTGAGGATCTGTGATATGTGGATTTGAATCTTGCCTTCTCTTCCGCCCAATTGCAGGTTCAGTGGAGTACGAAGTATAGCAGGGCCTATGATGAAGAAGAACGACATCATTAATCGGATCGACCATGCTCTATGGGGGAGCAGTTTCAGTTCGGCAACTGACGGAGGATTAGGGCGTGCGTGAGGGAGAGAGAGGTAGAGGACGGCTGAAGGTTGCATCCCATGAAAGTTTTTTTTCGAGGGTAATGGAAAAGGTTGAGGCGTACAGGTGGGATATAACGTGAGGACTCTATCTAATTCATCCGACGACTCTGGAGAAGTATCGGGGAAATCGAATGGTTAACTTTTCTTAATTGCTGAGGATTAACGTGGAGCCTCCATTGGTGTCTCCAATTAGTAAATATAAGATAAGTGAGTTTTATGGTGTTGTACATGTTTTCTGGCATGAAAAGTACACATGAGCGGTTGCCATATGAGCGGGTCACCTCTTCTATCTATTTGGGCAGTGGATATCGACCACTTTAAATTCAAAAAAGTACACATGAGCGGGTTACTACGTGGACGACGGTGCAAGCTTGTAGAGCAACTCAAGACAGGCATTTTTGCCAAGTACGGTTAAGCAAACTGACGCTGCTGACACCGACGACCCACCATAACATTGGTTTCTCAAATTATGAAGGCACGATCAGGGTCGGCTAGATCGGCCGGCTTGTGGTCTGAACCCAAACGGGTGCTACACTGCTACTCTCCGCCACACACAGATCATGATCGTGCGAGAAAAGCCCAAAAGGAACGAATGCATCATGCACGCCACGGTCCGGGAAAAGAAATCGGGACCCGCAGATACCGCTAGGCAATTTGCAGAGGAGTACCATAGCCTTTGTTGCGGCCTTTTTCGTTGCTGTCCATGGTCGCGCGGCCAAATCGCACCAACTACTGTCCCTACGCCAGCCACGTGCGTCGTCTTCGCGTGGCTAGCTAGAGCGGCCGGGCCAACCAGCTCGCCTCGTCGGCGGCGGTCTAGCTTGGCGGATTCTCTCCGAAGCTGCGAGGCGATTTTGCCGTACTCGCTGGTCGGCTCGGCTTGGCAAGTTCTCTACTAGTCTACTCGCTGACCGCCTGCCTATCGGCGAATAAATTTCCGATTGAAGAAACATCCAAATGGACCGCTTCTCGGTCGTGCGTCCCCCCGCTCTGTTTCGCGATATGGACCGGCGGTCGCCTCCGCCGTCCTCTCCGCTCGGCCGGCGCGCCGGGCTTGGGGTGGCCGCGCCACGTTGGGGGCCGCGCCCCGCACTCCGGCCTCCTCCGGCGACGACGTCTCGCTGCGACCGTTCGGCCAGGCTCCCCCGCCACCTGCAACCTTGCCGGCCGCCCGTTACTCCCCGTCCCGGACGCTGCCGGCAGCGCCCACGACGCAGAGCTCCATCTCCCTCCGTCCCCACGGCCTCCCGCCACCTCTAGCCTCCGTGCAAAGATCCGCGGTCGTCACCGCCCGTCTCTCCGACAGCCGCCTCTCGTCGCTCGTCTCCTCGCCGCCGCCTGGCCCTCCGATGCGGGCGACACTCCTCGAAGACGGCGAGTTCACCCCGGCGACCCCTGATGCGTCCGACGTCCCCATCCTGACGCCATCCTCGACTGCCCCTGCTGGACCTGTTTCGGCCTCGGGGCGTCCCCGGAGCGTGGTGGTCGGCTCCCTCGTCCTGCTCTCCACCTCCCCTACGAGATGTGAGGGCGTCAGCATGGCCGGGCAGCAGCCCGGTTGCCCTCCCTCTGCGTCTCCAAGACGGATGGCGCCCGTTGACATTTTGCGCGTTCCCTCGGCCCTCAATGCCGCTGTGTCTAGGCGCCCGACGTGCTCGGTGCACTTCAACGTGCATGTCCCCCGGATTCAGAAGGCGGCATCCACCCCACCGCGTCATGTCGTCATGTCTCGCCACTTGCTCCAGCGGCCCCTCTCTCCGGTGGGGAGGCACTCGAGGAGCACGTCGCCGGATGGGGACTGGACCCTCGTGCTCTCCCGGCACGCGCGTCGCGCAGAGTTTCGTTTGACTCGACGGGACGGCTTATCCAGGCCGAGTCATGCCCCTGCACGTCGCCCCTCATCAAAACCAGCCGCAAATCCCCATTCGAACTCCTCACCCCGACATCGCAGCTCCCCTCCATCTCGCAACTCCGCTGGACGTCGCTGTCACCGGTGTCGTGCTCGCCACCACCTTGTCACCGACTGCCGAGACCTGGTCCTTTGCGACCTCTGCAAGAGCTCAGGCCACCGCTCCTGGGAGTCCCGCAACCGCGTCGGTCGCGCTCCTTCCTCGACACCTCCTGTCAACTCGCGACCTCCAACCTCACCGACGGCCAAGCGCCCCAACTACAAGTCCAATCGGGACCGGGATCGTGCGCGCGAGCGCTCTCCTCGCCGGCACGGAGGTGTCTCTGATCGTCACGAACGCCGCCACGCCGTGCCACCGCTCACGCCTAGGGTCCGGCCAGCTAGCCCCCCTCGGCAACGCGTGACGCCAGTCAACACGCTTCGCTCGTTCGCGGACGTGCTTATGGCGCGCCCGGAGATGGACTTGTGCTACTCGACAGTGGCGTCGAGGGTGCTGGCCAGCGAGAGGTGCTACAAGATGAGCGTGGACGAAGTGCTCTCTGCGGAGAACGAGGGGCTAGCCTGAGGCTGCTGCAAATGCAAGGAAAGGACGGCAACCGCAATGCGACTGAGTCGGAGGTGCTTTTGTACCTCTTAGCGATTGCGTCTGGGGAGGTGTTGCCGCATGTCTCTCGTCCGGCTTTGGAGTGCTCCCTATTGTTCTCGCCTGGCAACGCGTCGTGTGAGGGGGGATATCCCAGTGTGGATGCAGAGGCTGGGGCCGCGGAAGGGGAGATGAAGCAGCTCTTGCCATGCCTCGACGCGCTGGGTCAGCACGTGATGCTGCCGGACGGCGAGGAGGTGGCGCCGCACGAAGATGGCCTTCATAACGACAGCGACTCGGTGATGAGGGAGTTTCAGCCAGTTGCGGACGCCATTGACGCCGACGCGGAGGCTGCTACGCTTGGAAACCTCCTCGCCGCCGATGCTGATGACGACACTGACGATGATGATGCTGCTGACGCTGGTGGTACTGCTCCGTCATCAGGCACCGCGATACACTGTGTCGCAGATCTGTTCAGCCTGCCAGTTGTGTCGTTGCTGCCCACGCCTCTTCCGTCAATGCCACGTGCTTCTGTGGCCCTGCCAGCCCCTGACCGTCGCAGCAGTAGGCTCGCGACGAAACCACAACTCCCAGCGGTCGACAAAGCGCAGCGTGTCCTCTTCAAGAAAATGGGGCTCGACGGTTGAGATATGCCCCTTGTGAAGGCTTGGAAAGAATTCGCGAACACCAGCAAGTCTCCGTTCTCTGCTTCGGCAATCGACGGGTTGAGGACCCTTTTCAGGCCGAACTTGCCGTCCATGACGGCGGCGGATGAAGTTTTGATTGGTCTTGCTGGCCCAGGGGAAAGCGACGTCCCGCCACCGGCGGCGCTGGACGTCTCCACCTGATCTGCTTCCTTGTCCCAGACGGCGCCATATAGTCGCATTTTGAAAAATGACGATTTATCTTTCTGAGAGACTGGACGGAGTAGGATCATCTGTATCCTCGCGAGGATACTTTACTCTCGTTTAGTATGCTCTGACTTGTATGGTTCTTTTTCTTTTAGCTTCGGCCGTATCAAGTTTACTTCTCCTATGTAAATATAAAACGCAAATCTTTTACCTCGTTTCAAAAAAACATATGCATTGCACTGCATCATGGGACCCACGTGCAAGAACAAAAAAAAACATGCGAGTTTACGCCATCGTGTCCGTCCGCCCGCGCTCTACGTACGGGTGTCTAGAATCTAACTCCCGATGAGGAAAGCAGTAATAATGACGCGTGCGACCGGGTGAGCCAACCGAGAAGGTTGGTCTGAGCCGACAGTGGATCGAGGCCGTGCAACGTGGCAGAGATGAATGCTTCGTCGGTGCGGCGGTCGGAAATTCGCTTGGGCCCATGGTGTGTGCCACCGTGGAAGCCGATTAATTCTTGCTATCGAACATCGCCGTTTCCCGCCGCCGCCTTCCGTCAAGAGAGCCTTGCCGGAAGCAGGCAATATGGACATAATTGACCATGAGTTGAAACTATTTCACAAACTGAACGTTCAGCGAAACTATTTCACCGAAATAACCATTTCGAGTAGCGCCCAATGATCGGGCGCTATGCTTTAGATGGTAGCGCCCAGCGATCAGGCGCTACACAACTAGTTATGTAGCCCCCGCGTGTAAGGTGTTACACAAACGGTTGTTTTTAAACAATATTTAGAAGCAGTACTCCAACATAGACATAATAATCGTGCAGCCCAGCTGGTCACACCCGTGTCTGCTGTTAGGTAAGTCGCGGGTACGAATCCTTATATGCACAATTGTTTCGTTTTACTGTTTGTTTTTTCTCTGCCCCTGAGTTCACGTGCATCATCTTCACCGCAGCCGCCCGATTCCAGCAGCCGCCGGCGCCGCCCGTCCATGCCGCCGTTTGCTTTTTTTTCTCTGCCCCTGAGTTCACGTACATCATCTTCACCGAAGCCGCCTGATTCCGGTCGCCGCCGCCTGTTTCCCGGCCGCCCTCGTCCCCGCCCGCCGTCGTCCATGCCACCGGCCGCCGGACGCACTTGTCCCAGCCTGCCCGCCCCCGTCCTTGCCCTCGTCCCTGCCGCCGGCCGCCCTCGTCCCCGCCAGCCCGCCCCCGTCCTTGCTCCTCGTCCCTGCCGCCGGCCGCCCTCGTCCCTGTCGTCGGATTTGAAGCGTGCTCTCGATCCCATCTCGGTTGACTCAACAGTTCTGTCGAAAAATAAAATGCAAAGAGTAAAAAAGAAAAATTGGGACTAGCGGGATTCTAACCCGGGACCAGCTTAACCGCACACATGTGGGCGACCAGCTCGGTTGCGTGGTTCATATGTCTATATTAGAGTACACCTTCTAAATAACGTTTAAAAACAACCGTTTGTGTAGCGCCTTACACGTGGGCGTTACATAACCAAATGTGTAGCGCATGATCGCTGGGCGCTACCATGTAGAGCATGGCGTCCGATCGTTGGGCGCTACTCGAAATGGTTATTTTGGTGAAATAGTTTCGTCGAAAGTTCAGTTTGTGAAATAGTTTCAACTCATGGTCAATTATGTCCATTTTGCCCCGGAAGCACCGCACATTTCGGTCGGTAAGGGCACCTCCAACGGGCTGGCGCATACGGACACCAAAATGTGTCCGATTTGGTCCATTTGGGAGCGGACCGCGGACACATTTTGGGTCTTTGTCCGTTTGGGGTGGAGGTGTCCCCAACAGCCTGGCGCAAAAACTGGCATAAAAAAAACATTGTGAAACAAAGTTCACGAAAACAATGAAATGGTTCAAAGTTCAAAATACAAATAGTTCAAAATACAAATTGGTTCAAATAACATGATAAATAGAAATAGGACATCACACGTCCTCACGATCACGGATCATCTTTTGCTTCTTGAGGATCCATGCTCTTTGCTACGGGTCCATGATGGTCAAGTCGGCCATCATGATCCGGTTCTTCTCGGCAACCATCGCGAGCTTCACGCGGTTCTCCTCGACCTTGATCTTCTCTTGCTCGATCTCGAGCTTCTTCCTTGTCATCTCCAAATAGCATGCCATGGCTTCCTCCTTGTCCTTGCGTTTCTCGACATACCTTGCGGCGGTGGACTCTTCCTTGCCGGCGATGAACGACTTCAACGTCTCCTCCAATTGTGCCGCCGCCGCCTCACGCTTCAAGTCCTGTGCTGAGGACTTGTGTCCTCTCGGCCGGACAGCCCGGGACCCCGAGCTTTGGCCGGCAAGCACATCGTCGTCTTCATCGTTGCCTCTTTTCTTCGATCCATCGCCGCCCCCTTTCTTCATGGAGTTGTAGAGCTCTTGCCATTTTGGACAACCCTTGATCATGTCCCAACAATGGGTCGAAGTAGTTGCCGTCGTTGATCATGTCCTGCATGACATCGTCGTTGAAGTAGGCTGGGTCGGTCGGCGTCGTGGGAGGCATGTCGTCGTTGAACATGAGGCACGGGCCTCGGGCATGGTCATCTTGCCCGCCATGGACTTCGATTTGCAACGCAGTCGCCCATCGTCGGCACTCGGGGTGAAGTTGAGGTCGAGCGCCTTCGGCTCCACCGGGACCGAGGAAATCTCCAGCGAGGGCTCACGGGACCCCAGCCGCGACGCTGGGTGATAGGCGGCGGCCGGTGAGGGCGTCGAGTGGCCTGGGGACGAGGATCTTGGCGGCCTCACTTTGGCGGAGGAGACCGAGCTTCCGGCCGATGCGACCACAGTGGGGGAGAGGCCGGCGGCGCCAGCAAAAGCCCCTACAAATACCTCCCCCTTGAGGAGAAGCACAACTCGTGCGGCGGCCTGGGCCGCGATGAAGTCGGCGTTCACTTGGGCCTGGATGGCGGCGAGCCTCTCCTTCTCCTCGGCCGCTGCCTTGGCGGCCTTTGCCTCGGCCAACCGCTCCCGAGTCCTCTCCCTCCGGACTTGTCGCTTGCCCGACTCCGGCTTCCGCTCCTTCTTCACCACCAGTAGGGCGGCGCCGGCAGCGGCCGTGGTTTTGGACAGCCCGTCCTCCATCGAGGGGCAAAGGCTAGGGCAGCGGCGGCGGCCGTGAATGTTGTATCCAGAATCCAACCAAGCCCCGGGCCAATCTTTAATTTCAGTGTAGTAATTAGGCTAAGTGCTAGGGAAAATCACTAATCTCACTAATACATAGCTTAAAAGAAAATCTGCACCCCGGGCCATGGCCCCTGCTGCCAGGGGTGTGGATCCGCCCCTGGCTTTGATGCAGACATGTTCTTATTATCCCAGGGGTAATAAAGTGGAGCACTTGTCCATATACTTGGATGTTGCCGACTCGGCCAACCTCCCATATGATTGGAGCCGCTCTGCTTTAGTTTGGCTTGGCTATTGTAAACCAGATTGGTCAAAAGTATACAGCACAAAAGGTATATTCCTTTTACATGACATCCATGGCTCTGCATTATGTGAATTTGCACTTACATGCAAAAGCAACAAATGATTAGCTTGAGATTAAGGGTGTTAGCATTATTCTATTCTCCACTAAACTGCCTCACTGTTAAAAGTGCAGTAAAAAACTACCAGTGCTTACAAATGCCATGCCACATTTTTTCTTTGTTCATCTTCATAGCTTATTAAGAATGATATTTGCATTTGATTTACTGATGCTGAGTATGACTGCTTGATCTTATTTCTGTTTTCAACGTATAACAAATTTTACTGAATATATGCATTGCTAATGCACTATTCTTCTTCTGTCTGGCAGATACTCAACATCAATTTAATGCACACGTGAGTGATTGGTCTCACATCTTTTATGCATTTGAGTCAGCTATATGATGCAGAGGTTTTCAAGCGCCCACCTATTATTCAGTCAAAGGACACATACATTTTGGATTTTTTTTCACTGACTAATAATCTGTATTCCGTCGACAAGAGATGGCATTAGCCAATGCTTGGTACAAGGAGATGTCTGTTCTGCACATGATGGTGATGCTGCATTTGTCCCAAGCGGACATCCTCAGTACAACGTCTAAGCACCACCGAAAGAGGTTTGTCCATGTCATTGGAGGACATAGTGTTGCGGCGCTTCCAAATGCTCCAGGAAATTGCCATGCAAATGGTGGACCCAAAGTAATCCCGCAGGTCTCGCAAAGTTCTTTGACGATGTTAGCCTGAAGGTGTCCCCTTCTGGAAAGAAGGAGTCCCATACTTGGCGAGCTCGGGGGCATAGGCGGAGCTGGCCTTCATCATCAGGGCAGGGGTTGACTGCTCTTTCATGTAGGAAAGGTCTTGTTGTGGACCTGTCTGAAGGGTTCTGAGAACTACCTGCATGCAAGCCCTCGCCTAGGTAAGTACAACGCTATCATTTTTCCTGTTCTTTGACGGTAACTAATTGAAAAGAGAGATCACATGATTCATCGTGGTGCAAGTTCAGATGTCGGCTTCAATGTTAATTTGCCCTGGAATATTGCTTTGATATGAAGCATGAAGCAATAAAATCATGGATGAGTGCTATGTTGCTTGAACCAGCGCTCATGCCCAGACTTGTAAAATTGTTTTCTAATATTCGTAGCTAATCCAATCAACATATCTTCACTTATCAGGATTCGTCTTGAAAATCATAACTATTCCTGGAATACAGTCCAAGTGCAGTAAAAAAAAGAGAACTGTAATTAATTGTACTTTATCTCAGTTTTCTCTCTCATGTGTATCAGAGATGAATAATCCAGTCCAACATGTGCTTCTAAAATATTTAGTTTATTTTGCTTGGTTGGTAGCTATTGTAAAGAAATAATTTTATCTAAGAAAATGGAAAGAATCGTTCCAGTGTGCATCTAAACTAAGCAGCCTACTAATAATTTTGTAAGCTACGCGCGGTTTCATTATAGTCTTCTAAGCTTCTTCATAAATACTCCCAAATGGTCATTCAGATAACACTTTGGTTGTGCGAACATGCAGAACAATGGGATTTCAGGCGTCTTGTCACCTGTATGTGTAATCATGGTTCTTCTGATGCTGGGCATGAACGTGATAGTCATAAAAGGCAGCTCAACAGAGACAAAGAGAAGTAGCAGCAGTCTTTCAAGGGGTGAGCGGTAGCATGAGGACAACTTATTCTTAATAGTGCTGGTGTTGTTGAGAGGGTTATTTCAAATGTTGTTTTAGAACCTCTGAATCATACATGAAGGATGTAGAAATGCCAAGCAATTCTTGATCGAGTATATTTTAGGGAGGCCATTGCTAGCTCATAGTTGATGTAGATATAAGAGCACATGTAGTAGCATTGCAGGAGGCACTACAAATTGATTCGACTTAATGGTGAAGATATTACATAGGTCTCAACGAGTGTTGTTAGAGATATTTGTTGCTATAACATCTGGACCCAGATGTTATAAAGAGAAGTATAAGCATTGCTTGCTCCAACTGTTTTAGTTGACATTTTTCTGAATTTGAAATGTCGCAATCTCTTATCCCAAAGTGTTCTACTAAAAGCGTTTTTCTCAATGTTGTGGTATTCATCTAGAGGATATGACTGGCTATTATGTTCTAAGTGTATGCTCTCCTGGGGATGGTAGCGAAGTGGTTCGTTCTATTTGCAGTGTGAGTATTCTATGTCGCCCATTTGATCTTCCACCTTAAATCTTCAGAGTAACGACATGTATTCCCTATGAAGCATGGTTACGAGCCCAGGAAAACCATCTGGAATGGATACTTCAAGTATTGTGCAAATAAAGCTGAAGACAACTTATGGAAATTCTTTGACGAACATTGGAGTAGCTCTTCATTAACAAGAGACAATTTATTGCATTTGTCACAATTTATTGCATTTGTCACAATTTATTATGAGGGAATTGAATCTTAATGAGTTTTGAACGTTATGTGGTTTTCATTGCTATACATGGAATGTATGTTGTGCTTTCTTATGTGGAAAGAAAAGAAACTCGAGATCCCCATAACTAAATGTGTGTGGCAAGAAAAAAAAACTCGAGATCCCCGTAGCAGCGCACGGGTACTCAACTAGTATTGGTAGTATAGGACTGGCCGGAAAGAAATTGAAGGATGGTGAACATGTGATGAACTTGCAAGACAGCAGTAAAATCATACGGTGGATTCAGACACTTGAACATTTGATATTTCCCACTTGTTGCCTCAAAGCAATGAAGAAGAAGAGAAGGCCCACATATTCTGGTCAAAAAACACGAACGGATGATAACTACTCCCTCCATCCGCGAATAAGTGTACTTCTACCTTTTGTGGAAAGTCAATTTTATTAAAGTTTGACTAACTTTTTATCATCCGCGCAGTAGGTCATGAGTACATAATGAGTAAATAATTGACACAGAAGTTGATCTCAACCGGTGACGCAATTTTCGCGGCTTGTACATCGATAATACTTCGTCGGTGAAAGGTTTTACATCGAGAATACTTTTGCAGAAACAAAACATTTATTACAATCCAATCCAAGTATAAGAAGGCGTGTTGCAAGTCACACGTAGAACAAAAGGTAAGATGTGTGATTCTAAAAAAAGACCATCTTGGTTACTTTCGCCGTCGTGACGAATTTGTATCTACTCCGTAATGTTGAAATATCGCTCGCTGGTTGGCGGTTGCAAGGTTTTGCAAGAGTAGAACCCTCCTATGGGTGGGAGGAATAATCTTAATGTTTAATGCTAAAACTTATCTCTGTTGCGGATTATTTTGTTCCAGTGTACACACTTGGTCCAATTTGTGGTCTATTTCTTTTAGAGTGCGGCTGTTTACGGCGCCTATGAACCATAATACTATAATCTTTGAATTATCCATCCACGCCGACCTCAGGGTCACGCACCGTCTAGCCGAAGCCGATGTCTCCAAGAGGGGAGCGACGTCCGAGAGTACCGCCATGACTTGCGCATACATGAAAATTGGGTCGATGATTTGGATTGCGTTGTCTAGTGTATGAAATATGACAAGAGAAACACCATTTCTGTTATTTGTTGAATCATCTATATCCATATGATAATTATCCTGCTGGCAGTTTCCCATTCCACGAATCTTTTGTTGGTGGTGACACATGAAAGATCATGATTTTCTTTGCCTTAAAAAAAGAGAACCTTTTCACCTAAGTGAAAAGTGGCAGGAGCTCTGCCTATTCTTATAGAGAGAAGAAAATCACCCTGGTAAGGCACCAGAAATTCGTTCCCGACGTGACTCGAACTCTGGTCACAAGGACATCCTGCGCGCGTCGGGCGAGGCGCGCGCGGCTCTCGAGCGGAAGGCCGCGACGCAGCTGGAACACGCCACGGTGGAGGACGTGCTCATCCCGAGCTACTCCAGCGCCACGGAGACGCTCTACGACGTGGACTGCGTCGAGCGGATCGTCAGGCATTTTCTCGTCGACGAGGAGCTCCGCGAGGACGAGGCGTCGTCGCTAGCTGCAATCACCGAAGAGGAAGCAGCGACGACGACGGCATCGCGGCCGTCGGCCGTGACCATGGTGCGGGTGGGCAAGCTGGTGGACAATTACCTGGCCGAGGTCGCGTCCGACGCCAACCTGAAGCCCGCCAAATTCTGCGAGCTCGCGCTGGCATTGCCGGACCACGCCCGCATCTACGACGATGGCGTCTACCGCGCGGTTGACATCTACCTCAGGGTACATACATTCCCCAATTTTGCCAAATTGAAACCGGCAGCTTGTTTCTGACTAAGTCCAATGTAGAATGTCGCCGTTTGTGGAGTAGCAGTTGCTGACCGCGTGACTGTTGCATTGCAGGCGCATCCGCGGCTGACGGCGGAGGAGCGGGACAGGGTCACCCTGTAAGTGGGCACGCTAGCGGAGGCCCACCATCGCCCCACCTTAGCCCATTTAGCGTAATGGGACATGGCTTTGTTTCCACCTATACCCACCAGCTAGTTGGGCTGCCGTGAGTCCCAGATAAACCCACCTGGGCAGACGACGCCACAAAAGCAGGATAGACATAATTATGTAGCATCCATTGATATGATTAAGAGCAACATTGTACCATAATCCAAAACTTCAGAGCAAACAGAGACATCCAAACGCAGCACAATTCAAAGATGCCACCCAGTTCTCAACTATAATAATAAAGCAAAGTGCATTAGACGAATCCCAGCTAGTGACACTCTTTACGCAGACATCCTAAGCTTCTATCTTCTCAGCTGGTGCATCAAGCATAAGGGCCTTGGTGGGCTTCGCCAACAGGTCGGTGAACTCCTGGTAGGGTGCCTTGGTGAAGGTGGTCTCCCTCCAGAAATCAGGGGTGAGGAATCCATAGGTCTTCATCAAGCAGTCAAAGGTTGCCTGCAAACAAAAGAATATTCAGTTTCATGTTTGCAAGCATTGATTTTAAATTAAGTTGGTCATGTTTAAATGACAGCGAATAAGAACCTGAAGAGTTCAAAGACTTGAACACAGACTCATTTTACTACGCATGACGACATGTGAAATAAAACAGAACATGGCACACAATAAACAGAGGCATACCAGTTTGCTGTCATGACCTTTAGTTAATCACTACAAAAGTACAGTGTGCAAGACAAGAAAAAATGAAGAGCTGAAACTTGACAGACATAACAAGCAGTTTTAGATGAAATATGAGATAGAACAGAGCCGGCAGGATGAATAAAAGTATGGGTAAAACATAACCAGAAACAAGTGATGTACCTTCACTTGGCATGCGCTATCCAATCTTCCAAACACATCAAAGCCTCCACGGTCTCAGCTGATAGGCTGCTCCTATGATCAGTAATCACTCTCCCGCATATGCTAAAGGCAGACTCAGAGGCAACCGATGACGCAGGGAAGGCTAGCACATCACGAGCAATGCTGCCAAGTACAGGATATCGTGCAGAGTTCACGGCCCACCAGTTAAGGATGTCAAAATCGGCTGTACGAGGATGGAAATCTTCTTCTAGATATCTCTGCAGCTCATTGCAACTTTTAGACTTCTTAAGCTTCACATGCTCATCCCAGTCCGACAGGGCACTATCAGCCAACACCACTACATCATCAGATGTTCCTTCTCCTGCCAAGACAGCATCCTTATCTTCATATTTAGCAGCATACTCCTTAAAAAGGACTTCAATTGCTTCCTGCACTTCTTTCAAGTATTTATCCGCATTACCTCCAAAATATTTCTTCAATCGAAACTCAACATGATCCATTTTGAATCTTGGATCGAGTATCACTGGAATGCAGTTAGTCAAATATGACTCTGTGAAGTATTTGTTGAATTTCTTTTGCATCTCTTTCACCATGATCTTGACTGTGTCATTCTTACTCTTTGCTTGTTCTTCCAAGACAACTTTGACATTCCATATCTCAAGGAAATACAAGTTAGAGGTTGCATAGTTTGATCCAGAAATGACATCGGTGGCACGACGGAACACCTTTAATAGCCCACAAATGTCTTCAGACATTTTCCACTCCTCATGCGAAGGACAAAACGTATAACTAGGCTCCTGTTTCAAGGTCTCAAAGGCATTCCTATAGGGTATCGTTGTCTCCAGCATGCGACATGTGGAGTTCCAGCGAGTAGAAACATCTAGTTTAGGTTTTTTCCCTAAAGGTATTCCTTCTTGTGAAACCACTTCAACAAACTGTTTTTTCCTGTACTGAGAGCTCTTAATGTACTTAACAGAATCTCTAATGTTGTCAATAACAGTCATCATCGCTTTCAGACCATCTTGCACTATTAAATTTAGCACATGGGCAGCACAACGAACGTGCAATAGACGCCCTTCATAGTGGAGCAGCTTTCTATCATCTAAATTTTTCCTCAGATGCTTAAGCATTTTTGTGTTCACTTCAGCATTATCCATTGTGAAGCTAAACAGCTTGTCCTCGATGTTCCAATCACGAAGGGTTTTTAGAACCACAATATAAATATTCCATGCATCATGGGGTGTCTCAATAAGGCAAAACCTTATAATTCTATGCCTAATTTTCCATTTATTATTGATCCAATGACATGTGATACAAAGATACCCAAGTTTCTGGTTTGAAGTCCACATATCACCAGTTAGTGATACTCTAGAATTGAGATTCTTGAAGAACTCTTGATTTACATCTCTGGACCGATAGTAAGTATCCATGCAATCATTTTGTAAAGTTACTCTATTAACCGACTTGAACCAAGGATTCAGTGACTCACAGAATTTCCTAAAACCAGCATACTCAACGAAGGTGAATGGCAAGACATGCATGACAACTAAATTTACCAGGCGAGCTCTTGCAGCTTCTTGGTCAAATTTCCAGTTCGGGTCTATCTCATCAGAAGTTCTAATCTGTTCTAAAGCCCCATCCATTGCACATTTCACCTCACATACCTTTAAATGTCTACCCAGTTGGCTGGAACCTGAGACTTTTGAGGCTGGAAATACCTCCTTGCAGTGTTTGCACATTCCTTCCACTAACAATCCATCAATGTATATGGGATCAGCATCATTCCATATGACAGAGGTCAACCTGCGTGGTCTGCGTATGGAGCCTACAAGTGCAAAATTTCCATGTGTTGTTAGCTACAGAAGTACTATTGGTCGTATTTGAGAACAGATGACAAATGTTATTTATACCATGTGGTGCAGCAGGCGACAGATCTCCCAATGATGGAGATTTTGGAGTACCTCTTGGAGTGGCCGGTGAAGACCTTGCATGTGATTGAGACCTATTTCTGGCAATCATATTTATCCCAGGAGACCTACACTTGATTGGAGCTGTTTTAGATTTCTCTTTCAGCTGTGTAATCTCAACCTGCATTTACAATAAGAGGACTACATTAGCATAGCATCTCATGGTCCTAGAACTTTAATTAAGAAGAACAAGTTCTTACCTTGGCATTGATAAGTTTTGCAGCCTTGGTAGCTCTTAAGCTTGAGCTACCACTCGTATGTGAAAGTGGCCTTTTGCTGCCCGCTAGCTGAGACGTTTCTTGTGAATTTCTTCTTGCAACCTGCATACAATGAAATAGTAAACATAATCTTAGCCATGGTCATACACATAACGGACAACCAGAGCAATAGGCACACATATAGTAGCAGAAATGTAACACCAAACATCCACTCATGACGACCAAACACTACACCTTACATACATCTATCAACGTCATTACTGTCCAGTTGCAGTTTGATTGAGATAAGACGCATTTGATTCAGTTGCGGCGTGTTGTACGTTGAGTACTAGTAAGAGTATGTTGAGCAGCCTCGCTAGCTTGCTGCACGCATGCATAGAGGAGCTGACCTGATACACTTTGACCGGAGACCATCGCCTAAGCAAACAAAAATCGAGTGTAGCTGCCGTGTTTTTCTGAAACTGCACATGCGTTTCAATCTACCTAGATGTCAACAGGCTTTCCTTTAGTTCAGAGTTCCAGCTTGTAGCTTGGTCTGGATCTCCAGGAACAAGCAATCTCACAAAGAACCCTACCGTGACCGTGACTACAGCGCTAAGCTAGTGCCCTACAGTAAACAAGTGAGCGGTGCTCCAACATGCCGAGACTTTGAACGAAGATCTAGAGAGGATTGGGGGATTACCTTGGGCCGCTGTTTCTTGGACGAAGCCGGCGACCTGAGCACCTCACCGCCCACCAGTTCTTGCTCCGCATGGCCAGCCGCCTGGATACCTTGCTCCGCCATGCCGCCGCCGACAGCCGGAGAAAGGGATTGGACAGGGAGGACGGGGGATCGGAAAGGGAGGACGGGGGAGCGGACAGGGAGGACGGGGGAGCGGCGCGGCGGCGCGGCAGTTTCCCCGGCCATGGAGGCAGAGCTCGCCGCCGTCGCCATGGAGGCAGGGCGTGGCGACGACATCGCCATGGATCCCCGCGGCGGCGTGGCGGCGGTGGTGGATTACCCTATTTAGCCCGACTATTTTTTTTGTCTACCCGTGGGTGTCCAATAACGCAAATTAACTGGGTTCGGCCCACGGCGCCGTGGGCCTCCCATTACCACTTACAGGGTGAGGACAGGGTGTGCGGCGTGGTGGACTGCAGGAAGCTGACAGTGGAGGCGTGCACGCACGCGGCGCAGAACGAGCGGCTCCCGCTGCGCGCGGTGCTGCAGGTGCTCTTCTTCGAGCAGCTGCAGCTCCGGCGCGCCATCACGGGCGCCCCGGGTGCGCGTCCACAGCAGCTGCAGCAGCGGGCGGCGGCGCTGCGGCACACGGTTGGCCCCAGCGAGACGTGGCGGACGTCGGCGGTGCAGGAGAGCCAGGTGCTGCGGGTGGACATGGACGGCATGAGGAGCCGGGTGCATGGCCTGGAGAGGGAGTGCTCGAGCATGAGGAGGGCCATCAAGAAGATCGACGGCCGCGACGCCGACGGTTCCCCCGGCAGCGTTGACGCCGCCCCGGCGAGCTGGAGGTCCCGGTACGGGTGCAAGTTCAGCACGCAGGCGCGCGACGCCGTCGTGTCCAGGGCGTCCAGGATGGGGATGAGTCCATGAAAAACGATGATCTGCGACACGTACAGTTCCCGTTGTGCCATTCAGGTCCACATGTTTCACGACCAGAAATCAACACTCGCGATGAAAATGGTTGAGAGAATCCAAGTTTTCACGACAGAGCGATCCTTCCGAGGTCGGTCGAGCGCGGCAAAATCTCACACATTCTCACATTCGTCTGTATACATGGTTCACCTGGTTCGTGTGACCTGAACCAGAAGGGCGCGTGAACCACTGAACATCGTTTGGGCAAGAACAGAGACCTGTGTGCTGTCTGTACCATATGCTCAGCTTAATGTGAGTTGTGATTACGGTCTTTGCTGCTTGTAATGGTGTTGCAGTTTATACGGCATTTGGTGTTAGTCTGCTCATCTGCTGTGCATGAAGCGTGCTTAGTCTGGAATTGTTTTTGTTTCCCCTGTATGTCATCATTAGCTTGTTGCAGTACTATACTGTAGAAGTCGTACATAGAGAGTGGTTAGACATGAGCTGTGATGATCGCACGGTGTAGAGTACACATGCTGATGTCTCTCACAAAGCATGGACTACAGCATGGATTTGTTGTTCTAGTACAGATCTCGCACACTGAATGTAGCTGTCATGTTGATCTTATTTTAGAGACATGTCAGCTCAGTTTGTTTCCAATTCAAAAAGTCTGAATGTTGCGTAGAAAGTAGGCACTCAAATGCCCCTATATATAAAAGTACGACGGAATTGCGCCCCGTCCTGCTTCCACGACGCCTTCTAAACGCGCACCGTCCGATCAAGCCAACCGACGGTCCAGATCGCGTCAATAATCGTGTTGCTACAGTACTACTGTAGCAGTCGAATATCTACCAATCGCGCGAAGACACGTCGTGCTCCGGCGCACCATCTTGCAAAAAGCCGCCCGCAAAGGGCTATTTTCAAATTTTCGGAAAAGCCAGGGGCCTCTCAGCAAAAACGCCACCGCAGCTCACTCCTTCCTCTTCTCCTCTCCTCCCGCGATCGCGACGTCGCCGGCGCCGCCGACGCGGCGCACGGCCGCCACAGTCCTTTCCGTCCAAATCTCCGAGCACGGAGACATGCGGCGTCGCGCCCTCT
Organism: Poa pratensis; assembly: GCA_947311845.1. NCBI lineage: Eukaryota > Viridiplantae > Streptophyta > Magnoliopsida > Poales > Poaceae > Poa > Poa pratensis. The sequence goes on from CAMZMU010000020.1 coordinate 83,992,147, forward strand.
CCATCCTCGCTCACTTTCGCATGCCGGAACGCCACGCCGTCGCCGGAATCGTCCGCGCCGTGCTCGCGGGCCGCCGCCGCGTGCCGCCCTCCTCCTCTGCGAGCTCTGGCCGGGGGCACCCGAGCTTCTTCTCCTCTGCGGCGGCGACGTCCGCGACCCGCAGGAGGTTCAAGGCATCGGCGGCGACCCACAGGATAGTCGAAGCGGCGGCGGCGACCTGCAGGAGGGCACGGCGTCCCGCAGGAGGGTCAAGGCGGCGGCGGCGACCTGCAGGGACGACGGCGTGGCCGTGCTTCTCCTCGCGGGCGCGGCCGCGCCGAGCCCGTCCATTACGCTCCCCGAAGCGCCAGCACCACGACGCCCTTGGCCGCGCCCACGCCTCCCAGCCGACGACCCGCTTCGGTCTCCAGCTTCCCCTCCACCAGGTCGTCCGCGGCGAGCCTGCTCCTGTGAGTATCTCTCCGCACCGCGTATGAGGCTCCTGGCGGCGGCGCGCACGCGGTGGGTAGCCTCCCTGTGAGATCTCTTCCGTTTACCTCTGTTTTTCGATTCGATTTCGTGCCGTACTTCTACCAATCTTGGGCTGAATTTCCTGTCCGCCATGTCCGCCATGAACGCGACAGTCCTGAGCTCGACTTCGATCTGTATCTGGCACTGCCCGCACCACATACTCCTCCACACGCACGCCGTTACCCACGCAACCCGTGCACTCTCGCACGTTCGCAAGGAGCAGCCGGACCCTGCTGATACTCTTCGTCGTTGCCGTTCTGCACCTAGGAGTCTGAAGCTTTGCAGTTAAAAATTCAGTTAGCGTTGCCTCTGCTGTTGAAACATATTTGTCTCTGAAACTCAGTCAGAAAGTGAGTCATAACCCAGTTGATACGCACCTGCTGCTCTATTGATAAGTTCGAAGTTCAAATCCTATTAAAGACACAAATCCAATCCCTTTGTCTAATTTCTTTTCTTATTAACTTTTTGCGGACATCTTATTTCAGCAATGTAGACAGTATTGGTTAAGCTTATACAAATCTAGGAAAATTGGAGCCAGGCCAAAGAGATGTATGAGTTGGGCTTGCTTTTCCTTACCATCAGGTATATGCAAAAAAAAAAATTTGCAGAATTTCTGCAAGTATTAACTTGCTGTATATGCAAATGCACCTAGATTTGAATTCATATGGTGAACTCTCTACATCAAGCTTACTAACATATTTGGTATCTTCTTACACTATATAGTGTATAGCTCCAAGTGGATCAACGATAAATACACTTTTCTATGTATGTTTCAAATACATTTTTGGTGTTAGTGCAGCCCAGCTTGCCTGTAAAATTAAATTATGTTTGTATACTTAGAATGTAGCCTGCCTGTTGCTGCCCTTTTGGAGCTTAAATGTTTACCTTTGGTTTAAAACCAGTGGCAACCATCTCTAAACTCCCATTTTTAAGTCACTTTTTTTACACCATACTTAAAAAGAATGCTGTTGTAACTGTAAAATGGAAGCAAATTTCAGACATGTAATACTGATAACTTACCATCTCCCAGCCCTTTGAGATGTAAAAATATCGTTTATAATCTGAACATGTTATAACTCATTTTCCTATCTTTCAAAAATAGCATATTACATCAAACTTTTCTTTTTTCTCCAGGGAAACGTCATTGAAGGGTGCATAGGAAAAGACCGAGTGACCATGTTCAGAAGAAAGCTAAAAGAGGATACAGTGTACAAAATTGAGTACTTCATTCTAGGGCTGAGTCATTTCCTGCTGCTTAAGAGGCTTGGATGCGGCGACATTGGCAGTGTTTGTTTATCGGAGCTTAGTGCCACAAAATGCTACTTTGCTATGAAGATTATGGACAAGGCGTCTCTAGCTGGCCGCAAAAAGTTTCTGAGAGCCCAGACCGAAAGGGAGATACTGCAGTGCTTGGACCATCCTTTTCTTCCAACTTTGTACACCCACTTCGAGACGGATAACTTCTCATGCTTGGTGATGGAGTTTTGCCCTAGAGGAGACTTGCATACCCTAAGGCAGAAGCAGCCTGGGAAGTATTTTCCTGAAAAAACTGCCAAGTAAGTGCCTTCATTCTATGTTTTATTTCACTAATAGCTCTATATAAATGTTACTGCATTCATGACCAACCAATCCTTTTTATTTATTTTGTCAGAAGCATCCAGTCGTGAACTAATACAACAGTCGTGAACTCTTGGTACATTTTATCTCCGATATGATCTCTATAAGTGTGAATCCTCTGCCAATTTTTGTACATGAAGCTCCAACACCAACTCAAGCATTCTTGATTCTAAGTTCAGTTCATATGTATCTGCAATATATTGCATGTATTTCCTGCAGTTAATGTTCATGTTTTGAACAGTTACAGTTAACTGATTGTTGTTGGTTTTCGCATTATCGACGGATCACATTGCTCTGTCCGTTCCTTTCTGCAGTTCGAGTGACTAGAACTCTGTCAATTCTGACCTGAATTAGGACAGTGCTAACTGCATTATCTTAATCTAGAACTGTATGTGTTAGTTGCATTTGACCTCATAGAGCTGCATTTAGCCTGGAAGAGATGTAAAGGCGAAATGTCTTTATTCTCTATGCTCTTCCATTTTGTTTGAATCGCACCGCAAACTCGGTTGATCAGTACAGTTAGATACACTTCCGTTTCTTCGAAAAATGTTCCTTTTTGAGAGATAGGTATGTTTTTTCTCTTAGTTTTTGTACAGTGGCAAGAGCTTGCTTCCCTTATTTATTTTGTGTCTGTACTTCCATGCACTAAACTTTGTGTCTCTACTTTCAGATGCACCAAGTATTTAGTTTGTGTGTGTGCTTTATTATGCTTTGTTAAGATGTGTCCTTAACCTGAATATATGTGTACTTCACAATTTCATTAGTATAAAGATACTCTCCAATTGTGCACTCTTGAACCATTTGATCAGTGTAACCTGATAATTTCTTAGCTTCTTGAGCGATCACAGATACTTCTAGACCAAAGATACTGTTAACTTAAGCTTATTACCTTCTAGAATAACCTGACCATTTCATAGCTTCTTGAGCATTGCTAGATACTTTCCGAGACAGAATACCATTATCTGAAGCTTATGATCTCCTATGTGAATTTAACCTGGTCATTTCTTGGCTTCTTGATCGATCAAGCAGATACTAAGCATACTATTAATCTGAATCTTATGATCTCCTGTTTTAGTGCAAATCCTGTGCCAACTTTTGAACATGAAACTCCAACACCAACTCAAGGATTCTTGATTCGAATTTCAGTTCATATGAATCTGCAGAACATTGCATGTATTTCCTGCAGTTAATGGTCATGTTTTGAACAGTTGCAGTTAACTGATAGTGCTGTTGGTTTTCCTACTTCCTCTGGTTTCATTCTGGTAATCTGTCTCTTGATAAAATGTTTACCTATATAGGATCGAGAGGTGGAGGTGTCCAGTGTAGCCAGAGAGGGTACCACAGACGCCGAGCCAGTAGCCTGCACATGTGCCGCGGTGGTGGTGCGCGTGACCTGCACTTGTGGTATCCGAAAGGAGTTCTGCTTTGACCACTGCCACTGACCGATCCTCGGCGTCAGTTTTCGCATCATCAACAGAACACATTGCTCCGTCCGTTCCTTTCAGCAGTTCGAGTGACTAGCACTCTTTCAAGTCTGACCTGAATTTAGGACAGTGGTAACTGCATTATCTTGCTTTAGAACCTGAATTTAGGTCGACGCCTTCGCGGCAGTGCCATTGCAGGCCATTGCTGACTTCATTGCGACGTCAGCGTGGGCCCAGGCTGTCAGGAATTTTTTCTTTCCGCAGAATAATTCAGAAAATATTAAATTCCTGCCATGTGGACCCTACTTACTTACACGAATTGCAGAAACATGAAATTTTTTACAAATCCAATAACTTTAAATTTACACACTGAGAAAAAAAAATAGCCAAACGGTCACAAAAACATATGCCGACTATTTATGCCGTACGATGAAATTTTTAAATGCAAATATTTTAAAATTTTAAATAGCCTTCGAAACTGAACATTCCATAAACGTAAAAAGAATTCAAACCTGAATGACTTCCAACCTGAACAATTTTTGAAATCCAAACAAATTTCAAACGCAGCCTCCTTTCAATTCCAATCATTTCAAAGTTCGAACAATTTTCGAATGTTAACATTTCGAAATGAAAATGTACCCCACGGGCAGGAAAAATATGACAAATATATCAACATGACCAAAAAAAACATTGACTATTTATGGCACACGATCAAATTCCAAATTGTAATATTTTAAAATTTTGAATGCATTTCAAATATAAGCATTTAATAGACGCAAAGAGAATTCAAATACGACAAACATACCAACATAAACACATAAAAAAATAGCTAATTATGACGTCCGACCAAATTCTAAATTTGAATATTTTAAAATATCTAATGCCTTTCCAATCTGAGCATCTAATAAATATAGACATAATTCAAATATAAATAACTTCCCAATTTTCCAATTTCTGAATTTTAAACAACTTATAAATGTAAACTTTTCTTCAATTTGAACATATTAAAATCCGAACAGCTTTTGAATGTGCACATTACCAAATTTCAATTCTTTACATTACGGTATTCACAAATATGACAAAAAAATGCTTACAAAAATAAACGCTGACTACTTCTGGCATGTGATCAAAACTCAAATTTGAATATTTGAAAAAATTAAATGCCTCCCAAACCTGAACATTCAATAAGCGTTAAAAAAATCAAATATGAATAACTTTGCAGTACTAACTATTCTTGAAATTTAAACAACTTATAAGTGCAAACTTTCCTTTTAGTTTCAACAGATTTAAATCTAAACAACTTTGAATGCGGACATTCACAAATTTGAATTTCTTACATCACACTATTTCTTCTTCTAACAACACAAGCGCGGTATATACCGCTAGAAATTAAATTTGAAAAACTTCCAACTTGTACAATTTTAAAAAAACTTCCAACCTGTACAATTTTAAAAATCTATATGATCGTTTCTAAAAGAATTCAAATTTGAATACATTCCAATGCGGACAATTTCTAAATTTACAACATTTTTTAAGCGCACATTTTTTGTAATTGCAATAATTTCCAGATTTGAAAAACTTCTGAATATGGACATTCCTAATTTTTAAATTTACCAAACAGGCGCGGCATTGCCGCGCTAAGTTGTCTAGTATGCCTGTAATAGTACGTACAAAACCATTTCCTATGCTCTATTGTAATCTTGCCTATCTGACACTCGTGTCTACTTTGTTCCTAAACTATAAACACGACCACTGATCATGCACCACGTGCACTACTTTTCTCACCTCTCGAGTGCTCTTACTTAGCTGTAGTTCTTTTGGAAAAGAAGAACTAGCTTTTCTTCACCTCTCGAGTGCCCTTCAGATATGTTTATCATGTTAGTGCTATGTGCCATAGTACTCCTAATATAGTTTTGCACCGAATAGGACATTGCATTGGATCGGCAATGCTTTTTTGCATCATTGTTGTGAACACTGTTATCTGGCTTTTAAATTAACCTAATTTCACTGAGAAACAAACAACCTGCCAAAAAAACTCAAATATGGTAGGACGAGACCTTCTTTGGCTGACACCGGTCCCTTCCCTTCCCTTCCCCTCGCGTCCCTCCCCCTCTCACCCCCGTGCGCCCCCCTTCCCTCGCCGCCGCCAGGCCGCCGCTGGGCTCGCCCCGGCCGGTCGTTGGCGGCGGTGAGGGGCCCCCTCCCCGCGCGCGTCCAGGCGGAGGTCGTGACGCCCCTCTCTCCCGCGAGCTTCTTTGCGTGCCGGTGGCGGCGCTTGGTGGCGGAGACGGCGTGGCCCATGGCGGCTGGCGGTGGGGATCTGGTGCTCGTCGTGTTGAGGTGCTCGCCGGGGTGGGCAGCCGGGCTGCGTGGCGCGGTTCCGCGTCCGAGGGCTGGGGCCTGGGCAGGGGCCCGGGCCGGCGCCCTCCTTCTCCGGCGGTCCTCCCCCCGTTGGCGGCGGCCTCCTGGCGGCTGGGTGGAGCTCCTTGTGGCTAGGGTAGGGCAGGGGCCCAACCCTTGTGCCCCGGGCTCTTCCTCCGTCAGATCTAGGGTTTGGCCCTCCAGATCTAGGGTTTTCACACCTGGTGGTGTGGAGGCCCTATTCCTGTCGCGGTGCCCATGGTGGGCCCCGTCTGTCCGTTCCGAGCTGTCTCCCGGTCATGGGTGGCCCGCGTGGCGGTGGTGTGTCTTGGTGCCTTTGTTGCGGTTTCGGCGTGGCGGCGAGTTAGGAAGCTAGGGCGGCGGCCCTGGAAGGTGGGAGTCAGTGGGTTGGCGGGCGTGCCCCTGGCTTTGGTGCTGGCCGGTGGCCATGGCCGTTGGGACGGCGTGGCTCCGGCGAGCCTCTTGTTGGGGCGGTGGTGTAGGTGCTCCCTGCCCGCCGTATTGGAGGAGGAGACGGCCGAGGGGATTCCCTCGCCCATGGGGCCGCGACAGCGACGTCTGAGGACGCCGTCCCCTTCCTGAAGGTGTCGCGTTAGCCGTTCTCTCTCCCTCTACTGGCTCCGGGTGAAAACCCAAGATCTTCGGATCGGGTGGCGACGACACTCTTGTGTCGTGCTCTTCTTGGAGACGTCATCTTGGAGTTCTCGACTAGTGGCTCTTCGTCGGGGGTCTGGCGGAGTTGCGGCGCTTCGGCGTCGGATCTGCGGTGCGCCTTCTTCGGCAAGGCTTGCTTCGAGCTCTTCACCCTCGGCGCTTGTTGGTGACTCCCGTGGTGCTCCTAGCTGGTGCGGGATCAGCTCTGGCCGGTTCCTGGTGGTGGCCGGCTGCTGGTGGCATCTCCTGCGTGTGTGGAGCGAGCTGGTCGGCGTGCGTGAAAATGGCCCGCCCTTGGGTGTGCTCCGGCCCGACACTGTTGCCGATAGGCTTTGCTCCCTGTTTGGCGTTGGTTTTGTAATGGCCGCGCCTGCTGTTCGCGCTGCCAGCTTTTGTTTCCTTGGGAGTTTGTTTTAGTGAGGGTGTGGTGTTCGTGTTGTAAGCTGGGTTCAGCTCCTTGTAATGTGTCGCCGTTTGGGCGTTATTAATTTAACGTCGGGCCTTTTGGCCTTGTATCTAAAAAAAAACTCAAATATACAGTTCTCTGATTCAGTTAATATTGTTTGTGTCCTAGTTAGCTTGTTATAGAACGTTCTTTGATTCAGCAAGTTGATGAATGTTTTTTCTTTCAAAATAAATATAATTGAACATTCTCCGCACATTTGAAACGTAAATCTCAGTTATAGTTACAAAATCTCAAATATACAGTTCAATGATAAGCTCACTTATACCTGTCTCTAGTGAAAAAGGCAGCACCCGATGCTTGTTCAAGTGTTTGGGAAATTTCGAAAGATGGCCATCATTTTGTAACAACATTTAACAGACACATACATATACATAGAGGTTTCTTAAAACGTTAACAATCACATACACACGTGTAGAGATTTTGTAACAACGTTTAACAAGCACATACATACCTAGAGGGTATAACTTAATTGCACCTCATACTCAAACTCAGCATCAACAAGGTGTAGCCTCACACGTGCATGGACGAAAACTTCCCGTAGGCGAGGCTAGACCTGGAATTCGAGCCGAGCTAGCTCGACTCGCTTAAACTCACTCAACTGACGAGTTAGCCCGACTCGAATCGTTCAGCAAAAGAGTTCAGAAATGAAACTCGGCTCGACTCAGTAAACTCGTGAGTGGCTCAGGAGTAGCTCGTTTAACTCGTTCAAACACAAATGTGGATTTTTCATATATTAGTACCAAACTATTAATGTTTTTGCACCGATAATGGTGTAGAGATTCCATCTTTCAGCATTGATCTATCCTTAGACTAGAGATGTTAAATTGTAGAAGGACCAGCATTGTCGTAGTTCGGAATTAGTAGGAAAATTACTATTTTTTTCACACGTGTGTATGTTCGAACACTTAGAATGTGCTAAACGAGTTAAACGAGAGCTACTCATGAGCTACTGACCAGTAGCTTGGTCAACAAACGAGTTCATATCCAAAAGTTGGCTCGGCTCGTAAGACACAGAGTTTGAGTCGAGCTGAGTCACGAGTTACTCGTTTAGCTTGCGAGTTTCGAGTTTAATTTCCATCCCTAGGCAGCACGCACACTGCGATCATTTGCCTCCTTCTTCGCCCGCCAAAGCTCCATATGTAGATGAGGAAGACATCGGCGACTACGGCGATCGCCGCCGCTTGCAGGCTGGCATGGCGCAGTGACCGAGTGTCATCTCACTCCATTTGTCACACGGCACACGTCGCCATAGCGAGGACGAGAACCGCAAAGGTCGACGGCGACATGACTCTGGTTCGGTGAAGCTCTCTAATGTGTTTTTCTTGAACTTGTTCTCCTCTAGTGGTGGAGCTTAGTACAAGTGAGTGGGGGACCATCCCCCCCCCCCCCCCCACACACACACACACACAAACTCTGGACTAGTTTGTGAAGAAATATTTTTTTGGGACGGGTTTAGATAAAAACAACTTGTGCCCTCTTTTCCCCACAACTTTGGGCTAGTATGTGAAGAAATTGTTTTTGTGAAGGGTTTAGATGAGAAAAAACTTTTTGCCCCTTCTCTCTCCCCCCCCCCCCCCCCCATACATTCACATATTTACTTTTCGCCCATATAAGGAGTTTTGGTCAAGCTCCGCCACCTGGGAAGCGGACAGTGAAACTGAGAATACCAACTTGCTACACGTGAGGGGATATATGGGATAAGTAAGAAATGGCTCAGGCCAAGTTAAGGTGTGATTATCTGTTTTGTTTCTTGTTTTTATTAGTTTCTATGGTTGTAAGTTTTTTCATTTTACTTTTTCTAATTTTCTGTTATATCATTACTCACTTTTTTGTCTACATTTTTTAGCTCTCTTGACTATCTTTCCTCGTACTCTAACATTTCTAAGATTATTTTCCGTGCACCACAAAAAGACACCATTTTTTATGTTCTTACATTTATAAATTTATGTAGATAATGTGACATATAAAGAAGTACCATGTATAAATCAAATATAAAAATATTATAACTGAAATAAAAAATTGTTTATGTAGCAGGATAATCGTCCGGAAAACACTTTTGGCTCCTGAGCTCCAGTGCTCCCTCTTGTTAAAAAAATTCAAAATTCATATTTATATTTTTTAAAAATCTGGAAAAAAAACTCATGCATATCGCCTATGATGTATTCCACAATCGTGCAAAATCTTGATTTGAAATACATTATATTCCGGGCTACACAGAAATGATAAATGTTTTTAAAAATTGGAGATTTGAAAGCGTGTACATTTAGATCCACACATTTGTCATTTTTGTGTAGATCCGAATAGAAAGTAGTTCAAATCGGGATTTCGCAGAATTATGGGATATATCATTGAAAACATGGCGGATTTTTTCAATTTTCTTTGGAACTTATAATATGACTAGATAAATGCCCGTGCGTTGCCACGGAGCACCACGAAATATTTAACAGACTCTCATGATACAATTCAATTTAACTGTGTATGTCAACATCTTATCGATCCTTTTAATCTTTGCACGGCATGTCGGAGGAGGCGCTCCGGGAGCAGCTCGATTCCATCGAGTTGGCCTAGGAACAGGAGGCCACGCGGAGCAGGATGCGGGAGCTGCAACGGCCCCAGCCCGACGAGAGCGTGGCGGAGAACTCCGTGGCGGGTGAGGAATCTGCGACTCCCGCGATCGGTGAGAGTATAGGAGTTGTACTCGGAACGTATAGTAGTAGTTGTAAACGTATAGGAGTTGTACTGGCTGAGAAGCACGGACGTGGTACGCCCGACGTACCACCGCCACCTGACGTACCACGAGAACGTACCATCACGGCAGCTACGAATATTATAGTAGAGATATATATATACTAGCTAAATGCCCGTGCGTTGCCACAGAGCACCACGAAATATTTAACAGACTCTCATGATACAATTCAATTTAACTGTGTATGTCAACATCTTATCGATCCTTTTAATCTTTGTAATCCTTTGATAATTTAAAACATAATTTTTTTCTTGCAACACCAGCTGCGATTATGTATGATTAAGCTCTTCTTGTCAGGATCAACTTATGTGCACAAAGGACGCACACATAATTAGCATATTGCCAAGAGCGTACACCCAACTCACAAGATGTATCATAAAAATCAGCTTGGCAGACGTATTAGAGAAATTGCATCACAGTGACAAATTGTTTACCGCAGTAATCAGCTTGAAAGATGTACCAGAGAAATAGCATTACAGTGACAAATTATTTACCATAGTAATCAGTATGGAAGATGTACCAGAGAAATAAGAAAAATATCATCAGAGTGACAAATTGTTTAGTTAGTTTTGGACATGCACGTTCCAGCTCAGCCTAGGTTGTTAATACGAGCTATTTACTGAATCCCAAAACAATAGAACAGATTCTGAAGCAGAACTGGATGGGACTTCGCTGGATTCTTAGGCTGGACATCACGTACAATGGAAGTGAATTGTTCAGAGCAAAACGGTGGCAATTGTGAAGTTCAGACTACATCATCACCAACTGAATCCACGTAGTTTACTGTGGTTTTCTGAATCTATAAGGGCACGAGTGATGGTGGTATACTGGTATGTCCATCAATCAATGTGTGAACACGTCAGCAAGGTTTCGCTTCAAAATGGCATTGCTCATGGCATCAAACAACATATGATTCAAAGACAGAAACAAAGAATTGGAGAGTAACATGTGGCAAGCATAGGGAAGGATTTCGTTTCCGAAAAAAAGTATGAGCAGCAGTACATCTTTCAGGTTGTCTACACAGTAGTGCAGATGCAGTTTGCTCAAGCGTCGGGGTTTAGTTTCCTACTCATAGAGGTGGCCAGATTATGTGCACGTGATTGCCACTGCTGCATCTACACCGCCTCCGTGTGCTTCACCAAATCACCATGGCCTTCGCACGCGCCTGCTAGGCAGATGAGAGGGGAGAAGGATGAGTGAATAGAGTGGCAGGTGCTATGTCCGGGCTCCTCGTCTCGCCCGACCGGCAGACAAGGGCCATGGAGGTCGTCTCTCCGAGCTGTACACAGGGGCTAATCTTCTCTCTCTGGCTCCACCCTCCGTGCCGCCATGGAGCCCGCCCCGCCCAGTTTCTGCTGCGCCTCGGTGCCGTCGTGGCCGAGAAGGATCTTGCCAAGGCCGTGGCGGCAGCGGAGTTTGCCGGCAGCCGTGAGGATGGAACCCAATCGACTTCCGCCCGAGCATCCGTGCTGGCGTGGGACGAGACAGAGCTTTCCAGGTCCGCGGCGGCAGCGGAGTTTGCCGGCGGCCGCGAGGATGGAACCTGCCGGCGTTGACGGAGAAGATTTACCTCCTCACGTGCCCACTGATTTCTGGCCTGTGCGGGGATGGGAGGAGGGGCGGCGGGGCTAACAGCACCACGAGGCAGCGGCGGAGGCGCGGGCCAGCACCAGACAACGATGAACGGACGTAGGTACGGGGAATTGGGGATTTCTTACAGGTCGTTTCACTTGGCGGTGGCAAAACCTGCAATATCTTCTAACTCACAGGGGTAAAATCGGAACCTAAAAAAACGTACCAACCATCACCTGAAGACATATTATATAGTAGAGATTTTTTAGTACAGGGAGCATTGGAGCCCGGTAGGAAGAAATCTCTACTCGAAAATCTTGTTCGTGCATATTTAGAACATCTGTTCATGTAAGGAAAAGGAAAAAGTCATTCATATAAGAGGCAAAAGAAATTAAAACAAGAATTATGAAAGTAGAGAAAAATAAATCCAAACGAATGAGAAAAAAAGTAAAAATAAAAGTTTTCAACAAAAACGAACCCATGTGGAGACCAGAAAAACGAGCGCAAACATACAAAACAACTGAACCCAATCGGTAATTTTCAAGAAAAAAAAAACTGAACCCCATCGGTCGCCCCAAATCCAGCGACATGGCCTCCAGTCCCGGCGAATCAGCGATCCCTGCCTCCTCACACCAGGCTGCCCCTTCCCTCTCCTAAGCGGCAGCACGACGGCGGCGGTCGGAGCAGAAGCCGCGCGCGTACCCGAGTCGCGAAGAGCCGACGCCGCGGCGCCACAGGTACGGTTTGCTTCGCCGTCGAAAGCAATCGGCCGTCCATACAGTTTCGTTGCACGGACGTGGCCTCTGGAATTTCCGGTGGCGAGGTGAAACCACACCACGATTTTTTACATGGCCAGTCATAGAGAGCACAGAGAATATGCTCCGAAGTGGGTTCATGTATTTCTTCTCCGAGAAGCTTAATTTACATGCTGTACAAGCTACACACCAGTATGTTAATACTACACGCAGTGGATGAAAAGAGGAAAAATACATAAGATTTTGGGTGTTTGTCTCTGCTATTCCTAGTCTTGCTGACATGAAAGAACGAATGAAACAGAGCTAACTATCTAGTAGTAAAACCTATAAACAAACAGTTGTAAGATCATATGAATTCTGAATCTTCCAGATAAACCCATTTCCCTTACTGTAGAGACTTTCATCTGTTAGTCTCTTGTTATGTTGGCAGTTGTTGCATAGTCACTCGGAGACATGTCCGTTCACGCGAAGGAGGTGCGCTTGCATCGTCGCTGCGGACGCACGGAGAGCTTGGACAGGAGGAAGACGCCGGCGGAGGAGGCGAGCACCGCCCCGGCGAAGCAGGCCATGTCGAGGCCGGTGACGAGCGGCACGCTCTTGAACTTCTCCAGGACGCCCGCCTGGAGCAGGAGCATGATGGCGTGCCCGAACCTCGACTTGGCCTGCACGATGGACTGCAGCCTCGCCCCTTCCTTGAGCTTCTGGTACACGGGCTCCTGGATGTTCCGGGAGGAGCCGTAGAACATGCCGTACATCCCCATGCCAAACGTCAGCAGGGCGGTGCCGATCAGGAGCATGTCTGAAGAATGAGGAATTCATTACTGTGTTTCCGAGTTAGTGATACCACTAAATATCATCTTTGATGGGAATTAGTCCAAATGCTGAACAGAACACGGTACCTAATGCTTCGATGAGCAGCTTGATGATCTCGGCGTGGTCTACCACCTGTGACATGGCACGGAACTGCAACAAGAACGACTCCACAACAAAGCCACAGCCCTGCAGTTAGTCAGACACGAAATGTTAGATCAGTCTTGGATGGCCTGACTTGGAAGAATGCTTTCACCCTAGCTAGTGATGGAGAAATTAACTGAAGCAGCTAGCCTAAATTACCTCGAGGAAACATGGGACTGAACCGACGAGGGATCCGGCGACGCCGATGAGCGTGAAGGACTGGCATCTGACGACGCCCTGATCAGTTTGCACGTCCACATGAACTTTGTTACTAGTACTAAAGATTCAGACTTCACTTCGACGAGATCTGTAAGTAAGGTATCAGCAGGTTGTAATTTACCTGATGGATGACGCCCTCGACGATCTTGGTCCAGCATCGCCGCGTCAGCGCCCCGAACTTCCTGAGCACAAGCCTCCTCGCGACCTCGTACGCCAGGGGCAGCAGGAGCCCTACGCTGTCCGCCTCTCCCGGCAGGCGCAGCAGCCCTCGCCGCTTCTCCTGCGCGGCCGTGCTTGCGGTGGGTGCTCCCAAGGTGATCAGGGCCGCCCTCTGGTCGGCGGCGCGGCTCGTCTTGTGCTTAGTGTTTGTCTCCCGGAGGAACGGGAACTTGAGAGACGGGATGCGGCACGGACGGCCGGAGGACGAAGACGACAACGGAAGACGGCTATCAGGGTGGAAGGCCTTGGAGCTGGCGGTGGTCGCTCTCAGCAGCCTGCCGCTGCTTGCTCCGGCTGCCATTGCTGAACCCGATGATGAGCAGGCAGTCAGCGCCCCCTTGTTTACTGGAACACCGTTGCGGCGTTGCTCGTGTTGTGTTTGTTGACCGCTGCACCTGTTGCAGAGGGACCTCTGAAAGACCGTATAAATAGTGGTAGAACGGGAAGTGTGAAGAAGGTGAAATTAGGAATGACATGGAACATGTGGGGAAGAAGGTTCCAAGAATAGACGGAGAGAGTTGAACCGCGCCGGTGCAGCTAGCAGGGCGTGTGGAAGAGCGGACGATTCCAACAGCGTTTCCTGTGGCTGGCGAAGGTTTGTCACGGTGCTGAACCGCACCAACGGTGTGCATACAGTCGCCGTGTTTCCTTTGACGTGTTAGTACCCGCGCACTTTTTTGATTTGCACTGATTGTTACTACTGTACTTGTATTTTGCGGGGATACAGTGATGGTGTCTTGTTACTCCTTCCGTTCCAATTTATAACATGTTTTGGCTATTTTCATGTGGACTAAATACGGGTTGAAATGAATGAAAACATTACATTACGTCTATATATGTGTGAATAAGAAAATAGGTAAAACATTTTATATTTAGAAGCGGAAAACTCTGAAGCCTACATAAGAGCATCTCCACCGGCGGCCCCCAAAGCACCCCCCTCAAAGGCCCATTGGAGGTGCCGGACAACAAATTTCGCTCAACGGCACCCCCCATTTGATCGGCCCGACCCAAATTCTGTCCGGCACCCCCGAGCAGGCCCCAAACTTTGGAGGCCCTCTCGGGGGTGCCGGACAGTGCCGGTCAAGTGCCCCGACAGGCGGAGCCCGTCTGCTAGTGACACATACCGGGCGGCCAAATTTCTTCCCTTCCATCTACATTGGCGTCGCCCGCCAAAACTCTCGAACTTGTTCCCTCCATTTCTCCTGCGTCGGCTCGTCCGTCCCAAACCTCCCATTCGTCGCCGTAGACGCAATCCTCCTCCATCGCCACGTCCAATGGGGCATGGATTCAAGCCACCGGCCAGGAAGAAGACGGCCGGGGCGCTCGGTGTCCAGGAGAGGCCGATGAAGACGGAGGAGGAGGAGGTTGTGGTGGTGGGATCCTTCTCGGCGGAGCAGATACGTGTGGCGAACGCTTTGAGCAGGGCCGACCGGCGGCAACGTGCGAAGACGAGGAAAGAGGCGGAGCAAGGTGTTCTTTCGGCCGCCCAAATTCTTGGCGACATGAGCCAAGGGATCTCGATGGCCGGCCCCGCCTTCAGCGGTAGTACGTCGCCGTCTTCCCCTACTTACTTCGCGGAGCAAACCGCTCCGCCTTTGCCGCAGTCGCGGCTCTCCGGCGGCTCGTCCGAGAACGACAGCTACGTCGACGGAGGCAACCCAAGTGTCCCCCTCAATGGTGGCCACAACATCAACCTCAATCAGGACGCCAACTTCACCGACTCGTCGGCAATGCGTCGATCAGGAGCCCCGTCCACCGTCCCCGCTTCCAGGCAACAACTTTTAAGCGACGGCGCCACAGACGTGTTTGGCGGAATGCCCGGGCTTGACGAGGTATGATCTTCTAACTTGGGTTGAGATGTGCACTTTAAGTAATGCCGGCTGTGTGAATTTTGTGCATTAACTGATGTCGGCCGGCGAAATTGTGTGGCAATAACTGATGTCGGCTGTGCGAGCTGCTTGCAATAACTGGTGTCGGTCGGCTTGGTGAACTGTGTGCAATAACTGATGCCGGCTATGTGAATTGTACGCATGTATTGTCATAGAATGAAGCCGCCGCCGCCGCAATAGAAGACTTGATTGGAGGTGATGGCACCTACTAGACGATGTCGATGGTGGCGAGGATGCCGACGACGCCGAGGGCGATCAGACATAGTTGCACGACGTCGAGACCGGCACCGTTTTGAAGAAGCCGAAGGCGGGCTCTAGAGGGAATTCATGGTTAGTGGAGGAGGACAAATTGTTGTGCGACGCTTGGATGGCAATAAGCCAAGACGCCACTATCGGCACACAACAAACCCAGGACTCTTATTGGAATAGGATTCACAAGGATTTCAAAGAAAAAAAGGAGTACCCGCCACACAACCACACAACGCCTTATACATCGAGCGCAATGCTTGCTCAATCGAGAAGAGGTGGACGTCCATACGAGACTCTTGCATCAAGTACCACGGTTGTGTGGACCAAATCATGTCAAGAAACGAGAGTGGCAAGAATTTCGATAACAAGTTAGATGTGTTGCTCTTATATCAACATGCACACTCATATTTCTATGTCATCTCATGTAGATCTTGTATGCCGGCATCATGTACAAGGAGATGTTCAAGAAGACCTTCACCATGTCGCATTGTTGGACACGGCTCCAAAATTGTCCAAAGTGGAAGACACTCCGGCTCTCAATGCGCCGTGGAGGAGGCAAGGCCGGCCTTCTTGATGAATCCCAGCTGCCGGGCCAAGGCGTCCTCGACTGGCCGGATGGAACCAAGGAAGCGAAGGCGGCCAAGAAGGCGTCGGCAACATCTGCCGCCTCTCTCCAAGACTCGATCGACTCCTACATCAAAGAGATCACGTCGAACGAGACTCTCAAGGCGAAGATGTACGAAGAGAGCAAAGAGAGGTGAGGCACCTACTTCGACGTCCAAGACCAGAAGCTCAGGGAGGCGCAACTCGATAGGGAGACGAAGATCAAGGAGGCTCAACTCGATAGGGAGCTCAAGATCCTCTCCACCGACACCACACACATGAGCGCGGCTCAACAAGCTTTCTTCGCCGAGGAGGTGGAGCACATCATTAAGGAGAGGAGGGCAAGGGCCAAGGATGCCGAGGCCCAAGAATGATCGCCATGTTCTTGACTTATTTTGGGTACTTTTTGGTGGCCGGCGTTGCTGTTCACCGAGACATTTGCTTGTCGGCCTTGATGATCATCGAAACATTTACTGGCCGGTCTTGATGATGGCCGAGCTATTTGGTGGCCGGGATGTTTGTCGACACATTTGGTGGCCGGATATATGTATATTTTGGTAGCCTATTCGATGCGTTTGTTGCAATCAAAATTTGGTTGCTACCGTTTGGGGTGCCGTTGGGGGAGGCGACCTGAGAATGGCCGGACAGGTGACCGGCACCACCCTACGTTGCACGGATACGGCTCAAAACCCACGTATCCTGTGTCGGATACGCGCGGATACCCGGATACACGGATACTTCACCGGATACGTATCCAGCCGTATCAAGCGATTTTTTGTTCTAAAAAATTAATAAAACAACTCGAATATGGGTTACCGGTACAAAAATAGCCTAATCCTTCCCGTATAAAGCCACCAACACCTAAGCTAGATGGAAACGTGACCAAGATAGAGCTGCGTCGCTGCCGTTATGAAGCTTTTTTGACGAACAGCCATATAAAGGTACTCCTATATATCCTGATCCGTGTTTTAAAATTAGAAATTAGTAATTTTTATATATTATTAATTTTAATTATACATATCTAGACGTATCCCCGTATCCGTGTTTTCAAAAAATCGACGTATCGCCGTATCCGTATCCGTATCGCCGTATCCGGGCATCCTAGGCACCACCCAACTGATGTCCGGTTTATATGGTGCCGAACCATTTTTAGGAGCCGCTGGTGGAGATTCTCTAAGCTAAGCTAATGATAATTTTGCGTGGCAAACGACAGGAGCGAAGAGTCGTTGCATTCTTGCATTGCACCTACTACTGTCTACTCGTAACAGTAGTCATCACGTGGAGAAAGGTAAGAGTTTACCTGAACCTGTAACTTCGTATGCGAACTTTTCTTCCCGCGGTCTTCGGACAAGTAGCTCGTCCGTCTAAACATAGCCGTCAGTTAGAATCGGCAGGACGAACACGCACGCGTGGACTCGCGTAATGCCACAGTGTGTAGTACGACGAGAACGACATGGCACCAGAAGGAGCGTTCCTTGGGCCTCCGGCTTCCTTCCCGCTCGTCGGTTGCCTGATTGCCTCGCCGCCGGCTGACGACGGCGCCTTCGATTTCTCCTAGGACAAGAGACACACTTGGAGGCCGAAAGGTACAGGTGTAGACTTTGGACTTTTGAAGTTTTGAACTTTCCAGGAAAGTGCATGCTGGTTCGTACATTTGTCATTCTCCCGGCGGTGTGGGAGCTGCCTGCATTTGGCGTCAGTACGTACGTCGGGTGCTTTTGTTCGTCCAAATCCCTAGCTGTAGTAGAAACTGCTACCAGCTGTCCTCGGAAGTATCCCGGCTAGTCACGAGAGTGTGTGTGTGGAGTATGTGTGCAGACTCTCACATAAATGGAGGAGCCAGGATTCGGAAAAGAATAAATCTCTAACTATATGAAAGATGGGCGATTCCTCGGCCTCTCAGCGATCGGGGGGCACTGTAGATCACTGTTCACTGCTACGGTCTACAGTGTTCGATCCGAGCCGTCCGTCGCTGATCGGACGGCCCGCACACACGCCCCGCGACGTTTTTGCAAAAACGCCCCTCGCTGCCGACAAATAGCTCCGCGGTCCACCGTTTTGTGAGGAAAATGACCTATACGAAATTACAACGAAACCGAGGGTGTTTTCTGAAAAACGACATCACTTCCCCCCCCCCTCCACCCTTCTCTCGCGCGACGCCGGAGAGCCGCGCCGCCGCCGACGCGCGCTCCCGCCGCACCGTTGCTCCCCGGCCAAATCGCTGCACACGGGGAGCTCCGCCGCCTCCCCTTCTCCATCTCCGTTCACGCTCGTGTGCTGGGCCGCACGCGTCGCGCCGGATTTGTCGCCGCCGTGGTCGTCGCCCTCCGCCGCATCCCCACGCCACCAGCCACAGCTCCGGCGACGCAAACGGAGCAGCGCCGCCGCTTGCGAGCGCTCCGCGTCGGCGCGCTTCCGCCGCGCGCGCACTCGAGTCCCAGCACGCGCGGACGCGTCGCCGGCGACACCCACGCCGCCGCGGCAGACCCCGGCCGCTGGTGACGTCACGCTGAGGTCCCAGCAGGCTTGGGCTGCGCAGCTGGGCTGCCTGCGCAGCTCGCCCGGGCCTCTTTTTTTTTCCCTTCTGTTTTGTTTTTCTATTTTCCAAAACTTCCAAAACTTTTGAAATACAACTCCAAAAAAATTCAAACTAATTTCTAACAATTTGTAAAAACCAAAATAACCATTAGAGATTCTTTGGGACCTTTTATAAATTATTACAAGTCTTGCAAATTTGAAATAATACTCAAATTCAATCCAGCTTCAAAAAAATTACAGAAATAACATAATCATTTCCAACAATCATTTTAAAGCAAAAAAAATAGAAACATTTCCATAAATGAACATCCAAAAAAAATATTAGAAATTACCAATACGACTAGAAGAAAACAAAAAAAATACGTCAACAAAAGAAAAGTTTGAATTTTCTAAACTACTACGTATTTGGACAAATTTGAGGGGAACACACAAACATGTTAAACCATTTAAATCCGAATTTCAAATTTGAGTCTTCTCAAATTTATAGCATTCTTTGAAACCTGAACATTTTACAAACGTGAAACCAATTCAATTCGTACTAATATTCTAACTTCAACAATTCTGAAATCTGAACATTAGTAAAAAACAAAAGCTTCCTACAAATTCCAACAACTTACAAATTTTAACAATTTCTAAAGTAGACGTTCTCAAAATTTATTTGCGACTATATTAAAACATACTAATTCAAATTCCAAATTTCAGTACTTTACAATTACAAAAATCTTCCGCACCTAATCATTTTACAAACGTGACAATAACCCAATAACTTTCCAATTTGAACAATTTTCCACATCTGAACATTTTAAAAACGTAAATTTTTCCTGTAGACCAACAATTTCCAAATATAAACAATTTTTTAATGTGTACATTTCCAACTTTGAATTACAACCATATTGGACCATTTAAATCCAAATTCCAACCACCGGAAAAATATAAAAGATATATAAAAAAATAAAAAAACTATTTTTCACAAAAAAAATAAACATGTTTGAATAACTCAAATTGACCAATATTTGGATAATTTTATGAAAAAAATCAATCCATACTTCACCATTCCAACTAAAAAACAAATTTACATGTTCCGAAAAATTAAAAGTACTTTCAAACATGATTATTTTGTAAACAGTAAAACCATTTAAATTTGAATAACTTCCACTTAACATATCAACATGAACACGAAAAATAAACGCTGCCTATTTGTGGCATACGATCAAATTCCAGATTTGATTATTTCAAACTAAAATAACTTTCAAATCTCATTATTCAACAAACGGGAACAAAAAATGCAAACATGCATATCTTTGCAATTTCAATTTTTTAAAAAATTCAAATAACTTATAGGCGTAAACTTAATTTTACAAACCACAACAGAAAAAATATATAAACAACTTTTGAATGCAGATATTCACAAATTCGAATTTTTTACACAAATTTCTTCTTCTAACGACGCAGGCGCGGCATATGCCGCACTAAGCAATGGTGTCTAATGTTGAGCTACGGTTGCTAAAAAAATGCTTGATTAGATGAACATTTAGAGAAAATGAAAATCCATTTTCTCCAATTATGGACTGATTTTAGGATGAATTTACTAAATAGCCATACAATGTACTTCCTCTCATTAATGAGTTACATTAAATATTTAAGACAGAACACAGACATACCACATCAATTCGAATAGGTTAATATTTACAGATAATATAACTTAACTCCCTCGAATTTTGCAATTCAACTTAATGAATGTTCAAACAGAACTTAACTCCCCCTTATTATGTTCTGAAATTAAAATAATGCTTTATTGCATGCACATTCCAAAAAAACACAAATTCGTTTTCCTCTAAATATAGATTGAATTTAATAGATGCTAATACAATATATTTCCTCTAATCAAATATGTAAGACAAACCACACAAACATCATACCAATTCAAATAGATTCATATTTACACATAATGTTACTAAACTCCCTCCAATTATGCAATTCAATTTAATAAACACTTAAGTTGAACTTACCTCTCTCTAATTACGTAGTTTAATTTAAATAATGCTTGACTACATGCATATTTGAAGAAATCACATATTCATTTCCTCAACAGATGGATTGAATTTAATAAACGCTAATACAATATATATTTTTTTCCTTTTCTTATGCTTTCTAACAAAACAACATCGGA
The DNA here is from genome assembly GCA_947311845.1 of Poa pratensis. Taxonomy (NCBI): domain Eukaryota; kingdom Viridiplantae; phylum Streptophyta; class Magnoliopsida; order Poales; family Poaceae; genus Poa; species Poa pratensis. Next base: position 84,013,114 of record CAMZMU010000020.1, read on the forward strand.
ATAATGATCACCATGAACCAAAATAATTTCAGCACATTATAGCTTACAAAACAACTGTAATTTCCCTTTTTGAATTCCAGTTTGTTGTAGTAAAGTTGTAAAAAAACATTGAAATTAAATCTTTCTATTCAAAAATAAATTCACTTTTCCAATTTCAGTTTGCTTTACTAGATTTGCAAAAAAACATCGCAATTTATGTTCAAACAATAAACCTATTGTTTTGTCTTCGCAGTAACTCAATAAGTTCTAACATTTATGCAAAGACAAATGCATTAAACAAACAACTTCACCATTTCTATTCACAAAATATATTACATATATTTTACAAAACAAAAAAAAACAAATTATATTTACAGAAATATCCACTCAGGGCGCGACGTGACGGCGCGCCTAAATTCAACTAGTATCACACTATATTAAGTCTCACAAAAATTCGTTAAAGAAAGTCTTAAAAAGCATTAATAGCAAATCCATATCAACATCCGAATAAATGTTCAACAATACGAAAGGAAATTGCGTGTCGATTAACTTCACGTGTGCCGTACGACCACCGGTCTCGAAAAAGTCTATAATCACAATAGAACTAATCTTTGCGGCTATTTCCTTTCCACCCTAGAACATCCAATGCCGAAGAAAACCATGTCCCATTCTATTTCAAAGACGTGTCTTGATTAGTATCGTTGCCGAGAAAGCTCGCTCGGTTGTTGCAGTTGACACAGGAAAGATTTATGTCTAACCGCGGTAATCTATCAACTATTGAGGGCTCCTTTGATTCATATGAATTTCATAAGTTTTTTGTAGCATAGGAATCCTTAAGATTTTTTCTTGCGTTGACCATTTTATTTATAAGATTGAGTCTTATAAGAAATAATCCCATTGGAATCTTATAGTGTAAACTTCATAGGAAAATAACATGAGATCCAACCTCATGGAAAATTTCTTCACCACAATCAAAGAGAATTGCTCTTTTCATAGCATTCAATTAGACATGTCATCTCAATCTTATATCTAGATTTCCTACTCCAACACTTTTCCTATCTATCATATGAATCAAAGGAGTGTTGAGTATGTGGCAGCTTTACCTGTTTAACTAGTCATATAGTCAAATCAGCAAGTGAAGGCAAGCATTATAGTTCCGGATTGTTGCAAACATCGAGCTGGAAATGGGGAAGTTGAGACTCCAATTGAGCCCTTAGTTGACTAGAAAAATCCTCGGGGTAAAATTTTCAGCCAATATGCATATTTTCGCCATGACAAACGAGTCATTCTAAAGATGCACATGTCAAGAGCTATGTTCTTTGAATACCAAAGCGGTCATTTATCTCAACAAATTGTTGATCTATAGCAACATTGAACACATATGCTTTGTAGTGATGCAATGTTGTTGTGTTATCATGCTTGTTGTGGGACCTTGGCACATCAACATACCTAGAAATTGCAATATATATAGAGATTAGAGTTAAGTACATGATAAATAATATTCTAATTTATATACAAGGAGAGGAGTATTTCCTGTGATTCAAATCCGGGATCTTGATCTCATGGTTAAAACAAAAAGACTGAACCTCCTCTAGAAGAGATTCCCACCCCTCTTCTAAATCAAGCAACACTTTTGTTTTCCAAATTGAATCCAATGCATTTAAAATGTCAATGAATTTCTTTTGGAGTGTTTGATATAAGACATCAATGATATTCATGATTATCTCCATTAGATACAATATGAACATAAAATCAAATGAAATTATTATACTTAGAGCGTCTAGAACTTCTCCTCAAGAATATGGTTAGACCGAGCGGTCAGTTGCTACACACTGCAGGAATACAATAGTAGCACCACACATCTTACGTAAGCTTTGAATCAACTCGAATTGAGAACTCCATCTAGTGTCCCCGTGTCTCTGTAAAGATCTTATCTGATTTGCCTCTTTTCCTTTATCAAGCTCTCCAACTCAATTTCACGTTCAATTTTTGCAGCTTGATACATCATTGCGTTCAGGGGACACAATAACAACATTTATGATGAGAATAGAATTTTGGAAAAAAATTGTGCAACAAGATCCAACTGCACCTAATGAGCCATACAATGTACATAATGAGGTTTTAGCCACATTCCATTCACCTTGCATGTTACTTGCTCCGTCATATCCTTGGCCTCTTATATCATGAACATTCAAATTATTGTCCGCGAGGACAGTGCAAATTGCATGTTTGAAAACTAATGCAACAGTGTTAGTGACATGAATGACATTAAGAAATGAGTGAAGATTTGGTGCTCCCGAGGTCCAGTGATCTCTCCTTTTTTAACAAATAAAAAAATTGTCTAAAAAAACTGAAACAAAAATCATGCATGTTTTCAATGAAATATTCTACAAGCGGGCACAATCTTAATGCAAAATACTTTACGGTTTGATCTCTACAAAAATGAAAAATGTAAAGATCTGAGTATAATGAACAATATGAAGTTTCAAATTTCTATCTTTTGTCTTTTTATCTAGCTCAAAACACATTGTTTTTGCATTGAGATTTTGCATATTTGTACGATATATCATTGAGAACATGAATGATTTTTTCAGATATTTTTTAGACTTTTAAATGTACTTTTAGATTTTTTTTAAATGGCGAGATCACTGGAGTTCAGGAGCCAAAATGACTTTTCGATTAAGAAAACTGCTCCTTTATGAATCTTTGACTGTTCACAAATTGGAGGACCAACACCATTTGCTCTTTTTTATTCCTCTCGAGCTTGATCCACCATTATACAAAACTTGCTAGTACCTATTTGTTCTCTAATTTGCGTCTGAACCTTATTAGAAAATAATATAAGAATTTCTTGTTGAACAGTAGTGGAGGTTTATTATGCTATCACGTGTGATAGGTACGTTCAATCTGTATATCTATACTGTTAATCCAGCATGGTTTTTCGACTGTGTTCAAGTAGTCACAAATGAATGAACGACGCGCGAGTAGAATAGAAAGCACTGAATTCAGGCATTCGCGTCCCCTGAATGTGTTATGCCAGTTTCAGACTTACAGCGAGCTAGACAGGAGTACGGCAAACCCGGCGCCCGACGGCGTTGTTGTAAGGAGCGGTGGATCAGATCAAGCTCTAACGACGGAGGCCTTTTGGATTATCCTGGCGCCCGAACACCAACAAAATCCGGAGCCGATCGTCGACCACAAGACCGAATCCGGCCGAGGCAGGTCTTCCTATTCTCGTCACCTAGTCGGATTACAAACTTACCCATACAAATACGCAAACACAAAATGGATACCCTCGTGAAGTCGTGTGAAATTGCTTGAGATCGAGCAGGAAAAATCCGTCGTGATCGAAAGCTCGACTTCGTCGCTTTACCCAGGTTGCCCCGTCTGTCCTTAGGGAGAGAATCTCGATCGAAGAAATGGTGAGGCTAGATCACCAGACCGTGCACGCCGCCAGAGTCTATGCCCTGCAGGGAAGCCCCACCTTGATCGTGCTCTTCGCCATCGCGGTCGTTGCGGTGGCGGCCATCGCCGCCTTCGGCTGCGCCAAGGGCGCCAAGAAGAAGCCGCGCGAGAAGAAGAGAAATAACGTCCAGTACTACGGGGCCCAAGGGTACACGGCGCCAAGCTCGGCGAAGAGCACATCCAGCGACGACCTCGCGTCAGGGCTCGCTGCCGGCGCAGTGAGTGTGATGGCGGTGGACATGATGATGCACTCGGGCGGCGGGTGCGGAGGAGGATGTGGCGGCGGGTGCGGTGGCGGCGGAGGGTGTGGCGGCGGTGGTGGCTGTGGGGGCGGTGGTTGCGGCGGGGGCGGTGGTTGCGGCGGCTGTTGACGTACGATCGATCATGTCTACTACGGATTGTGACTGTGACTGGGGGGCTTATAGCTCCTATGCGACGTTTTTCGCAGCAATTGGACAGAGAGCGACATCGTTGGTTGTAATAGCTCTGTTGCGACATCTCTGAACGCACTAATTGCTTTGCTGCGTCATGGCTGTTAATTCATTTTCCCCACGCGGTCAATCCCGTTTGACCGTCAAGTGGATGAGACAGAGAGCGTGCCTGCACTGTAGCGACCCCTGCCTCTGCTCGACCATCTCTGCCACGCGCCGGCGTCGCTTGGAGCTCACTCTCCTGTCCTGTCGTCTCGGTTTCTCCGAGCTGGAGGAAATCAATCCTGGCGACGGCGGTAGATGGAGCGGGCGAGTCGAGCGGCGCGGCAATCGGAGTCGAGGAGGCGGGCGGCGACGCAGGACTTGCGGTCGCAATCGCAGGTAACGGCGACGAGGGAGGGTGGAGGATGGGGTGGTGCGGGTCGACGGTCGCAGAGGAGACCGGCGGCCCGATTCGTGATTCGGGCAGCGGCGAGAGATCCAACCCATCATCTTTGCAGGGCAAAGCGATACCGGATTTCGGTGGGGCAGGTGTTGAAGCAGGCGTGGCTGGGTCACGGCTACGGCGGCAAGGGTTTTCCACTTTGCCGTCATTCGCCGCCGAGGGCGAGACAGATGTACCCGAGGTTTGGCTCGATGCGCAACATTGCTGCGGGCTGATGTCTACGCACGCTTCTATTCTTGTAGACAGTGTTGGAACTCCAAGTGCAGAAGTTTGTAGAACAGCAGCAAGTTTCTCTTAAGTGAATCACCCAAGGTTTATCGAACTCAGGGAGGTAGAGGTCAAAGATATCCCTCTCAAGCAACCCTGCAATTAAGATACAAGAAGTCTCTTGTGTCCCCAACACACCCAATACACTTGTCAGGTGTATAGGTGCACTAGTTCGGCGAAGAGATATGAAATACAAGTAATATGGATGATTATAAGTGGTAATTGCAATCTGAAATAAAAATGGCAGCAAGCAAACATGTAGCAAACTGGTTGTAAACGGTGTTTCAATGCTTAGAAACAAGGCCTAGGGATCATACTTTCACTAGTGGACACTCTCAACAATAATAATATAATTGAATACATAGATATTTCCTCTTCACTATGCTACTCTGAACTATTCTCCTGTTGGATAACGAACACCAATTCACTGTGTAGGGCTATAAAAGCACACCTTAAAGTCGCATTCCACATCTAGGGAACCCCACACTGTCAACTTGAGCGCCCTAAATAGTACTAGACAAACACCACAATTTCATAGAGACATCCAACACAAATAATAACTCATGATAAGTATTCCTGTAATCTTTAGCCTAAGAGCCACACACGGTGCGCACACTGTCAACTTCGCACCGTGGGACAAAGGTGACTCCGGAGTTTACATTAATAAAACCACTCAAGTAGCATATAAGATAATGAAGAGTAACATCTATGGATTCAACTAGATTACAAAGCTCATGATCACATAAAGATCACACCATGGGAGAGAGAGATAAACCACATAGCTACCGGTAGAGCCCTCAGCCCCGATGAAGAACTACTCCCTCCTCATCATGGGAGGCAGCAACGGCGATGAAGATGGCGGTGGCGTCGATGGAGATGGCTCCGGGGGCAATTCCCCGTCCCGGCAGGGTGCCGAAACAGAGACTTCTGTCCCCCGAATTAGGGTTTTTGGTGGCGGCGGAGCTACGGAACTCTTCTGGAGAAATCGTCGATTTTTTAGGGTTTTCACCGCGGAGGCAATATATAGTCCAAAGGGCGTCGCGAGGCGGTGCACGAGGTGGCCACACCACCCCACGGCGCGGCCCCCGCGCGGGGCATGGTGTGGGGCTGTGGGCCTCCCCCAGACTTGTCCTTCTGGCTCCCGGAGTCTTCTGGCGTTTTAGAATTTCTGTAATTTTTTCAGATTTTTCTGAGCACTTTCATTTTTGGACCTTTTCTGCAATGCACAGACATAATAAACAGAAACTGGCACTGTGGCATCTTGTTAATAGGTTAGTCCAAAAATGCATAAAAATGCTATGAAGTGTATGTAAAACATGTAACAATTGGTATAATATCAACATGGAACATCAGAAATTATAGATACGTTTGAGACGTATCAAGCATCCCAAGCTTAGTTCTACTCGTCCTCGAGTAGGTAAAACGATAAAAACAAAATAATTTTGAGTGACATGCTACCATCATAATCTTGATCAAATAGTATTGTAAAGCACATGTTATGAATGAAGTGATCCAGGTCAATGGTCTATAGTTTGCTAGCAAGTAGATAATGAGCAAACAACTGAATCATATAAGCAAAAACTTTTCATGAATAGTACTTTCGAGACAAGCATCAAAGAGTTTTGCATAAGAGTTAACTCATAAAGCAATAGATTCTAAGTAAAAGGTATTTAACCAACACAAAGGAAGATTTAAGCTTCAGCAATTGCTTTCAACTTTCAACATATATCTCATGGATATTTGTCAACACAAAGCAATATAATAAGTGCAATATACAAGCATATAAAAATTGTTGCACCAAAGTTGACACTAGTGTTTGCTTCTGAGATAGAAAGAAGTAGGAAAACTGACTCAACATAAAAGTAAAAGAAAGGCCCTTCGCAGAGGGAAGCAGGGATTAAATCATGTGCTAGAGCTTTTTAAGTTTTTGAAATCATATAGAGAGTAAAAATAAGTTTTGGGAGGTGTTTGTTAATTGTCAACGAATCAGAAAATGGAAAGTACAATATGACCCCTGCCAACCAGACTTTTAAGAGCGGCTCCCATGAAGGACGTTATTTCTACCAGCAAGGCAGATCATCCCTCTTTCTCTTTTGTTTACACATGCAGATATTTCACTGTTTGTCATTGCTTGACTGATAAATCAGGGCAAAAATGTGAAGAGAATTAAGCGGTTAAAGTTGTAATTAATTGGGACTGGGCACCCCATTTGCCAGCTCTTTTTGCAAAATTAATGGATAAGCGGATGTATATGCCGCTAGTCCGGTGGTAAAGTCTGTTTGACAGTTGACATAAAGACATCCACCCCGTCCTCATGAGCTTGGTAAACATTGACACAAAATAGGAGTAATAATTTTTGAATAGTTTAAAGGTAGCACATGAAAAATTTACTTGGAATGGCAAGGAAATACCACATATAGGTAGTTATGGTGGACACAATGGCATGGATTTTGGCTCAAGGTTTTGGATGCACGAGAAGCATTCCCTCTCAGTACAGAGTTTAGGCTAGCAAGGTTATTTGAAGCAAACACAGGATATCAACCGACACAGCAAGACTTATATGAAAACATATTGCAAGCATTATAAGACTCTACACTGTCTTCCTTGTTAACCAAACCCTTTTACTAGAAAATATCTAGACCTTAGAGATACCAATCATGCAAACCAAATTTCAACGAGCTTTACGGTAGTTCTTCATTAATAGGTTTTAACTACATGATACAAAAGCTTAAACATGAACTACTTGATAACTCAAAACAATTGACAAGTATCAAATTATCCAATACAGTGATCTACAAGAATATGTAAGCTTTTTCCATTATACCATCTACCACATGCAACATTTTCTGTTCCAACCAAACACCAATCAATTTATTTCAACATAAACTCTCCAAACAATTATAAGTGAAGCAAGAGAGTACTTTCTTTAAAAGAACTAACAGCTCTGAATAAGAGATGCATGCAAAACAGGAGCTAAAAGCATAGCAATAGCTAGATAAGAATACTCAACAAGTATAAGTGAAGAATAGAGTATTCATATGAAAAAGCGGAGCGTGTCTCTCTCCCAATCAAGAATGCTAGGGTCCAATCAAGTTGACCATAAGAAAAATAAAATACTGAAAATAAAAGCACACAGACGCTCCAAGTAAAGCACATATGATGTGAAAGAATTAAAATATAGTTTCACTAGAGATGACCTGATAAGTTGCTGATGAAGAAGGGGATGCCTTGGGCATCCCCAAGCTTAGACGCTTGAGTCTTCTTGAAATATGCTGGGGTGATCCATGGGAGCATCCCCAAGCTTAAGCTCTTCACTCTTCTTGATCACATTATATCATCCTTCTCTCTTGACCCTTGAAAACTTCCGCCACACCAAACTCAGAGTAATTCTCATTAGAGGGTTAGTGCACAATCAAAAACTCACATGTTCTATAAGGACACAAACATGACCGTTACTTTTAACATTAACTACTGCACTGATGTTATGTGAAGCTCTTCACCCTAAAAAAATTCCACTCAACACTAGTAAAAGAGAGAATGCGAAAAATAAAAGACAGAATCTGTCTAAACAGAACAGTCTGTAAAGACGAATTTTTTCGAGGCACTTACGTTGCTCGATCGAAAAACTCAAAACTAACGAAAGATGCGTACATATCTGAGGATCACGCACAAAAATTTCAGATTTAAATAATTTTTCTGTGATTTTACAGAAGTAAAACGGTGAACAGCAGAAATCTGTTCCTGCGCAGAAATCCAAATCTAGCATCATCTTCCTATTAGAGGCTACTTGGCACAACAATGCGAAAAAAAAAGATACAAAGGATTGTTACAGAAGTAAACAACTCCTTGACTCAAAAAAAAAGAAAAATTGCAGAAATAAAAAATGGGTTGTCTCCCATAAGCGCTTTTCTTTAAAGCCTTTTAGCTAGGCATAGTAATTTTTATGATGCTCACATAAAGATGAGAGTTGAAACATAAAAGAGAGCATCAAAAGCATATATAAAACATTTTAAATCTAACACTCTTCCTATGCAAGGAATCTTGTAAGAAAATAAATCAATGCACAAAGTGACTAGCATAGGAAGGCAAAACAAGTGCAACTTCAAAATTTCAACATAAAGAGAGGAGACTTAATATTATTGAGATATATGAAACCGTGTCTCCCTCTCTCATAAGACCAGTAGGTCTTAAAGTAACCCAGCAAATAAAAGCAAATCAAGAGAAAGCTCAAAACTTCATCATAAAGAGAAGAAATTTAGTAACATGAAGATTTCTATAACCATATTTTCCTCTCTCAAAATAATTTTCAGTGCATCATGAATAAACTCAACAATATAGCTATCACATAAAGCATTCTTATCATGATCCACATGCATAAAAGTATCATTACTCTCCACATAAGCATAAACAATTTCATTAGTAATAGTGGGAGTAAAACTATCACATCCATCATTGTAATCATCATAAATTGGAGGCATAGAATAATCATAATGAATTTTATCCTCAATAGTAGATGGACTGAAAATATCATATTCATCATTGTAAACATCATATATTGGAGGCATATCATAATCAACATAAACTTTCTCCTCAATACCTGGGGGACTAAAAATATTATTTTCATCAAAACCGCCCATAGCATTAGCAATAATGGTGTTCAAAGAATTTATAGTAATAACATTGCTACCATCATGCAAATAATTTCTATAGGTTTTTTAATTTTCTCTTCAAACACTTCATGTCCCAACTCAAGATAAATTTCATAAAGCTCTCTATTTTTTTTTCCATTAAGCCTAACTAGTGAAATAAAAACAAGAAACAAAAAGATATAATTGCAGAATCTAAAGGAAATACCTTCAGCACTCACACACCGGCAACAGTGCTAGAAAATAGCTTAGTAGACGGAGGATGTGAGTACCTTTTACCTTACCTCCCCGGCAACGGCGCCAGAAAATAGCTTGATGTCTACGCACGCTTCTATTCTTGTAGACAGTGTTGGGCCTCCAAGTGCAGAGGTTTGTAGAACAGCAGCAAGTTTCCCTTAAGTGAATCACCCAAGGTTTATCGAACTCAGGGAGGTAGAGGTCAAAGATATCCCTCTCAAGCAACCCTGCAATTAAGATACAAGAAGTCTCTTGTGTCCCCAACACACCCAATACACTTGTCAGGTGTATAGGTGCACTAGTTCGGCGAAGAGATATTAAAATACAAGTAATATGGATGATTATAAGTGGTAATTGCAATCTGAAATAAAAATGGCAGCAAGCAAACATGTAGCAGAACTGGTTGTAAACGGTGTTTCAATGCTTAGAAACAAGGCCTAGGGATCATACTTTCACTAGTGGACACTCTCAACAATAATAATATAATTGAATACATAGATATTTCCTCTTCACTATGCTACTCTGAATTATTCTCCTGTTGGATAACGAACACCAATCCACTGTGTAGGGCTATAAAAGCACACCTTAAAGTCGCATTCCACATCTAGGGAACCCCACACTGTCAACTTGAGCGCCCTAAATAGTACTAGACAAACACCACAATTTCATAGAGACATCCAAACAAATAATAACTCATGATAAGTATTCCTGTAATCTTTAGCCTAAGAGCCACACACGGTGCGCACACTGTCAACTTCGCACCGTGGGACAAAGGTGACTCCGGAGTTTACATTAATAAAACCACTCAAGTAGCATATAAGATAATGAAGAGTAACATCTATGGATTCAACTAGATTACAAAGCTCATGATCACATAAAGATCACACCATGGGAGAGAGAGATAAACCACATAGCTACCGGTAGAGCCCTCAGCCCCGATGAAGAACTACTCCCTCCTCATCATGGGAGGCAGCAACGGCGATGAAGATGGCGGTGGCGTCGATGGAGATGGCTCCGGGGCAATTCCCCGTCCCGGCAGGGTGCCGAAACAGAGACTTCTGTCCCCCGAATTAGGGTTTTTGGTGGCGGCGGAGCTACAGAACTTTTCTGGAGAAATCGTCGATTGTTTTAGGGTTTTCACCGCGGAGGCAATATATAGTCCAAAGGGCGTCGCGAGGCGGTGCACGAGGTGGCCACACCACCCCACGGCGCGGCCAAGCCCAAACGCGCGGGGCATGGTGTGGAGGCTGTGGGACTGGCCCAGACTTGTCCTTCTGGCTCCCGGAGTCTTCCGGCGTTTTAGAATTTCTACAATTTTTTCAGATTTTTCTGAGCACTTTCATTTTTGGACCTTTTCTGCAATGCACAGACATAATAAACAGAAACTGGCACTGTGGCATCTTGTTAATAGGTTAGTCCAGAAAATGCATAAAAATGCTATGAAGTGTATGTAAAACATGTAACAATTGGTATAATATCAACATGGAACATCAGAAATTATAGATACGTTTGAGACGTATCACGGGCGACCAGAGCAGCTCGGGCCGGAGCTCATCGAGCAGGATTTCAGAACGCTCAACGCCGAGCCTGGACTTCGAAGTAGCGGTGAGCCTAGAGGATTTCAGTCAAGTTGTCGGGCTGGCGGAGGACAGATTGGTGTACTCAGAAATTCTCTGCGAGATGAAAATGAGCTAGAGGAATCAGCTACAGAGACAGCTCCAGGGCCATGGCGTTCAGAGGGAAGATGGACGTTGGAAGAATGAGCTGCAGACTGTAGTCCGGAAGTGTGGTGAATTTTGTTAGCTGCCTGAAACTCTTTCAGGCAGTGTTTGCCCAGCGCTGGGAGCGTGTGGGGGAGTACTTTTCTGAACTTGTCATGCAATCACCATGTCGAACACCTTGGGGGCGTGCTCTGGACATGCCGATGTTGGTATTCGCACGTTCTTGTGTTCACCATGTCGAACACTTTTGTGAAACCTTGTCAACAAGAGTAACATCTAGCTCACTTTGCGTTATTCTTGTGTTCCTTGTTCTTGGTAGTTGTGCGAGGCAACATATAGCACCTTTGGCGAACTATCGAACACCTTTGGGGGCGCGCTCTGGACACGCCCGATTGTGGCATTCGCAAATGGCACTGCTCTGTTGATTTTTTCTTAAGTTGAAACCTTGTCAACTAGGTAGAGGCTTATAAAATATGTCATCTATAGACAATGATTTACTTCTTTATTTACCAAGTGGTAAATAAAGTGCCATTTGTCACTATAAAAATGTCATCTATTGAAGTATTTTTTGTTTGAATGTATCTAGACCTTGTTTATCAATTGGAGTTGTTAGTATATGACAAAGTAAGAACATGTGCACTGGTTTTTTCATTTTTTGATTTTTTTTTAATTTTTTATGCTTATTTTAAAATTGGTCAAACCCAAATTTGACCAACATTTAAACAAGTTTGAACTCATTTGAAAGTGTGCACATGAAATAAGTTTAATACATGTACATGAACAAGTTTAATACATGAACATGAAATATATTTTGAATGTTTTTGAATTAGTTATGCTAAACCGCAACTGCACAAGTTTTTTTTAGTTTTGTTTTTTTGAATATGTCAAACACGCATTGGCCACGGCCCAAATGGTGTTTTTTTTTCTATTCTCACCGCCTCGCCACGGCCGAACGGCTCGGCCCAACCAACTAAGGCCCAAATGCCTCGCCATGGCCCAATACCACGGCCCTATGCCACGCCTTCTTATCCACCCAAAGGTGTCGTGCCCTAGCTATTTCCCCCCACTCACTCGCCGCTCCCACTGTCGCCGCCGCTCCCACTTGCTCGCCGCCGGTGACCAATCCACCTCCAGCTGCAGATCCAGCACCGCGTAGCCACAATGTTTAGGAGGGGGGTTCAAACGCGGGCCGCGGTGGCCATTCCGGTGGCGGTAACCGCTCCGACGAGGAGCGGAAGGAGCGAAAGAAGCGGCCGGCGCCGGATCCGAAGCCGGAGCCTGAGCCGGACGATTTACCGGCGGAGGAGGATGATTTGCCGCCGATTCCGTCGGGCGGGTGCCGCGTCACGCGCGGCGGCCGCACCGGCACCTGCAGCTTCCGCGTCCTCCTCGACGTCGTGTTGCCAGCATGGAAGAGGGTGGACGACGCTGACGCCGAGCTGACCGCTGCGGAGGAGGCGTTCAAGGCCGGCGAGGAGGGCGCCGAGCAGCGCTTTCATGTGGCGGTGGACGCGCGGGAGGTCGCCGTGGCCGTCCTCCGCATCGTAGAGCAGGAGGACCTCGGCGTCGATCCGTAGATTGACGACACCGCCGCCGCACCATCGCCGCCAACCGAAGGGCAAATTTTTTAGTTTTTATATTTTGTTATTATTAGAAGTACTATGTAAAATGGCCGTTTGTGGCCCACCCCCCCTAAATATGAATGAAAATGGCTTGTGTGAAACTATTTTGCTATTTTGTACCGGTCGGAAAACTCACCAACGACATCGCTGTCCATTCAAAAATATTCAAAATGTTGTTCAAACTTGTGCACTTGTTTAAAAGATGATGCACAAGAATTTGCACGAAAAATCCTTCACAAATTGAACAACCTCAACTGAGGTTGCATAGAGTTCGAAGGAGAGAGTAGAGTGTTTGGGGTTTTCAAAATGCAAAATATGGGAAACCTCACCCTAGCTTCATAAAATATTCAAAAAACATCAAAAAAATGAAAAACCAGTGCACATGTTCTTAGTTTGTCATATACTAATAACTCCAATTGATAAACAAGGTCTAGATACATTCAAACAAAATATGCTTGAATGTGGTGTGAAATCTCAAATCTCAAACTATAAACTCTCATGTGTGAAGAGATGTGGTTTTGGATTTGCAACATGAAATTTTTCAAAAACTCACCAAAACTTCATTTTGGAGTGACTAAGAAGGATCCAAGCTTGGTTTTTTATTTTCAGATTTGAAACTTGTTTAAATCTTGGTCAAACTTAGGTTTGACCGAATTCAAAATAATCATAAAATATTCAAAAATATCAAAAAAATGAAAAACCAGTGCACATGTTCTTAGTTTGTCATATACTAACAACTCCAATTGATAAACAAGGTCTAGATACATTCAAACAAAATATGCTTGAATGTGGTGTGAAATCTCAAATCTCAAACTATGAACTCTCATGTGTGAAGAGATGTGGTTTTGTATTTGCAACATGAAATTTTCCAAAAACTCACCAAAGCTTCATTTTGGAGTGACTAAGAAGGATGCAAGCTTGATTTTTTATTTTCATGTTTGAAACTTGTTTAAATCTTGGTCAAACTTAGGTTTGACCGAATTCAAAATAATCATAAAATATTCGAAAAACATCAAAAAAAAATGAAAAACCAGTGCACATGTTCTTAGTTTGTCATATACTAACAACTCCAATTGATAAATAAGGTCTAGATACATTCAAACAAAATATGCTTGAATGTGGTGTGAAATCTCAAATCTCAAACTATGAACTCTCATGTGTGAAGAGATGTGGTTTTGGATTTGCAACATGAAAATTTTCCAAAAACTCACCAAAGCTTCATTTTGGAGTGACTAAGAAGGATCCATGCTTAGTTTTTCATTTTCATGTTTTAAACTTGTTTAAAAATTGGTCAAACTTAGGTTTGACCGATTTCAAAATAAGCATAAAAATTTCAAAAAACATAAAAAAATGGAAAACCTGTGCACATAGTCTTAGTATGTCATATACTAACAACTCAAGTTGATAAATAAGGTCAGCATATATTCAAACGAAGAAATGCACATAACCAATGTGATATCTCATACTTTGTCGTATGAAATCAAGAGTGAAGTGAGGTGGTTTTGGATTTGCAACATGAAATTTTCAAAAAAAAACTCACCAAATCTTCATTTTGGAGTGACTAAGAAGGATCCAGGCTTACTTTTACATTTTCATGTTTTGAACTTGTTTAAATGTTGGTCAAAGTTAGGTTTTGACCAAATTTGAAATGAGCAAAAAAATTCAAAAAATGAAAAAACCAGCCCACATAGTCTTCTTATATACATAATAGATTTGTAGAACAGTTATTTGGCTGATTTAGACAAGGTCGAAAATAGCTTGCTTAGAAATGAGGTCGTTTACCCTACCTTTGGAGCTCCTTTTTAGCACTTTTTCATGAAGGCTCGGATTGACGACCAAGTTAGAACAAACAAGTTTATAGTTTGGAAATCATTGCAAATTGTGTTCTATCTATATAGTGTCATTTCCCATGCTCACAATTTGGGGTGTATTTTTGTTAGATGGAGGGTTGTTAACTATTACCTCCTAATGGTGGTAGATTTGTCGCAAACATGGGCATAGCCTAGTGGCAAGGGTTGATGCCTCCCTTTGCCCACCCAAGTTCGAGTCCCCATGCTCACAATTTGGGTGTTGCATTTTCTGTTCTAGTTCAGTAGCTCAGTGGGTCGGGCATCTCACTATTATAGAAAATCTATAATAGTGAGTTGTCCCATCCATCGAGATATTGCACTGGGACAAATTTTTTGAATTTTTTTGAAATCTTGATTTTTTTCTTGTCAAATTTCAAATGAGCTCTAAAGGTAGGGTAAACAGCTCCATTCCTAAGCAAGTGTTTTTTTCACCTTGTCATAATCAGCCAAAACAAACTCCTAGACTTGTTTTCTATCTATATTGTGTCATTCTGAAGTCTCACTATTTTTTGAATTAATCTTCATCTAATTTATTTTCTTTTGAATAATAATGGTTTATTTGCAAATAAAAAAAACTCAAGTTTAAAAATGAAAATGAAAAACTAAGCTCAAATATATCTTTGTCGGTTTCATGTTTTTATGATAAGTGTTCGAGGGCATAGTTTTTTTTCAGACACGCATAAGATAAGGGCCAACCAAATAACGGGCCTGTTATTTCATTTCACGGACCACCTCCCGTTCACTTTCCCATGCCACGGCCCACCGTTTTTTTTCCCGACTGCCCCCGTTCCCCTTCTTATCCACTCAGATGTGTCGTACCCTAGCTATTTCGCACCATTTCAGATCTGCGCCGCTCCCCACACTCACTCGCCGCCGGCGACCAAATCCACGTGAAACCGCCGCCGCTACCTACAGATCCAGCGCCACCGCACGAAGATGATGAGGCGTGGGGGTTCCGGGGGTTCCAGCTCCCGCGGTGGCCATTCCGGCGCTGGAAATCGGAAGGCGCAGAAGCGGCCGGCTGACCCCGAACGCACGAGGCGGGTTCATTCCGACGTCGGTCGGAAGCGCGGCGCGTACAAGTGGCTCAACATGGGCCTAACGCCGCCGGCAGCGTACGCCCGTCATGAGATGGAGGAGTATGACCGCAGCGTGGCGGCGCGCGGCCGCCGCTACGAGCACGAGAGCTCCTCCGGCGTGGGGAGCTCCCGCATGGCGGCACGGGCGCCACAGCTGCCACCGCCGAAGAGGGAGGAGGAGCAGGAGCAGCAGGACCGCCCACCGCGCCGCGGCCTGCTGCCCAGGGACTTCGCCGCCGACGAGGACCTGGACTGGATCACCGAGGAGGTGATCCAGCGCAGCAAGCAGCAGCAGCAGGACATCGAGGTGCGCCGTCAGGAACGGGAGGAGCTCAACGAACTCCGCCTCTAGAGCGCTATCGACGCTTCCCTCCACCCCGTCATCGAGGTCAGCTCGGACTCCGACTCCGGGTTCGACTGGTCCGACAGAGCGGCGCCGCCGCCTCGTCGCCGCCGCACCCCCGGGGCTCCGGACGCCCAATTTTGGATCTGCGTTTAGGGGTAGAGCAGCGTCGACGCCCGATTAGCTAGGCTAACTATGTAATCGGGCTTGTGCCCGTGTGTGTCTTTTGATCCGATGATCGCCACGAACAACTAAGCCATGTAATATGTCCAATTCCAGTTTATGTTTAGTTGCATTTCATGAATTCTGCACATTTCAGTTCCGCTTAATGATTCAGTTCAGAAATTGCACAAATGAATCTTCAGTTCAGTTCAGAAAAGCTCGTCGGAGTTGCCGCGCTTCGTCGCCGGAGAAGAAGAAGAAATGGCAAGGGAGGATGCGCGCGCAGGGGAGGAGGATATAACGGTCGTCGTTACTGTGTGGGTCCCATCTTATGCAAGCTGACATGGATAAGTTGTGGGTCCCATCCGTCGGCTCCCCATAATCCTAACTAACAGACTGCGCTTAAAGGCCAAGTCGCAGCAGAGCAATTTGTGCTCACAGAGATGTCGTAGCAGAGCAATTCCTGCCAACGACGTCGTTCTCCAGTGAATAGCGGGGAAATATGTCGCATGTGAGTTATTCGCCCGTGACTGGGCAAGCTAAATCGGATTTTGAACTGTGGATATTTTTACGGACTTCCGCGTGTGATTAGCATGTTAATTTCTGCGTATACTTTGTGTGACAATGTATTATTTACGTGACTGCATATATCGTTAAACAACGTGATTTGGACATGGCGGGATGGCAGCAGAAGGAGATACGAAGCGGACGTGCTAGCCGCGTGTGTGGCGGCAGAGCGTTCCTCGGGCCTCCGGCTTCGTCGGCGGCCTCGCCGCTGGCTGACGACGTCTTCGATTTCTCCTAAGAAAAGACACACACTTGGACGCCGAAAGGTACAGGTGTAGACTTTGGACTTTTGAAGTTTTGAACTTTTTAGGAAAGTGTGTGCTGGTCGTACATTGGTCATTCTCCCGCCGGTGTGGGAGCTGCGTTTGGCGTCAGTTCGTACGTCGGGTGCTTTTGTCCGTCGAGCTCGTTTTTGTTCTAGAATTTGCTACCAGCTGGAGTATGTGGGAACGGCTCCTCGTCAGAACTATCCCGGCTAGCCACGGGAGCTCGTGTATGCAGTATGTATGCAAGCTCTCACACTCATCCTAGAATTTTACCAAACCGATGCGTGGTGTTTCCTGATCCTACAATTTATTCATAATGAGGAGAGAGTTACCGGACTAATTACGTAAAATTGGACGAAAACTGATATATACTGCATACACGAGAGGGGTACAACTTATTTTAGCCATCGGCACGCTCGGTTGAATTTATTTAAGTTCAGAATTTCTTCACGCGGGGTACAACTTTTTTCCCTCTTAATCTTCTTGGTTTTACTACAACTACAGCTTGAATTGTATATCTTTCTTCGCATGCTTACTCTTGGCGTAAACAATTACTAATCCTGGTCAAATCTTTAGATTTTTTTTCCTAGTGCAATTCTAAGCTTCTAGTTTAACCAATGTCGTGCGTACAAAAAACGTATTCCATATACAAATATACAACCGTAAAACCTGCTCATTTTGTTTGGTGTAGATTAGCATCCTTTTTGTGTGATGCTACACAATATAGTACTGGAGCATTGCCTTTGGTTGCATATTGGTCAAGCTTTCAAGGTGACGTTAGAGTCAGGTTATGAAGAACATTCAGCCTCAGCTGATCTAAATCTGAGGATTGATGAATGTAGAGACCGTTGGCTTTTAGAACTACCCGTTTGGGTCGCAAGCTAAGTTATGGTGCCTCTCACTTTTCCTTCCTTTCCAGGAGGTGTTGTCCGGAAGGGTAAATTGATGAGCTATAGATAATGACTTCCACGTCTTCCATTATAGGGATGTAAATGGCGGTGATGCATGAATGAAGTTGCTTCACTTAGAAAGATCAGATATGAACACATCATTTGTTACATTTTTTAATGATAAATTCTATTGGCATCCATCATTATATTGTTTTGATAAATGTGGTAATTTATCTATGCTGATGGTGGTTACCTTCTTCCTTTAAGTTGTGACGTATCAACTCTAGAAAAATAACTTGAAGAAAAGTAAATTGCTAACATCAATGTTTTTAATGGTAAATCAATATTTATAGCGATTTCTATGCGGATGTCTTGCAGCAGCGCGCAAGGAATTATCTAGTATTTTTTAGAGTAAAGTCTGAAATAAACCTTGAAGTTGTAGAGGGTGTCGGGATTAAACCCTAAACTCCTAATCCCGAAATCAGCACTTTAAACTTTTGATTCCCGGTCTAAGATAGCATTTTGTTCGTTCCCAAACACTGACAACCTGTCCCGATCACCACCGCGGCGTCCAAGCACTCGAGCACGGCACAAGCAATGCGTCGGTCTGCGCGCAAAAGTTTACCTTCAAAATTGTGGAGCGAAAGGTTAGTCAATGATCCCGGCTTTGACTGTGGCCACATCAACAAAATGGCTGGGAAATGAGTGTGAGGCAAGCATCGACCGGAAGTGTAAGTTCAGGGTGGTGATTCCCGGATTGATAGTTCAGGTTAGTTTTAGACATGCTCTATGACTTCAAGGTTTATATTAGACTTTACTCTTTTTTTATGTAGTAAACCTTGTTGTTTTTCTTCTAATGTTTATGTGATGGTCGTATCTCAACCATTATTATCTTGTATCTAACGGGTTTACTACCTATGTGATGAAGGGGGTGGACCGCTTGGAAGGAAGTAAAGGTGATCAACGGGCTGAGCTAAATACTTAAAGGAATAAGGAACGAAATACAAGTAGGCAATCTGGACGTAAATCTCTACGTGGAGTGGTGAACACAGGGGGGCACGTGCCCCCCCCCCCCCCCCCCCCCCCCCCCCCCCCCCCCCACCACCAAATAACCACGTACTACTACAAGCAGCAGCCAACGGCCTCCGATTGCCGTTGCACGCGCTGGCTAGCTCTAGTCTTTCCTCCACCATGCGGGACCTGCCCATGTGCATGCATGCAGCTGATCGATGGAGTTTACTTGCTAGCTAGCTGATTTGCATGCAAATCTTATGAGAATCATATCTTATAAACAGTTTGTCGAAATTGTAATTTATTTGCACCATTGTGATGTAGATGGTGAACTCTATAAAATGAGTCCAATATCATATATATTCTTGTGTATCTCATTGGACCCACACGTCATAGAAAATAACTTTGCTAATTAATTATAAATTTGCGGTATAAAATAAATCAAGCAGCTAGCTAAATATTGTTATCTCCGGCTGCATTTGTCTTTTCATATTATTTTTATTTTTGTTAAAAAAGTTGGTGCATTTTGTTGCAAATGAATCTGTCAAATGTGCCAGCTGCCAAAATTCTCAAAATTGTTCCTCATTTATGCACAAACCTCTCAAGTTCTACTTACTCGTCGTCACCGCCGCCCACCTCTCAGAGGTTTCTTGTTATGTGACAAAAATACCAACAAATTTAAACATGGATAAACAGCGATGGATATCCCTAAATTCTTGAAGATATCTAAACTCAGGATCAAGTCTAACCGGTGATACGCAATGAAGATATCCACACGTGGGGGTATGTGGATACGCTATCCCCATTTTGGATATCTTCAAAAAAAATTGGTTTACCATCTGGAAATGAGGTTGGGACCCCATGATCCTACATGTGGATATCGTCATTGCTTATCACCGGTTAGCTTTGATCTTGATTTTAGATATCTTCAAGAATTTAGGATTAGCCATTACCGGTTATCTATGTTTTAACTTGTCGATGCCTTTGTACAAATCATGAAACCTGTGGAAATACTCTACGGATCCACATACCCCACGTGTGGATATCTTCATTGTGTATCACCGGTTAGCCTTGATTCTGAGTTTAGATATCTTCAAGAATTTAGAGATATCCATCGCCGTTTATCCATGTTTAAATTTGTCGGTATTTTTGTGACATAACAAGAAACCTCTGAGAGGTGGGCGGCAGCGACGACGAGTAAGTTATTTTCTATGACATGTGGGTCCAATGAGATACACAATATTTACGTAATAATATATATATATATGATATTGAACTTATTTTGTAGAGTTCACCATCTACATCACAATGGTGCAAATAAATTACAATTTCGATAAACTGTTTATGAGATATGATTGTCCAAAAATTTGCATGCAAATGAGCTAGCTAGCATGTAAACTCCATCGATCAGCTGCATGCATGCACATGGCTGGGCAGGTCCCGCGTGGTGGAGGAAAGGCTAGAGCTAGCTAGCTGACAGATGCCCGTGTATTCCGCTCGGGTATGGCGTATTAGAAGCTAGGGAGGCAGTCAACGCGGGAGGATGGGGTGGGGCGAGAAGCGAATCGCGAGCAGCAGCCAACGGCCTCCGATTGCCGTTGCGCGCGCTAGCAGCTACGCCAATGCGTTTTCGGTCTTAAGGCCTCTTTTGTTCGTCGTTTCCAGTGGCTTTGCGCGCGCTAGCAGCTACGCCAAAGCGTTTTCGGTCTTAAGGCCTCTTTTGTTTGTCGTTTCCAGTGGCTTTCCACGGAAAAAAGCCAACAGACCAAACAAAGGGTTGGCTTTAAATCTAATTCTGTACTACCGAAGTGCTTCCCGAGCTTTTTCACTTCCACCGAGAGTCGCCGTCCTGGTGAAAATAGCTTGATGTCTACGCACGCTTCTATTCTTGTAGACAGTGTTGGAACTCCAAGTGCAGAGGTTTGTAGAACAGCAGCAAGTTTCCCTTAAGTGAATCACCCAAGGTTTATCGAACTCAGGGAGGTAGAGGTCAACGATATCCCTCTCAAGCAACCCTGCAATTAAGATACAAGAAGTCTCTTGTGTCCCCAACACACCCAATACACTTGTCAGGTGTATAGGTGCACTAGTTCGGCGAAGAGATAGTGAAATACAAGTAATATGGATGATTATAAGTGGTAATTGCAATCTGAAATAAAAATGGCAGCAAGCAAACATGTAGCAGAACTGGTTGTAAACGGTGTTTCAATGCTTAGAAACAAGGCCTAGGGATCATACTTTCACTAGTGGACACTCTCAATAATAATAATATAATTGAATACATAGATATTTCCTCTTCACTATGCTACTCTGAACTATTCTCCTGTTGGATAACGAACACCAATTCACTGTGTAGGGCTATAAAAGCACACCTTAAAGTCGCATTCCACATCTAGGGAACCCCACACTGTCAACTTGACCGCCCTAAATAGTACTAGACAAACACCACAATTTCATAGAGACATCCAATACAAATAATAACTCATGATAAGTATTCCTGTAATCTTTAGCCTAAGAGCCACACACGGTGCGCACACTGTCAACTTCGCACCGTGGGACAAAGGTGACTCCGGAGTTTACATTAATAAAACCACTCAAGTAGCATATAAGATAATGAAGAGTAACATCTATGGATTCAACTAGATTACAATGCTCATGATCACATAAAGATCACACCATGGGAGAGAGAGATAAACCACATAGCTACCGGTAGAGCCCTCAGCCCCGAAGAAGAACTACTCCCTCCTCATCATGGGAGGCAACAACGGCGATGAAGATGGCGGTGGCGTCGATGGAGATGGCTCCGGGGCAATTCCCCGTCCCGGCAGGGTGCCGAAACAGAGACTTCTGTCCCCCGAATTAGGGTTTTTGGTGGCGGCGGAGCTACAGAACTTTTCTGGAGAAATCGTCGATTGTTTTAGGGTTTTCACCGCGGAGGCAATATATAGTCCAAAGGGCGTCGCGAGGCGGTGCACGAGGTGGCCACACCACCCCACGGCGCGGCCAAGCCCAAACGCGCGGGGGCATGGTGTGGAGGCTGTGGGACTGGCCCAGACTTGTCCTTCTGGCTCCCGGAGTCTTCCGGCGTTTTAGAATTTCTACAATTTTTTCAGATTTTTCTGAGCACTTTCATTTTTGGACCTTTTCTGCAATGCACAGACATAATAAACAGAAACTGGCACTGTGGCATCTTGTTAATAGGTTAGTCCAGAAAATGCATAAAAATGCTATGAAGTGTATGTAAAACATGTAACAATTGGTATAATATCAACATGGAACATCAGAAATTATAGATACGTTTGAGACGTATCACGGGCGACCAGAGCAGCTCGGGCCGGAGCTCATCGAGCAGGATTTCAGAACGCTCAACGCCGAGCCTGGACTTCGAAGTAGCGGTGAGCCTAGAGGATTTCAGTCAAGTTGTCGGGCTGGCGGAGGACAGATTGGTGTACTCAGAAATTCTCTGCGAGATGAAAATGAGCTAGAGGAATCAGCTACAGAGACAGCTCCAGGGCTATGGCGTTCAGAGGGAAGATGGACGTTGGAAGAATGAGCTGCAGACTGTAGTCCGGAAGTCTGGTGAATTTTGTTAGCTGCCTGAAACTCTTTCAGGCAGTGTTTGCCCAGCGCTGGGAGCGTGTGGGGGAGTACTTTTCTGAACTTGTCATGCAATCACCATGTCGAACACCTTGGGGGCGTGCTCTGGACATGCCGATGTTGGTATTCGCACGTTCTTGTGTTCACCATGTCGAACACTTTTGTGAAACCTTGTCAACAAGAGTAACATCTAGCTCACTTTGCGTTATTCTTGTGTTCCTTGTTCTTGGTAGTTGTGCGAGGCAACATATAGCACCTTTGGCGAACTATCGAACACCTTTGGGGGCGCGCTCTGGACACGCCCGATTGTGGCATTCGCAAATGGCACTGCTCTGTTGATTTTTTCTTAAGTTGAAACCTTGTCAACTAGGTAGAGGCTTATAAAATATGTCATCTATAGACAATGATTTACTTCTTTATTTACCAAGTGGTAAATAAAGTGCCATTTGTCACTATAAAAATGTCATCTATTGAAGTATTTTTTGTTTGAATGTATCTAGACCTTGTTTATCAATTGGAGTTGTTAGTATATGACAAAGTAAGAACATGTGCACTGGTTTTTTCATTTTTTGATTTTTTTTGAATTTTTTATGCTTATTTTAAAATTGGTCAAACCCAAATTTGACCAACATTTAAACAAGTTTGAACTCATTTGAAAGTGTGCACATGAAATAAGTTTAATACATGTACATGAACAAGTTTAATACATGAACATGAAATATATTTTGAATGTTTTTGAATTAGTTATGCTAAACCGCAACTGCACAAGTTTTTTTTAGTTTTGTTTTTTTGAATATGTCAAACACGCATTGGCCACGGCCCAAATGGTGTTTTTTTTTCTATTCTCACCGCCTCGCCACGGCCGAACGGCTCGGCCCAACCAACTAAGGCCCAAATGCCTCGCCATGGCCCAATACCACGGCCCTATGCCACGCCTTCTTATCCACCCAAAGGTGTCGTGCCCTAGCTATTTCCCCCCACTCACTCGCCGCTCCCACTGTCGCCGCCGCTCCCACTTGCTCGCCGCCGGTGACCAATCCACCTCCAGCTGCAGATCCAGCACCGCGTAGCCACAATGTTTAGGAGGGGGGTTCAAACGCGGGCCGCGGTGGCCATTCCGGTGGCGGTAACCGCTCCGACGAGGAGCGGAAGGAGCGAAAGAAGCGGCCGGCGCCGGATCCGAAGCCGGAGCCTGAGCCGGACGATTTACCGGCGGAGGAGGATGATTTGCCGCCGATTCCGTCGGGCGGGTGCCGCGTCACGCGCGGCGGCCGCACCGGCACCTGCAGCTTCCGCGTCCTCCTCGACGTCGTGTTGCCAGCATGGAAGAGGGTGGACGACGCTGACGCCGAGCTGACCGCTGCGGAGGAGGCGTTCAAGGCCGGCGAGGAGGGCGCCGAGCAGCGCTTTCATGTGGCGGTGGACGCGCGGGAGGTCGCCGTGGCCGTCCTCCGCATCGTAGAGCAGGAGGACCTCGGCGTCGATCCGTAGATTGACGACACCGCCGCCGCACCATCGCCGCCAACCGAAGGGCAAATTTTTTAGTTTTTATATTTTGTTATTATTAGAAGTACTATGTAAAATGGCCGTTTGTGGCCCACCCCCCCTAAATATGAATGAAAATGGCTTGTGTGAAACTATTTTGCTATTTTGTACCGGTCGGAAAACTCACCAACGACATCGCTGTCCATTCAAAAATATTCAAAATGTTGTTCAAACTTGTGCACTTGTTTAAAAGATGATGCACAAGAATTTGCACGAAAAATCCTTCACAAATTGAACAACCTCAACTGAGGTTGCATAGAGTTCGAAGGAGAGAGTAGAGTGTTTGGGGTTTTCAAAATGCAAAATATGGGAAACCTCACCCTAGCTTCATAAAATATTCAAAAAACATCAAAAAAATGAAAAACCAGTGCACATGTTCTTAGTTTGTCATATACTAATAACTCCAATTGATAAACAAGGTCTAGATACATTCAAACAAAATATGCTTGAATGTGGTGTGAAATCTCAAATCTCAAACTATAAACTCTCATGTGTGAAGAGATGTGGTTTTGGATTTGCAACATGAAATTTTTCAAAAACTCACCAAAACTTCATTTTGGAGTGACTAAGAAGGATCCAAGCTTGGTTTTTTATTTTCAGATTTGAAACTTGTTTAAATCTTGGTCAAACTTAGGTTTGACCGAATTCAAAATAATCATAAAATATTCAAAAATATCAAAAAAATGAAAAACCAGTGCACATGTTCTTAGTTTGTCATATACTAACAACTCCAATTGATAAACAAGGTCTAGATACATTCAAACAAAATATGCTTGAATGTGGTGTGAAATCTCAAATCTCAAACTATGAACTCTCATGTGTGAAGAGATGTGGTTTTGTATTTGCAACATGAAATTTTCCAAAAACTCACCAAAGCTTCATTTTGGAGTGACTAAGAAGGATGCAAGCTTGATTTTTTATTTTCATGTTTGAAACTTGTTTAAATCTTGGTCAAACTTAGGTTTGACCGAATTCAAAATAATCATAAAATATTCGAAAAACATCAAAAAAAAATGAAAAACCAGTGCACATGTTCTTAGTTTGTCATATACTAACAACTCCAATTGATAAACAAGGTCTAGATACATTCAAACAAAATATGCTTGAATGTGGTGTGAAATCTCAAATCTCAAACTATGAACTCTCATGTGTGAAGAGATGTGGTTTTGGATTTGCAACATGAAAATTTTCCAAAAACTCACCAAAGCTTCATTTTGGAGTGACTAAGAAGGATCCATGCTTAGTTTTTCATTTTCATGTTTTAAACTTGTTTAAATGTTGGTCAAACTTAGGTTTGACCGATTTCAAAATAAGCATAAAAATTTCAAAAAACATAAAAAAATGGAAAACCTGTGCACATAGTCTTAGTATGTCATATACTAACAACTCAAGTTGATAAATAAGGTCAGCATATATTCAAACGAAGAAATGCACATAACCAATGTGATATCTCATACTTTGTCGTATGAAATCAAGAGTGAAGTGAGGTGGTTTTGGATTTGCAACATGAAATTTTCAAAAAAAAACTCACCAAATCTTCATTTTGGAGTGACTAAGAAGGATCCAGGCTTACTTTTACATTTTCATGTTTTGAACTTGTTTAAATGTTGGTCAAAGTTAGGTTTTGACCAAATTTGAAATGAGCAAAAAAATTCAAAAAATGAAAAAACCAGCCCACATAGTCTTCTTATATACATAATAGATTTGTAGAACAGTTATTTGGCTGATTTAGACAAGGTCGAAAATAGCTTGCTTAGAAATGAGGTCGTTTACCCTACCTTTGGAGCTCCTTTTTAGCACTTTTTCATGAAGGCTCGGATTGACGACCAAGTTAGAACAAACAAGTTTATAGTTTGGAAATCATTGCAAATTGTGTTCTATCTATATAGTGTCATTTCCCATGCTCACAATTTGGGGTGTATTTTTGTTAGATGGAGGGTTGTTAACTATTACCTCCTAATGGTGGTAGATTTGTCGCAAACATGGGCATAGCCTAGTGGCAAGGGTTGATGCCTCCCTTTGCCCACCCAAGTTCGAGTCCCCATGCTCACAATTTGGGTGTTGCATTTTCTGTTCTAGTTCAGTAGCTCAGTGGGTCGGGCATCTCACTATTATAGAAAATCTATAATAGTGAGTTGTCCCATCCATCGAGATATTGCACTGGGACAAATTTTTTGAATTTTTTTGAAATCTTGATTTTTTTCTTGTCAAATTTCAAATGAGCTCTAAAGGTAGGGTAAACAGCTCCATTCCTAAGCAAGTGTTTTTTTCACCTTGTCATAATCAGCCAAAACAAACTCCTAGACTTGTTTTCTATCTATATTGTGTCATTCTGAAGTCTCACTATTTTTTGAATTAATCTTCATCTAATTTATTTTCTTTTGAATAATAATGGTTTATTTGCAAATAAAAAAAACTCAAGTTTAAAAATGAAAATGAAAAACTAAGCTCAAATATATCTTAGTCGGTTTCATGTTTTTATGATAAGTGTTCGAGGGCATAGTTTTTTTTCAGACACGCATAAGATAAGGGCCAACCAAATAACGGGCCTGTTATTTCATTTCACGGACCACCTCCCGTTCACTTTCCCATGCCACGGCCCACCGTTTTTTTTCCCGACTGCCCCCGTTCCCCTTCTTATCCACTCAGATGTGTCGTACCCTAGCTATTTCGCACCATTTCAGATCTGCGCCGCTCCCCACACTCACTCGCCGCCGGCGACCAAATCCACGTGAAACCGCCGCCGCTACCTACAGATCCAGCGCCACCGCACGAAGATGATGAGGCGTGGGGGTTCCGGGGGTTCCAGCTCCCGCGGTGGCCATTCCGGCGCTGGAAATCGGAAGGCGCAGAAGCGGCCGGCTGACCCCGAACGCACGAGGCGGGTTCATTCCGACGTCGGTCGGAAGCGCGGCGCGTACAAGTGGCTCAACATGGGCCTAACGCCGCCGGCAGCGTACGCCCGTCATGAGATGGAGGAGTATGACCGCAGTGTGGCGGCGCGCGGCCGCCGCTACGAGCACGAGAGCTCCTCCGGCGTGGGGAGCTCCCGCATGGCGGCACGGGCGCCACAGCTGCCACCGCCGAAGAGGGAGGAGGAGCAGGAGCAGCAGGACCGCCCACCGCGCCGCGGCCTGCTGCCCAGGGACTTCGCCGCCGACGAGGACCTGGACTGGATCACCGAGGAGGTGATCCAGCGCAGCAAGCAGCAGCAGCAGGACATCGAGGTGCGCCGTCAGGAACGGGAGGAGCTCAACGAACTCCGCCTCTAGAGCGCTATCGACGCTTCCCTCCACCCCGTCATCGAGGTCAGCTCGGACTCCGACTCCGGGTTCGACTGGTCCGACAGAGCGGCGCCGCCGCCTCGTCGCCGCCGCACCCCCGGGGCTCCGGACGCCCAATTTTGGATCTGCGTTTAGGGGTAGAGCAGCGTCGACGCCCGATTAGCTAGGCTAACTATGTAATCGGGCTTGTGCCCACGTGTGTGTCTTTTGATCCGATGATCGCCACGAACAACTAAGCCATGTAATATGTCCAATTCCAGTTTATGTTTAGTTGCATTTCATGAATTCTGCACATTTCAGTTCCGCTTAATGATTCAGTTCAGAAATTGCACAAATAAATCTTCAGTTCAGTTCAGAAAAGCTCGTCGGAGTTGCCGCGCTTCGTCGCCGGAGAAGAAGAAGAAATGGCAAGGGAGGATGCGCGCGCAGGGGAGGAGGATATAACGGTCGTCGTTACTGTGTGGGTCCCATCTTATGCAAGCTGACATGGATAAGTTGTGGGTCCCATCCGTCGGCTCCCCATAATCCTAACTAACAGACTGCGCTTAAAGGCCAAGTCGCAGCAGAGCAATTTGTGCTCACAGAGATGTCGTAGCAGAGCAATTCCTGCCAACGACGTCGTTCTCCAGTGAATAGCGGGGAAATATGTCGCATGTGAGTTATTCGCCCGTGACTGGGCAAGCTAAATCGGATTTTGAACTGTGGATATTTTTACGGACTTCCGCGTGTGATTAGCATGTTAATTTCTGCGTATACTTTGTGTGACAATGTATTATTTACGTGACTGCATATATCGTTAAACAACGTGATTTGGACATGGCGGGATGGCAGCAGAAGGAGATACGAAGCGGACGTGCTAGCCGCGTGTGTGGCGGCAGAGCGTTCCTCGGGCCTCCGGCTTCGTCGGCGGCCTCGCCGCTGGCTGACGACGTCTTCGATTTCTCCTAAGAAAAGACACACACTTGGACGCCGAAAGGTACAGGTGTAGACTTTGGACTTTTGAAGTTTTGAACTTTTTAGGAAAGTGTGTGCTGGTCGTACATTGGTCATTCTCCCGCCGGTGTGGGAGCTGCGTTTGGCGTCAGTTCGTACGTCGGGTGCTTTTGTCCGTCGAGCTCGTTTTTGTTCTAGAATTTGCTACCAGCTGGAGTATGTGGGAACGGCTCCTCGTCAGAACTATCCCGGCTAGCCACGGGAGCTCGTGTATGCAGTATGTATGCAAGCTCTCACACTCATCCTAGAATTTTACCAAACCGATGCGTGGTGTTTCCTGATCCTACAATTTATTCATAATGAGGAGAGAGTTACCGGACTAATTACGTAAAATTGGACGAAAACTGATATATACTGCATACACGAGAGGGGTACAACTTATTTTAGCCATCGGCACGCTCGGTTGAATTTATTTAAGTTCAGAATTTCTTCACGCGGGGTACAACTTTTTTCCCTCTTAATCTTCTTGGTTTTACTACAACTACAGCTTGAATTGTATATCTTTCTTCGCATGCTTACTCTTGGCGTAAACAATTACTAATCCTGGTCAAATCTTTAGATTTTTTTTCCTAGTGCAATTCTAAGCTTCTAGTTTAACCAATCTCTGCTGATGGTGGTTACCTTCTTCCTTTAAGTTGAGACGTATCAACTCTAGAAAAATAACTTGAAGAAAAGTAAATTGCTAACATCAATGTTTTTAATGGTAAATCAATATTTATAGCGATTTCTATGCGGATGTCTTGCAGCAGCGCGCAAGGAATTATCTAGTATTTTTTAGAGTAAAGTCTGAAATAAACCTTGAAGTTGTAGAGGGTGTCGGGATTAAACCCTAAACTCCTAATCCCGGAAATCAGCACTATAAACTTTTGATTCCCGGTCTAAGATAGCATTTTGTTCGTTCCCAAACACTGACAGCCTGTCCCGATCACCACCGCGGAGTCCAAGCACTCGAGCACGGCACAAGCAAGCGTCAGTCTGCGCGCAAAAGTTTACCTTCAAAATTGTGGAGCGAAAGATTAGTCAATGATCCCGGCTTTGACAGTGGCCACATCAACAAAATGGCTGGGAAATGAGTGTGAGGCAAGCATCGACCGGGAAGTGTAAGTTCACGGTGGTGATTCCCGGGATTGAGGATTTAATATCTTTTTTTTTTTTGAAGCAAGGATTTAATATCTTTAGTGTGGATTTTGCCCAGCTGCTACCGCGCGCAACGGCAATCCAGACCACAGGAACTTTTTAGGGATTAGAGCTTTTCGTTGACTGCATGGATCGAATCTTTGTATCCCCTGAGAACTTTATACATCCGAATTATTTTTGGAACGGGTTCCCACTAGCGCATATTCTCTCTCTTTATTCTGCACTCTGTCATCTAGCTAGATCTAGCCTTTCCTCCACCATGCGGACCTGTCCATGTGCATGTATGGAGCTGATCGATGGAGTTTACTTGCTAGCTAGCTGATTTACATGCAAATCTTTGGAGAATCATATCCCATAAACAGTTTGTCGAAATTGTAATTTATTTGCACCATTGTGATGTAGATGGTGAACTCTATAAAATGAGTCCAATATCATATATATATTCTTACGTAAATATTATGTATCTCATTGGACCCACAGGTCATAGAAAATAACTTTGCTAATTAATTATAAATTTGCGGTATAAAATAAATCAAGCGGCTAGCTAAATATTGTTATCTCCGGCTGCATTTGTCTTTTCATATTATTTTTATTTTTGTTAAAAAAGTTGGTGCATTTTGTTGCAAATGAATCTGTCAAATGTGCCAGCTGCCAAAATTCTCAAAATTGTTCCTCATTTATGTACAAATCTCTCAAGTTCTACTTACTCGTCGTCACCGCCGCCCACCTCTCAGAGGTTTCTTGTTACGTGACAAAAATACCAACAAATTTAAACATGGATAAACGGCGATGGATATCCCTAAATTCTTAAGATATCTAAACTCAGGATCAAGTCTAACCGGTGATACGCAATGAAGATATTCACACGTGGGGTATGTGGATACGCTATCCCATTTTGGATATCTTCAAAAAATTGGTTTACCATCTGGAAATGAGGTTGGGACCCCATGCCCCTACATGTGGATATCTTCATTGCTTATCACCGGTTAGCTTTGATCTTGATTTTAGATATCTTCAAGAATTTAGGATTAGTCATCACCGATTATCTATGTTTTAACTTGTCGATGCCTTTGTACAAATCATGAAACCTGTGGAAATACTCTACGGATCCACATACCCCACGTGTGGATATCTTCATTGTGTATCACCGGTTAGCCTTGATTCTGAGTTTAGATATCTTCAAGAATTTAGGGATATCCATCGCCGTTTATCCATGTTTAAATTTGTCGGTATTTTTTGTCACATAACAAGAAACCTCTGAGAGGTGGGTGGCAGCGACGACGAGTAAGTTATTTTCCATGACATGTGGGTCCAGTGAGATACACAATATTTACGTAATAATATATATATATGATATTTGACTTATTTTATAGGGTTCACCATCTACATCACAATAGTGCAAATAAATTACAATTTTGATAAACTGTTTATGAGATATGATTGTCCAAAAATTTGCATGCAAATGAGCTAGCTAGCATGTAAACTCCATCGATCAGCTGCATGCATGCACATAGGCTGGGCAGGTCCCGTATGGTGGAGGAAAGGCTAGAACTAGCTAGCTGACAGATGCCCGTGTATTCCGCTCGGGTATGGCGTATTAGAAGCTGGGGAGGCAGTCAACGCTGGAGGTTGGGGTGGTGCGAGAAGCGAATCGCGAGCAGCAGCCAACGGCCTCCGATTGCCGTTGCGCGCGCTAGCAGCTACGCCAAGGCGTTTTCGGTCTTAAGGCATCTTTGTTTGTCATTTTCAGTGGCTTTCCACGGAAAAAAGCCAACAGACCAAACAAAGGGTTGGCTTTAAATCTACTTCTGTACTACCGAACGAAGCACGTCGAGAGGTGCTTCCTGAGCTTTTTCACTTCCACCGAATAGGTATACGAGTTTGCCCCTAATGTTGGGTTATACTCACTCCGTTCCAATTTAATTGACTTGCTATTCACCACATGTGGATATATCTATACATGTAACTTGTCCAGATACATTCACATTTGGTGATGGATAGCAAGTCAATTAAATTAAAACGGAAGAAGTAGTAGAAGCAAGCTGCCACCGTAGCCCTTGTGCTGGCTCGTTCGCTACAGCTGAACGCCTGCACGAACGATTGAGCAAAACAAATCGGGTCGGGCTACGATACGTATATAGGACCGCTTGTTTTTTCCTGGAAGCTGCTCACTACTACGCACCTTCGGTAACAATGAAAACGAAACGGAAAAAATGTTGCACCAAACGAGATGTACGATGCATGCACTGATATACCTCAAATCTATGTCTTATCTAAAGAATACATCCTTGCTAGGACCAGGGCCTCTCTCAGAGCTCAGACCACCACAGCCGTCCTATAGAAACTTGATCGAATCCTGGCTGTCCGATTCCTAGAGATCCCCAGTCGGCCGGTTAATTTCTACCCGCACGGACATTACCCTCAGCCGCTGCTGGTGGACCCATCCTTTCCTGGGGCCCGTATGTAAGCGTGTGGAGTGGGCTGTTCTCACGTGAGGGTGCCACAGGACCGCCGGGGCGCGGTGGCAGGGGCCGTTGTTCGGACCAAAGTCTATGGGCAAAATCGTCTTTTCACGCCCTCAGAATGGCGACAGGACGGCGTCCGTCCGCGCGTGTTGACCTGGGAGCCGACGCCGGGTACGAGTGCTACAGCCGGCGGTCGCCTCCGCCCTTGCCCTCTCTGCCCGGCGACAGGCTATATGCGACGCGCCTGCTCGCTTGGAAACCCTAGACGAGCACATATTTCTCGATCTAGGGTTTCTGAGCTGCCATTTCGTCCCCGATTGTCCGTCGTCGCCGCCGCTTCTACACCGTCGATTTGACCGCCGCCGTGCTGCTTCCCGAACGCAGTGACGATGGCGCGCAGGGATCCGGCGTTGGCTGAGGTTAGGCTGCTTCTGGTCTCGACCTCGCAAATCTTGCATCTGCTTCTTCTAGAGCTCGCTAGCTGCTTCTGGAGCTTGCTAATTAATCCTGGTGCTCGCCTTATTTTCTCTACA
This sequence comes from Poa pratensis, assembly GCA_947311845.1. Classification (NCBI taxonomy): domain Eukaryota; kingdom Viridiplantae; phylum Streptophyta; class Magnoliopsida; order Poales; family Poaceae; genus Poa; species Poa pratensis. Next base: position 84,045,649 of record CAMZMU010000020.1, read on the forward strand.
GTGGACGCTGTGGTTTGCTCTCTGGTTGGATCCGGTGCTTTCGAAGCGCTGGTTTTCGGGTGGGTGGAATTCTTTTGTTCTTATTTTTTGCTGTGAGAATAGATAAACTTATGTGATGTTCTTTATGCTGTGAATAGAGGTAGCTACTGGCCTGCTACGGATATAGATAGGCGCACTTCCTTGGTTCTTAGTCCTGTGCAGATTCTTAGATTCTATAGGTTATAAGCAGATTCTTACTGTTTGGGCATGGTAGTAGCTTTTGTTTTGCTTGCTGTTTGCTGTCATTACAATAGGTAAATGGATATGTTGTTTCTTTGGGTGTGATTAGGTGCAGTTCTTAGATTTTCTGCTAATATTTCTTTTATTATTTGTTTTCGTACGATTAGGTTTATGCAAGACTGAGAGGTGTGTTCCTCTTTTTGGCTAGGATTAGGTGCTTCTTTCAATTATTTGTTTTGGTACGATTACGTGCTTTTCTTAGATTCTGTGCTCCAATCCTACCATGAGAGGTGTGTTCATCTTTTTGGCTAGGACTGTGTGAACTGTTTAGATCATGTGCTCTGATGCGGGCTGCAATGTGTGTTGATTTTCTGCCCTTTTCTGTATGCTCCAGGGTCGTTCGCTCATCTGTTGATCTTCCTTCTCGGTGTGAAGATTTTCCACTTCTCAGCTGGTTAGTACACGGTCTCATGCTCTCTGTTTCTGTACATTCTTTCGATATCCATGTTGTTACTGTTTTTTCGGTTACCTTACTTTCGATCTTTTGTCTCAGGGAAAGGTTCAAGACGCTTCAGGTCTCGCTTTGTTCCTGCTATCGGTCGTTTGCTGCGTTCTGTCACGATGGCGGCGCAGGGAGTCGACGCTGGTTGAGGTTAGGCTGCATCTCGATCTCGATCTCGATCTCGATTTCGGTCTCGCTCTTGACCTTTGTTATACTTCCCTGCCTTGCTAATTAATCTTTCTGGTCGCCTTCTTTTCTCTGTAGTGGACTCTCGGATTTGCTCTCAGGTTGGATTCGGTGCTCCACTCGAAGCACTGGTTTCAGGTTCGTGCAAAAAATTATTATTTTGGTTGTTCCTTCTGCTGTGTAGAGATAGCTACTGGTTACAAAAAGGTTATTTTTTGTTTTTGTTCTTCCTATGGAAAGAAAAAAGAAGTTATCCTTTGTTGTTGTTGCTGCTGCTGTAGATACAGATATCTACTGGTTTGCTATGGATAGAAATAGCTGCACCTCATGGGTTCTTACTGCTGGACAGATCCTTAATGTTTAGACATAGTGGTGGTTGCAGTTGCACGAGTAGTGTTTCTGTTCTGTTGGTGATTCACTATGTATACAGATGGTTGCAGTTTGTAGGTGCAGTTCTTAGTGTTGTGATTTGGATTCTATAGGCTGTTGACTGATTCTTGTTGGCTATGCATAGTGGTAGTTGCAGTTGCACAATTAGTGTCTCTCTTCTGTTGCTGGCTCACTATGTATACAGTTTGTAGGTGCACTTCTTAGATTTTGTGCTCTAATGCAGGTCTGAAATGTGTGTTCACTGTCATTTCATTTGCTTATTGTTTACTGTCTGTTGTGCTGCTGCTGGCTCACTTTTAGGTGCACTTTAGATTCTGTGCTCTAATGGAACTCTGAAAGGTGTGTTCATATTTTGCCCTTTTGTATGCTCCAGGGATCGTTCGTTCATCGGTGTGCTGTTCTTTCTCGGTGTTAAGATCTTTGCGAGTTAGTACCTGTTCTCATGCTCTCTGTTCGTGTACATGCTTTTGATATTCATGTTGTTGCTGTTCTGTGAGTTATCTTACTACTGAATTTTTCAGGGAAAGGTTTCAGACGCTTCAGGTTTTGCTTTGTTGCTAGGACCAGGAGCCTGCTGCATTCTGTCAGGTACTGGCTCTCTTCTTTTGTATTGCTTGGTATTTAATTTATGCGTGGATTAATCTATGTGTGTATCCGTTGCGCCTCAAGGTTCCATGCTCTTTTATGTGGGAGTGTCTAATGGTACTGCTTTGTTGGGTGTTTTTATTTTTTTGCGTTGGGTAATCATGACTTCTATTTGCGGCAGGATGTTCGTTGTATATTCGTCTTACCTTCATTTGTTGGACGTCGTCGCGTCTCGATGTGGGGTTCCCTTCCATTCCTGTGTGAACGAGGTAGCTGATGATGGTGATGTCCTAGGAGGGGTTGAGCTTCAGGTCCCTGTTGATAACCATGCCAGTGTGTTGCAACGTCGTTTTTTCTGGGCGTGTGCTTCTTCTGGTTTTCCGCACCCCATGATCAGGCTGCTTTTCAAGCCCTTTCTTTTCTTCAAGATACTATGGGTTTGTAATCTGTGATTATAATTACCAGGGTATGTTAGCCTATAGGGAGTTAGCGAGGTCGGCTGTTATCTTTGCTGCTTCCATTGTTCGGACAGCCGGGTTTAACTGTGTGTGTTCCAACAATTCTGTTATTGATGTAGATGATGCTGCACACTGGCGGGTCCTGTATTTACAGATGGTTTCTTCCGCATGTAGGTTTTAGTATAGGTTGATGTTTCTGCTTCTTCGTGTTGTGACTGTGATGGAAATGGCCTTGTGTATATGAGTGTCGGTCAGCTTTATCTATAATTGATGTTTTGCTATTCTTTCTCTGTGTTGTTCTGTTATCTATGGTTGATACATTTTTTATCATCTATCTCGTGCCATGGATAATTTGAGGTTCTGTATGCTGTTTTACTTTTGTTTTATCGGTGATACCAAGGTTTGGTCCTATCTAATGGTCATTGATGGTCCCGAAGAGCAAGGGCTTGATACCTGCAAAAGTAAACGGGATTAGGTTGAGACTCCAAGTGCAGAGTGTATAGTAAGTGGAAGACAGTTTTCCCCACGAGGGGTGACTCGAGGGTTTAATATCGAACTCTCGGGGAATCTGAAGTGGTAGATTTATCTTCTTATCCTTCTTTTGGTTACCTACAAAACAAGGTTAGATGTTTTGGTCCTCAACCTCACCTGTGGTTGTCAAGCACAAGGTGTAAGAATGATATCAGGATAGTTATGCAATGCAAACAAGAAATAAATATGCAATGATGGTGGATGCAATGATAAATGATATTTTTGGGTTTTTGAATGATGTATGCAAGATGAAAAGTATTTTTGTATTTTCGGATTTAATGATGGCTGAAAATAGAAAAGTGGTATATGGTGTTGGAAAGGTGTTTCTTATGATTAAAAATGGACTGGGGTTCATGGTTTCACAAATGCACTCTCTCTTTATAAAGTGGTAGACAATGGAACACACACAGTTAACATATGAGATTGCAACACAGGGTTTGATAACAAGTTACTTAGATATATGGGCATCACGTCCTAACATAGAGATCTTTTGGTTATTAACCTCTCTTATACTCCACCAAGATGCGAACTAAATCATAACACCTCAGTAATTAAGATAACTCAGAGTATAGCATTAAGTATCATGACATGAAGTGAAAATAAGAACATGCTAGATCTAGTCATGGAGTAGTGGCAATGGTCACGCCCACATCCCCGGTAGCATGGTATTTTAGTTTATCCCTAGTGAGGTAACAAAGTAAGGTAAAGATACCAAAGTGGATCGCAGAACTTTCTCTCACGTTCACTGCACTAGCCACCCCCCGTTACTCCAACTAATGCACACGTTCCCCCACACACGCTCTCATAAACATGCTTGATCAAAACAAGTAGACAAGAACGGGGTACATAATATGCATCTATACTCATAACTGAAACAAACATTGCAATCTCAAACATATATTAACTCATAAAGATCCACCACAAAGGTATTACAACGGTGACCGTAATCATGTTCAGCAGCTCATACGGTGCTAATTAGTGAAGCTCAAGAGAGGAGAGATACATAAGTTACTTCCACAAACCCATAGTCCAGAGGTGGACTACTCCCTCTTCATCATGGAGACGGTGGAGAAGTCGATGGAGAAGATGGAGACCACGCCGGCAGCGCCCCGCCGGAGTTTTCCCCCTCCAATCTGCAGCTCCTGATCTCCGTTTCGGTGTTTCTGTGTTTGTGCGGCGCTCCTTCCAGAGAACGTCGGGGGACCTTTTTTATAGGCGTTTTTAGGTCAAGACGATGTCGGTGGAGAAGATCGAGGCAACGGAGCCACGAGGCCCAAAGGGTGGGTCCCACGCGGCCACAGTACCTGGCCGCGTGGGCCCCCCGTTTGGCCCTCGAGCCTCCGTTTGCTCGCTTCCTTCGCCCACAGTCTTCTTCCTTCCAAATATTGACGCCCGTAAATTTCCAGGTGATTTCGTTGACGTTTGGGTCCCTGAAACATTAAAATAAGAAAACGGGGTTTTCTGCCTGTGCAGGGTTAATTCCATAAAAATAGGAAATAAATGAATATTCCCAAAATCATTATAAAACATTGATATAACCCTTATATGATGCAAATATGATTGGAATATAAGCAATTAAAGTGCAAAGTTCATGTATGCATTTTACATGCATCAACATCCCCAAGCTTAATCCATGCTCGTCCTCGAGTATGAAGATGATAAAACTAACATGGACTTTGCAATTTAATACTTAACAATGATATCAAAGATGATTACTATTGCTACATATAGTCAAATGATTCATTCTTCAAAGGAGTAGCAATATGCAAATAGTTTATGAAGTGATATCAAGTATTCAAGACAAGGATGTTCATTGATAGTTCACAAAGTGTAACATGGTAGCAAGTAATATGGAACACATGTATGCATAATGATAAGTAGAACATCCTACAATGGTCATAGAGTGTAGATGAAAATCTGAATATGATAGGTGTACACTTTGGAAAGATGTATATGTGAGTAGAGGTAAAGCATGCATAAGTTTCATCCAACTTCCAAACTCTTCTACTTAAGTTAATGATTGCAATAAGGTATTCATTGGTGTCAAGCTCTCATTGCCCCTATCATAGCATCTTGAATGATTAAGGTTAAAGTGAAAGCAAATATGAGTAGTGTGCTTGATAAAGAATGGGTTGAATGTCTCATGCCCCTTGAATACAAGTACTTACACCATGTGTTACTCAACTTGGGAAACAAAGCAAGTTCAATTAAATATCATTGTAAGCATAATAGTATCATCAAGAGCGTCAACTGGGGTACCTCTTGTCCCAAGATATGGAACAAGCCCATATCAAAATGACAAGACAAACAAACAAAATGAACAATCTCAACACCCTTTTTATTTACCATTTGGAATAGTTTTTTATTGCAAGGTGTATCACAGAAGGTTCACCATAGTATGTAAGTAAATTTCCACCATGAATGATGCATGGCTTAGATTAGCGGCCCAGGCGTCTCTCTAACCATTTACACAAACTCATTTAAACTCACTCTATTTCCACATTTATTTCAACATGATAAGCATCCATAGACAAAAGCACATGATATCAACTAAATGAGATGAAGAGCGTGTTGAAAGCTTGCCATGTGACAGCACATATGGGCTAACTTCCAACCCAAAACATTCATCAAGCCACAAACATCATAATCTTAATCACAATGGGTCAAGTTTTATTATGCAAATAAAAGAACATTGTGCATCAAGTTCGTGAGAGCTATATAACCAATTTTTTCCATTGCAATCAATAACATAAACATTTTCATTCAGAGGTAAGATAACACAAACAACATGTTAAACATACTCGGAATAGCATAAAGCCAATAGGTAGATATGGTGGACTCACTGGAATAACTTTGGTTGAAGGTGTTGGAAACAAGTTTTTGCTTGTTGGAGTTTTTGGGCTAGCAAAAGGGAGAAAGTTGACCATCTAGATGCATGCATGAGTGTCCATAGAACTAACTAATCCATGTTAAACCAAGTAAATAACAATCAGCACCAAAACATGAATAAGTGATAGCTCTACAAAAAGAATTTGCAAACTATTACTCATAAACAAGCTCATGAATCATGCAACTATATGTATCATTAAAAATCAAGTCAAACATCCCTTTTCCCAATCTTATAAAAGCATCCAACATATTTCAACCCATATTTCCAGTAGCTCTCTCATATATAATGATAGTGTGGTGGTCTCTCAAGACTCAAACAAAAACAAAAAACGACGCTCCAAGTTTATGCGATAAAGTGTTTCGATCGAAAAACAGAAGTTGGACGTGTGCAAACCGAGAGTGTGTAGGTCCAGCGGGGTTGTCTTCACATCCCCAAGCTTATGGTCTTCACCATCCTTGGATAGCTCTTGGTGCATCTCCTCCAATCCCTGTGAAAAAACTTCAAAACACCGTTTCTCCCATCTCTTTTCTGTGGGGTGCATTAATAGTGATAAACAAATAGGTTCCTTGCTGCATATAATCCTTGAACAAAAATTCATATGACATGTCCAGAAAGTGTATAATGTTGTATGCCTACTCATAAACTCAATTGGATCAAAAAGATTCAACTTAAAAGCTCAAAGCATGCATCAAACAAAATGGGACAGAATCTGTCCAGAAAAACAGCAGCAGCAAAACGTATTTTTCTACCCTACCAAACTTTCTCGAAAAATTCCGAAAAATTCATGCATACAGAGGATGAAAAGTTGCAACTACAGTTCAAATATGAGCTCATTCGGAGTTACAGAATAAGAATTAAAAATCATACCGTGCACTGACTCGTGCAGGAATAAAATCTCCGAACGCTATAAGCAACTTTTTCAAACCAAAAAGGGTAAAACTTGGCACTTTATTAAAACTCCAGAACCTAAACTAAACAAATCTCTTGTTACAGCAAGAGGACACAAAGAAAATCACACATAAAAATAACCGGGTTGCCTCCCGCAAAGCGCTTTCTTTATAGCCATATAGCTAGGCTTCTTACTTGTTGTTTTATTGTGGACGAAGCTCATGAGGGAGCTTGAACTTTGGTGGTTCCCTCTTCCTTGGAAAGTGTTCCATGCACTTCTTGTGTGGAAACTGAAACTTTACATTCCCTTCCTTTGAATCAATGATAGCACCTGTGGTACGAAGAAAAGGTCTTCCAAGAATAATAGGACTAGAGGTTTTATTCCCCATGTCCATGATTAGAAAATCCACAGGCACAAAAGTCATATGTAACTCTACCATAACATCACTTACTTTTCCCAAAGCATGTTTAATAGAGTCATCAGCAAGTGCTAGTTCAATAGAGCATTTTTCAAGATTTTTCAATTCAAGCACTTCATATAGTTCTTTAGATAAAACAGAGACACTAGATCCTAGATCAAGTATGGCATGGTGTGTCTCTTTTCCAATAGTTACTAGTACCTTAGGTATCCACATATCCCCAAGCTTAGGTGGTATCATAGCCTCTTGGTTGTACCTAGCAATCTTTTCTTTCAAGACATGATTAGCAATATAAGAACCAAAACCTGCTTGGTTAGTGTTGATGGAAGGATCACTTGCAAATTTTTGTAAGATAGATATTAATTCATGCAAGCTACAATTTTCTAAGTCAAGCAAAGGATCCTTGACTTCATTAAGCATTTTAACTTCCTCAACTTTCTTTTCCCTATTGTATAGGTTGAATATTTCATAACGGTCATCAAAGACATCTTCAGGTACTTGGGCTTTTTCTAAACTTTCTTTAATTTTCACTTCCAAAAGCAAGCCATCAAGTAGAATGTAAGCATCAGCAATAGTAACATTTATGAAAGAACCCTTACATTCCTTATCCAAAAAGAGTTTAGAGGTTTCAGACAATCCTCTATAAAATATATGCATGAGCATCCAATCTCTCATGCCATGTTCCATTCCATAAGCTATACCTCTAAACCTTTCCCATGCTTTTACCATAGGTTCATCCTCTTTTTGTTTAAAGGTGATAACTATTTGTCTAATATTGTAAACCATTTCTGAAAAACAAAACCTTTCAATGAATGAAGCTTTTAGGTTAAACCAATTGCTAAAATTTTAGGTGGCCATTTTAATATCCAATCTAAAGCTTTTCCAGCTAAGGAATAAGGAAAAAGCTTTACTTTGATCACATTAGCATTGGCATGAGTCAAGTTTAACACTTTGCATCTTTCATTAAATTTGTTAAGATGGAGTAGAGCATTTTCTTTCGGTTTCCCAGAAAAACGGTGTTCATAAATCATTTTAGTGACATTAGGATCTACTCAAATTCTCCAACTGGAATATTCATATCTTGAGGAAAGTTCCTAACACTAAATGGCCAAAAGGTTCTTTTTTCCATTATAGCAAGTTTTTTTTGGTATTTTTAATTTTTTATGCAAAACTGAAATAAATATGATATGATATGCAATGACACTAACAAAACAAATAAATTGCTTTGTAAGTAAAGATGGATAAGATGGTGCTCACGTAGGTGCAACCTCCCCAAGCTTAGGTGTTAGCACAAGTTGGTGACGTTGACTTTGTTGTGAGATGAATGCGATGATGCACACCCTTGGATAAATCTCTCAGCTACGATTCCCCGGCAACGGCGCCAGAAAACGTCTTGATGGTCCCGAAGAGCAAGGCTTGATACCTGCAAAAGTAAACGGGATTAGGTTGAGACTCCAAGTGCAGAGTGTATAGTAAGTGGAAGACAGTTTTCCCCACGAGGGGTGACTCGAGGGTTTAATATCGAACTCTCGGGGAATCTGAAGTGGTAGATTTATCTTCTTATCCTTCTTTTGGTTACCTACAAAACAAGGTTAGATGTTTTGGTCCTCAACCTCACCTGTGGTTGTCAAGCACAAGGTGTAAGAATGATATCAGGATAGTTATGCAATGCAAACAAGAAATAAATATGCAATGATGGTGGATGCAATGTAAATGATATTTTTGGGTTTTTGAATGATGTATGCAAGATGAAAAGTATTTTTGTATTTTCGGATTTAATGATGGCTGAAAATAGAAAAGTGGTATATGGTGTTGGAAAGGTGTTTCTTATGATTAAAAATGGACTGGGGTTCATGGTTTCACAAATGCACTCTCTCTTTATAAAGTGGTAGACAATGGAACACACAGTTAACATATGAGATTGCAACACAGGGTTTGATAACAAGTTACTTAGATATATGGGCATCACGTCCTAACATAGAGATCTTTTGGTTATTAACCTCTCTTATACTCCACCAAGATGCGAACTAAATCATAACACCTCAGTAATTAAGATAACTCAGAGTATAGCATTAAGTATCATGACATGAAGTGAAAATAAGAACATGCTAGATCTAGTCATGGAGTAGTGGCAATGGTCACGCCCACATCCCCGGTAGCATGGTATTTTAGTTTATCCCTAGTGAGGTAACAAAGTAAGGTAAAGATACCAAAGTGGATCGCAGAACTTTCTCTCACGTTCACTGCACTAGCCACCCCCCGTTACTCCAACTAATGCACACGTTCCCCCACACACGCTCTCATAAACATGCTTGATCAAAACAAGTAGACAAGAACGGGGTACATAATATGCATCTATACTCATAACTGAAACAAACATTGCAATCTCAAACATATATTAACTCATAAAGATCCACCACAAAGGTATTACAACGGTGACCGTAATCATGTTCAGCAGCTCATACGGTGCTAATTAGTGAAGCTCAAGAGAGGAGAGATACATAAGTTACTTCCACAAACCCATAGTCCAGAGGTGGACTACTCCCTCTTCATCATGGAGACGGTGGAGAAGTCGATGGAGAAGATGGAGACCACGCCGGCAGCGCCCCGCCGGAGTTTTCCCCCTCCAATCTGCAGCTCCTGATCTCCGTTTCGGTGTTTCTGTGTTTGTGCGGCGCTCCTTCCAGAGAACGTCGGGGGACCTTTTTTATAGGCGTTTTTAGGTCAAGACGATGTCGGTGGAGAAAGATCGAAGGCAACGGAGCCACGAGGCCAAATGGGTGGGTCCCACGCGGCTACAGTACCTGGCCGCGTGGGCCCCCCGTTTGGCCCTCGAGCCTCCGTTTGCTCGCTTCCTTCGCCCACAGGTCTTCTTCCTTCCAAATATTGACGCCCGTAAATTTCCAGGTGATTTCGTTGACGTTTGGGTCCCTGAAACATTAAAATAAGAAAACGGGGTTTTCTGCCTGTGCAGGGTTAATTCCATAAAAATAGGAAATAAATGAATATTCCCAAAATCATTATAAAACATTGATATAACCCTTATATGATGCAAATATGATTGGAATATAAGCAATTAAAGTGCAAAGTTCATGTATGCATTTTACATGCATCAGTCATCTGATGCATTTTGGTACTGTTGTTTTGTCAATTTCAACTCTTCATCTTTCCTGTGTAGTTTCCTGGGGATTAACTTGGGTTGCTTTGGATTCTGATGCATCTGTTGTTGTTTCTCGATTGCTTATCTGTCTACAATGTTCAATGGACTTTCCATTCTGGATTATTTGTATTTCCTGTGAATAATATATGTATGCAGTTTCATATGTATTATAAATTGCTCCTCATGGTCTCTTTGTTTGAATTTGTCGTAATCCTTGACTGTTGCTGTACTGTTTGTTGTATTTACTAAGGATGGGTGCTTTGCCCCAAATATGTTATTGAGATACTCTGATGCCTCGACGGGGTCGATCTCGCCGTGGGTTGGGTACTGCCAATCGTGTGGTGGCATGTAGCAGCGTGCGGCGGCTCCAAGCAGCAGTGCGGCGGGTCCTAGCAGCCATTCGGTGGGAATTGCAATCTCGGTTCCACCGCCGGTTACCGTGCTGTTAGGTCGTAAGAGAAAAAGTATGGTTGTCGCCAAATAGTACATCCCGTTTATTTTTCTTTAGTGTGGCTCATTATAAGATCTATATCCTCCTGTTTTCGTTACCAAAAATAGGAGACAAGTGGTTGCCGCTGTTGAGCTCTACCGTCACTGCCTTCAATCGAAAGAAGCGCAGATTTCTGCTCGATCTGCTCCGTTCTGGTTACGCAGGTGCATGCATCATTTCTTTGTGCTTGTGTGCCTCGCTTCAGAGCTTCCTCTTACCTTATGTTCTTATTTGGCGTTCGGTGTTTTTCATATAGAACCTGTCATCCAAACCCCATTGCCTGATGATTGGACAGGTTTTCCAGCTGCCTTTGCGAGAGATTAAAAGGTACCGTTTGGTCTTTAGTGCCGTTAGTTTCCCTGTTGTCCTGCCCTTTTTATAGCCCATATCTTAAACTTATTTTCCCATGGCATGTTGTATAGCTTCTTATCGAGGTCGTTCTTACCATGGCGCTCCTGAATATTGGTGTTCTCATTGTGATTCCATCTTCTGGTATGAGGAGAGGGTGAAGAGTGCGAGTGCCGTCACGAAAGGCCGAGTTGTGTACAACCTCTGTTGCAAGGGTGGCAAAGTTCATGTTCCTGAATTTGTTGCGCCCCCACCTATATTGGCTGACCTTTTGCATTTCGATGGTGACCGTCGTGCAAAAAAGTTTTTAGCAAGAATCAGACTGTACAATTGTTTGTTTGCCTTTACCTCAATGGGAGCCAATATAGATCGCTCGGTCACCAATTCGCGCGGACCTCCAATCTTTAAAATTTGTGGGGCTGTCTACCACCGCTTGGGTTCTTTAGCGCGCAAGGAGGGTACTCCTAAATTTTGCGAGATTTATATATATGACACGACTAATGAAGTGAGGAATAGAATCAATGCTTTGACAAAGGATGATAAACATGGAAGTGATTTAGATCCTGAAATTGTTGCTGCCTTGATAGACATGCTTAACATTCATAATCCTTTGGTCCAGACTTATAGGGTGGCAAAATAACGCATTGAGGGTAATGAAGATGAGCATGTGGCTATCCGCATCTTTGCCCCGTCTCCTGGCGATGGTCCTCAATTTAGTCTGCCAACAACTTCTGAATTTGCTGATTTGGTTGTCGGTGAATTCACTACTGACACACCATCCCGTGATATAGTTGTCGATAATAAAACCGATGGCTTGCAGCCAGTATCTTTTTTGCACCTGCTTTTATGCCACTTCAGTACCCTCTATTATTTCCATATGCGAGAGAGGGTTCCAGCTCAATGTTCCGCACATCGGTTCTCCATCTGTGTCCCAGAAGAAAATGACCATGCAAGAGTACTAATGTTTTGTTTGTCATTATCGGCCTGATCAGCCAAATCCATATCTTTGTTACGGTTTACTTTCTTCACAAGCTGTTGTTGATTCAAGGGCATGCATTGATGAGAATCGATTATGGTACATTCTTAAGAATCAAAAAGATTTAAGATCTGAACACCTTCAGGGTATCACTGATGCTATAGGAGAGGGTTGTGTAGATGGTAGTGATATTGGAAAGAGAACTATCTTGCTTCAAGCCATACCGGTGGTCGTCGTTATTTTGCGGAGAACTTCCAAGATGGTCTTGCTATTTGTCGGGTCCATGGCGCTCCTGATCTGTTCTCGACCTTCACCTGTAATCCAAAGTGGCCTGAGATTACTGAGGCTCTACTGCTAGAGCCTGGCCAACAACCATCTGATAGGGCGGATATTGTTGTTAGGGTGTATGGGCTAAAACTTACCGAGTATGTAGATGATATTGGAGCTGGTCATATCTTTGGCCCTGTAAAGGCTGGTACTATTTCTTCACTCTCTGTTGCATTTCATCATGTGCGTGTGTTCTTTATGCTCAGTTATATGTTATTAACGGGTTCTGTATGTTTGCTGCAGTTTTGTATACTGTCGAGTTCCAGAAGCGAGGTCTGCCGCATGCTCATATCCTTATTTGGCAGCACGTAGACAAGGATCGTCAGGTTAGTGCATCCTTGATTGATTCTTATATTTCTGCTGAAATTCCAGACCCTATTGAGGATCCTTTAGGCTATGTTTTGGTTTCTGAATTTATGATGCATGGACCCTGTGGTGAATTGAATGACAAGTGTGTTTGTATGAAAGACGGTGAATGTTCAAAACATTATCCAAAATTGTTCCAGCCTGAAACAACTATTGATGAAAATGGATTCACCCTCTATAGACGTCGTAACAATGGTCACTTTATTTACAAAAATGGTAAAAAACTTGACAATAGATGGGTCGTTCCATATATATGACTCTGCTTAAGAAATATCAGGCTCACCTTAATGTGGAATGGTGTAATAAGACACAGGTCATGAAATATCTGTTCAAATATGTGACTAAAGGACCAGATTATTCTAAGGTTCTACTTGAGAGGATCAAGGGTAAAGGGGTTGCCAAGGAAGGTTCTAGCCGTGCTCCAGTAGACGAGGTTGCTGAGAACATCGCGTGTAGATACATATGCGAATACGATGCACTTTGGCGTGTCTTCGGATATAGTATTCACACAAAGTATCCTGCTGTTGAGAGGATGCCAGTTCATTTGCCTGATAAAAATATTATTAGATTTCGTGCTGGTGCCATGCTGACAACTATTATTGACACTGCTTTCCTGAAAAAAACTATGCTGACAGAATGGTTTCTACCAAATCAGACATTTCCAAATGCTCGGACCCTAACTTACTGTGATTTCCCACGGAATGGACTTGGGATTCCCATAGTAGATCTTGACATGAGAGAGTAGGCGGTGAAAAGATAGGCCGTGTTTATTATGTGCAGCCTACACGCGGTGAGCTGTACTACCTACGCTCGCTGCTGATGATTGTTAAGGGTGCGACGTGCTATGCTGATCTGAGATCATTTGAAGGTCGTACTTACCTTTCTTTCAAAGAGGCGTGTGCTGCTCGGGGTCTGTTGGGTGACGATTCGAGTGGTACCGAGCTTTTGATGAAGCCTTGGTGTGGGGTTTTGCCCCACGTTTATGTCAATTGTTTGTCATTATGCTTATAAACTGTGGGGTGAAAAGTGAAAGGGAATTCTTTGATCGATATTGGCTGCAGCTTGCTGATGACATCCAGTACGGAATTAGGAAAGCTCGGCGTGACAGAAACTATGTTGTCCCGTAGATCAGCTTAAAGATATGTTGTTGGATGAACATGCTGAAGTTTTCCTTCTAAATAATTCCAAAATTAGTAATTTTGACTTGCCTCCTAAATCAACATTTGAGAGTTTATCTTATGACAATAGACTCCTTCAGGAAGAGACATCATATGATTCTGCAGAGCTTGCGGAGCAAGCTATCCTCTTATTTGCCAAACTTAATGACGGTCAAATCTTGGCCTACAAACAAATTGTTGCTGCTGTTGTAGACAAAAGACCTGGTTTTTTCTTTGTTTCTGGATCTGGTGGGACTGGCAAACCTTTTTATGGAATACAATAGTTTCTTTTCTTCGAGGTGAACGGAAAATTGTTCTTACTGTTGCTTCCTCGGGTGTTGCGTCCCTCCTTCTTCCTGGTGGAAGAACCGCTCATTCGCGTTTCAAAATACTATCCCTCGACGAGACGTCATTTTGTGACATCAAAAGAGGTACCAATTTGAGTAGTCTAATTCAGAAAACTTCTCTCATAATCTGGGACGAAGCTCTCATGGCAGACAGAAAGTGTCTAGAGTCTGTGGATAGAACCTTGCGTGATATTATGTCTGTTTATGATCATTTACTTGCCGATGTTCCGTTTGGTGGCATAGTTGTGGTTTTGGGTGGGGATCTTAGACAAATTTTGCCTGTCATTGAGGGTGGTACCCGTCAACAAATAGTATCCGCAACTATCACCAACTCACCGCTATGGCAGCTGGTCACATGTCTGGAACTGACAGAAAACATGAGATTATCCATGCCAGGTGCTTGTGCTTTGATACAGCAAGAAGTGGCGTTATTTAGCAGTTGGGTGCTGGAACTTGGCGAAGGAAAACTACCAATGACCGTGAGAGACGGTGAGGTAACCGCGACCTGGGTTCAGATTCCAAAAGATTTACTGATACAGACTAATGGGAATAAGGTCGAAGCCATTGTTTTATCCACGTATGTTGATTTTGTTAATAACTATTCTGACAGCGCATACTTACAGGACGAGCCATTCTAGCCCCGACTAATGAAATTGCTGACCTTATTAATGACTTTGTGCTTTCCATGGTGCCTATTCGGTCTAGGGAGTACCTCAGTGCAGATTCCATTGCTGGTTCGCCTGACGCTGTTCAGGAGGCGCATATTTTCTACCCTACTGAATATCTGAATGTGCAGTCAGTTGTTAATTTCCCTGAGCATAAGTTGGTTTTGAAAAAAGGGGCCCCTATCATGCTTCTTAGGAACCTAAGTCAGTCCACTGGCATGTGCAATGGCACACGCTTGATTATCACGGAACTTGCAAATTGTGTTATCCAAGCTGTTATTATCACTGGTTCTCATGTAGGTCACACTGTTTACATCCCTAGGATTGAACTGACAGCCAAAAAAACCAAATGGCCGTTTGTTCTTCAGCGGCGCCAGTTTCCAGTTCGGCTCTGCTATGCTATGACAATAAACAAAAGCCAAGGGCAAACTTTAACTTATGTTGGCTTATATTTAAAACAACCTGTTTTCTCGCATGGACAGTTATATGTTGCCGTGTCCCGTGTTAAGTCTAGGAAATCCCTGAAAATACTGATTGAGAATGCTGATGGCACATGTGGTTCGGAAACTCAGAATATTGTTTATCCTGAGGTCTTCCGATCTGTGGAGTCATTTTGATGTTTGTCGGTGCCACATTTTGTGTACTATCTTTTGTTGTCTTTTATATTAGAAGCTTTTATCATAGTTGGTCAGATAAGCTTTTGTCTTACAAATTTAATTTGTATGGTTTAGCATGACAGTCACTCAGACCATTTTACTGCTTGTGTTCACCTGGGATTAAGTTTACTTCGTTTATCTAGACTTTTGTTCATTTGTCAATATGTCCCTCTCTGTATGTTCATTGATGTATCACTGTTTTACAACATTTTGAGCAAGGCTGCCTTTTTAGTGGTACTTGCCCTGCAACTGTACCGTCCTTTTTGTCATGAATCCTTCATGTTCTTCATGCTCAGTCATAACATCAATTTTTGTGTGTACCCAGATGCTGATCAGTACGCTTGCTGAAGTCAACAAGTCTTCCAAGTACTGGACTGTTTGTGTGTATGTATCGCGCCTGTGGCACCACCGTGGAGGCACTGACAATGGGCCTATCCAGCATACTGACATGGTGCTGATTGACGCACAGGTGATTATCACCATATCATGTCTATCTTAAATGTTTCTAACATGCTTCTACCTTGCTGCTCTGTACTCATGCACTGTGTTGTACTTTGTCATGTGTAGGGAAATCACGTGTATGGAGAGATTCCCGTCGACTGTGTTCCAAAGTTTAAGAACCTGATTGAAGAAGGAAAGGTCTATGAGCTTGGTAGATTCATGGTTTATCCAAAGAAGACCAATTTCAGGGCAGTCGAGGGTGCTTGGATGATCAAGTTTGGTCGGTTCACAAGTGTCCAAGAAAGTTTTAATGTTCAGGAGGACTTCCCATTTTGCACCTACTCTTTGACTCCCATCACGATCTCACAACCCCTACTGATCGTCCTGTCGGTTCACGGGTACTTTCTAAACTTTATTTTATGTTCTTTTATTCACTATCTTTGTTTTTTTGTATTTTTTAACTGTTGCTTACTGATACCATGCAAGTTCCATTTATTAACTTCTGCTCCTTTTCGTTTCCAACATTTGATACTTGCTTAATCTTGCAGTACATATTTCATAAGCCATTGCAGTATCTTAAAATAGAAGTTTCCTTACCATTTCTTTCCATGCCCCTCCTTTCTTATCGTGTTCTTAATCTATTGCAGTATCTTTTGATAGAAGTATCCTTACCGTTTGTTTATCTGTCACTCCATGCCCCTCTTTTCTTATCATGTTCTTGCTTATAATTGTTATTATGCAAATATCGCCGGTATTATCACAGGTGTGTCAAAAGCTACTCAATACCATTCTGCTAACCGTGCAGAACCATCTACTAAGAGAATCATATATCTGTCCGATGTTTCGTATGTGTTTGCTCTCACAATTTTTTATGGTACATCTATCATGCCTGTGAGATACTTCTGCTATTTTCTTTCCACTTAATTATTTCTCTACTGCTATCAGTGGGCATCAGATTAGCATTGTTTTATGGGGAGAAAGAGCAATGGCTTTCGAAGGTGACTGGGTTCTTGAAACTAGCAAGGAGAGTCCTATGATAGCCATCTTTGTTGGTACTCTGGTGAAAAATTATGATGGTATGTACCTGATTCAGGCTCTCTCAGCTTACCATTCATCAATTTATTGCTCCAAGGTCCAAACCTGATATTATGTCACTGCACCTTTTTTATAGGCCGTAGGGGGTAAGCGGTAGTGCTCCGTGTCGTTGGTACATTAATGAGGACCTACCAGAGATAAATGCAATACATGCAAGGTTAGTTTGCACTGCTTTGCATACCGCAGTTTGCTAGGTGACACTTGTGTGGTCTAAACACAATGCATGTGCTCTGACCCTTTTCTTTTTTTCTTTCTTTCTAGGCTGAAAGACAAGATACCTCAGGTGGAGGATATCTCACTTCCCAACCAAACTGCTGCTGAGATAAGTGTCGTGGTTGATCTTGAAACAAAAACTGTGGGAGAACTTATAGATCTTGACATCTGGCAGCATGAGGTATATTTTGTCGCACCTTTCTATTACATTGCCTGTTCTGGTTTATTCTGTTGTTTCGAATTCTCGAATACTAACTCTGCTGATTGACTTCTCTTTTCTGCATACGAAGTTCTTTTGCACTGCCATGATCTTAAAACTTAGTCCTTCACAGAGGTGGTGGTTCTTCTCTTGTGACACGTGTCATAAATCAGCTGTTCCATATGGGGCTATATATAGGTGCTCTGATCCAGGGTGTGCTACCGTTGAGGCGTCACCAAGGTAAATTTGGTGTTATCAATTAAGTCCTGAAATTTCTCCCATGTGCTTTAACTGTACTGCAATTTAGACATGCTGATTCCTATTTTTAGGCTGTCACATGTAATACTGATGTTAGGCATCAGCACACATATTTAACCTTAGTATATATGAAAAACAAATGGCTCAATCCCCCGTCGTCAGTGTTGTGTGCCCGGAGCGAGTCTTTTCTTCTTTAACTGTTGTTCATTTTATACTCCCTCCGACCCGAATTAATGGGCGGGAGGATATGTTTTTTCTTTTTTACAAAAACCCCCTGCCAGTTCAAAATCTTTACAAATAGGTCCCTAAATCGAAATCAGTCTTCCTCGCGGGCGACGGGCGGATCGCTGCCGTCCTCAGCTCGCCGGAGAGAGCGAGTCCGCGGCGGCTCCGCCCGCAGTTGCGAGGCTGCCTCGGAGGGCTCCCGCCGCCGGCCGCTTCCCCTTCAAATCGCCGCGATGCCTCTGCGCATCGAGCTCGGCAGCGTCCGTGGCCGACCAGGGGAAGGAGGCGGCGTCCGTGGCCGGCCAGGGGAAGCAGAAGTGAGGGGAAGGAGGCGGCCGCCGAGCGGGAGCGGCTCATCGGGCGTCTGCCGCTCTTCACTCTAGCGTCCTCGCTCGCCGTGCTGCCCAGGTCGTCCAGGCCGTGTTCGGCGGCGAGAACGAGCTCCGCCTCCTCCCGGCGTCCCGCCACGCCTTCCACAAGCGCTGCGTCGACCCGTGGCTCCGCGCCAACCCTCGCGCCTGCTTTGCCGCGCCTCCATCGCGCTCCCGCACCCGCCGCTCCCCTGCAGCCGGTGGAGCTCGAGCTGCTGCTGCCTGCTCCCAAGTGTCTGAACCTCCCATAGCAATACAGGTTGCTGCTCCGCTCTTGCCTTCGATTTCTTCGTGTATTGCATCTGTAATGAACAAATTTGGGAACTAGAAATTCAGAATCTGTAATGAACTAAATTCTGAGATCGGTTGGATGAGATATCATGCATAAACTTCATTACCTGAACAGTTCCAGCTGCTGTCAGTACTCAGGGTAAATGTGGACAAAATAGTTCTTCTCAGGCTCATATAAGCCTTGTGCTCTACCTAGTCCTAGAAGCCTGCATATGAAAAAGTATACAGTTAGGGAGTATCTGCATCATGCTACATTCAGTTTTGTAAATCACCAAGCTAACTCCACCCAAGAGGAGGATATACAATAGCAGTGTCAATATACCTGTACTTACAGATTCACAAACAGCTCCATCATAGGTCTCAGTTCAGTGATATACAACTGAACCATGTGTCTGCCTATGCATTAATTATGTATACAGCAAACATAATCAACACTAGCCCAGTTTCAGTCATGGTTTAGCTGAGAGATTGTTGACCATTAAACAAGATACTGACTAGTTTCTTTACACATTATAGCATGCTGCTCATCCAGTGTGCACACTCAGTCCAGTGATCTGATTAATGCTTCTAACTGCAGTTTCCCAGAACCAGAACTCCGTTTTACTGAAACTGCAGTAAAACAGAACCAAACTGAGTAGAATACTGCAAAACTGAGTCTGGTCTATATGGTTCCTATTTGCATTTGTAGAAAGAAGTTCAAGAACTGGTAACTGCAATGCAATAGACAAAGAAATAACACAGACAACTTACATGAAACCTAGTAACAGACCCTTACATGAAACCCTTTTTTTGCATTGAAACAGATGAGCAGACACATGGATGCTAGAGGTTATTGCTAACCCTTTTTTTAGATATACCTTCATGATCAGTAGTATACAGAAAAGGTGCAGCTGTCCTTGTTTAAATGATCATGCTTGAGTTATACAGAAAAGGTACAGAAGACCAATGCCAGCAGCTGCTATAGCAATATTGACAGCTAAAATAAATTTGGTCACTACACAAATGTCCTCGCATTGTACAGACAACTAATGTCTGGCATTAAGTGTGCAATGCTGTCATGAATGTAAGCAACATCAAGCCCAAGGTTCCAAGGGCCTAACTAGTGGTGGAAGGCACTCATCTGATATTTTCCTTCTGAAACTGAAACTGAACTGCCCATCTCCTTTTGCTTTCACTCCATGATCACTGCCTGTACATTCCAAAAGCAAATGTGTGAGCATTTGTGAGTATATTCAGTTTCACAGCAAATATATGGCATTGTCATGTTACTCCACTGAAACTAAATAATTTTCTAATTGCTTTTCTGCAGGTTGCCCAGTCCACCATAGGACAAGATGGTCCTCTTTGATATCAACTTAACACCTCCACAAGAGCTGGATCTCAACTTCAGTTCAAATACTCCACAAGAACAAGAACAAGCTTGGGGATGCTTGATACGTCTCCAACGTATCCATAATTTCTGCTGTTCCATGCTTATATTATACCATTTGCTACATGTTTTATATACACTTCATATCACTTTTATGCATTTTCTGGGACTAACCTATTAACAAGATGCCACAGTGCCAGTTCCCTGTTTTCTGCTGTTTTTGGTTTCAGAAAGTTACTTCTGGAAATATTCTCGGAATTGCACGAAACAAAAGGCCAAGTCCCTATTTTTCCAGCACGTACATGGAGTCCGAAGGAGAGACGAAGGAGAGCCAGGAGGTGGCCAAACCACCTGGCGGCGCGGCAGTGGGCCCAGCCGCGCCTGCCTGTGGTTTGGGCCCTCGGGGGTCCGCCGACATCGCCCCTTCGCCTATTTATTCCCGAGACGTGAAAACCCTAAAACACCGAGCCTTTCATCCAGAACATATTCGCTGCCGCCGCCGTCGTCAACCCTAACTCGGGGGGTTTCTGAAGCTCTTCCGGCACCCTGCCGGAGAGGGGAATCATCACCGGAGGGCTCTACATCGCCATGCCCGCCTCCGGAGTGATGCGTGAGTAGTTCATCCTTGGACTATGGGTCCATAGCAGTAGCTAGATGGTTGTCTTCTCCACTTGTGCCATCATGTTTAGATCTTGTGAGCTGCCTATCATGATCAAGATCATCTTATTGTAATGCTACATGTTGTGTTTGCTGGGATCTGACTTATATTGATACCTATGTGGAGCTGAATATTATATTATCATGTCTATGTCATTTGTGATCTTGCATGCTCTCCGTTACTTGTTGAAGCCTTGGCCAAGTGAATACTTGTAACTCCAAGAGGGGGTATTTATGCATGATAGTTGGGTTCAACCTCTATTTAACCTGGGATAGTGACAGCAAGTTCTAAGGTTGTAGATGTGTTGTTGCCACTAGGGGTAAAACAACAATGCTTTATTCAAGGATGAATGTATTGTTTACATTACGCACATTACTTAATGCAATTGTCTGTTGCTTGCAACTTAATACTGGAAGGGGTACGGATGTTAACCGGAAAGTGGACTATTTAGGCATAGATGCATGCTGGATATCGGTCTATGTACTTTGTCGTAATGCCCAATGAATCTCATAGTAGACACCACAACTCACACATGCATGTTATATGCACTTATCAATTGTCAATTGCCCAGCCGTAATTTGTTTACCCAGCATGTTAGTTATCTTATTGGAGAGACACACTAGTGAACTGTGGACCCCGGTCCATTCTTTTACATCTGAAATACAATCTACTGCAATCATTGTTCTCTACTGTTTTATGCAAACAAACATCATTTTCCATTCGATACGTTTAACCCTTTGTTTTCAGCAAGCCGGTGAGATTGACAACCTCATGTTAAGTTGGGGCAAAGTAATTTGGTTGTGTTGTGCAGGTTCCACGTTGGCACCGGAATCCCTGGTGTTGCGCCGCACTACACTCCTTCACCAACACCTTCGAAGCAAACCTCGTTTTCCTACTGGTTCGATTAAACCTTGGTTTCATACTGAGGGAAAACTTGCTGCTGCATCATCATACCTTCCTCTTGGGGTTCCCAACTGACGTGTGACGTACAAGCATTGTTTCTGGCACTATTGCCGGGGAGATATTCCCTCGTCAACTTAGGGCCACCACTTGTAATTATCTGTTTTAAGATACTCCTCTTTCTCCACTGTATGTCAATGTTTTATGACGACACAATTTTATGTTTACTATTTCCAGAAACTTGATTTCATCCGGGAAGCACAAATAGGTGAATTCGAAGCTGCAATACAACCAATAATACAAGAGAAGCCTGAGGAGAAGAAGAGGAAGGGAAAACTACCAATAATAGAAGAGAAGCATGAGGAGAAGAAGAGGAAGGGAAAACTACCAATAATAGAAGAGAAGCATGAGGAGAAGAAGAGGATCAAGAGGAGAAGAGGAGGAGAAGATGAAGGGCAATACAAGAAGGCCAAGGAAGGCACACTTGTAAATTAGTTGGCATGTAATACTAGAGCAAACAATTGTAAATTATAAGCATGGTAGTGACATGGAGTATATTATCTTGTAAAGACAAATATTCATGAGTATGTGATATTCATAAGTTGCAAAATCTGTTCCCTGCCTGAACCTAAATATTCATGAGTATGTGATATAAAATGACCAGAAGTGTAATTCTACTTGCAGAAGGTTATGGCTGTATGCAGCTAGATGAGATTGTACATGTACTGTTCTTATTCTATTGTTGAATTTGGCACATTGTACACATATAGATCACAGGGAAGTAACTCAACAGAGGCATCACAGCATGCTTAGATAAATTTATTTAGCTATAGAAATATACTTTACACTTGATTTTAACAGAGGCACAACTCTGAACGTAATAGTTCAGAGAAGCACACACCTGCTCTTCTGCTTTTGGCAGATAATTGAGATTATCACCACAGCCACAGCCACTAGCTAGATCATCTTCCTCAAATGTTACAGCAGCACCACAAGCAAAGCACTACACGAGTACCACAGACCAGTAATTCATCAGCTCACTAGCTGGTCACAGAAAAAGTTTAACTCGAGAAGTTGCCTGGACAGAGACGAGCTTCTACCGGTGCAGAGCGCGTCCTCCTTGGCCTTGGCGATGAAGACGCCGTCGTGCTTGTGCGGCACGACGACCACCTTGCTCCCGCCCTTCATGCCGGGCCTGCCCCTGTCGCCTCCCCTGCCTCCGCCGAAGACAGCAGGCGGCGAGGAGGTAAGCTGCTCCGTGTCGCGGGAGGTGAGGATGTCGTTGACCCGTGAGCCTCCGCGACGAGGTCGCCGTCCCCGTGCTCATCCACGGCCCCGCCGCCGGAGGTCAACAGCGGCAAAATTAGGATCTTGGGGGAAAAAAGATTTGATCTCCCTCGTCCTTGGGGGAGACGAGGAGAGCAGGCGGCGCGGAACGGGACGGAGCAGGAAGGAGAGGGAGGGGCGGAGCAGGAGGTGCGGGACTGGGTGGAGCAGGCGGCGAGGGACGGGGCGGAGCAGGGCGGCGTCGGGTCGGAGAGGAAGGAGAGACTGCGGGAGGACTCGTGTTGTCGTCGTATCGGCATCTTGGATAGGAGACGGGGTCCTGCTAGCCGAGGGTGAACGTAGGGCAAGAAGGTGGACGTCGTCAAGGTCGGGATTGTACACGGCGGTTTACCAGCTTCAGGCACCACGGCGGTGGCGGTGCCCTACGTGCTGCTATAACTCACTATAAGGCAATATCGCCGTGAACAGGTTACAATGAGTTGGTTGTGTATCTAAGAGTTGCTTGGATTGGTTCGGTTGAGAGTATCGTGCCCTAAAGGCGTCCCGAGGTCCAACTTATATAGGCGGCTGGACCTAGGGTTACAAGGTGAATACGTATCCAGCAAGTATACGGAGTCCTAAACCTAGCCGGCAAGTATGCCGCCTTCCGTCTTGGTCTTGGTGGCTTCATGGGCTTCAGTCTTGGGCCTCCTCCTTGCCGGCATCCGCCTTCCTTGGTCGTCAGCTATCTGGGCCGCCCGGTAGGCAAAGCCTTCACCACCACTGCGGGCCACCCTGGACTAGCCGGATTGATCCATGCTGGTGATACCCCTAGTAGGTATATCCCCAACATTAGCCCCTGGGAGGGTTCGAGTTCTTCAGGCGCCGTCTTCTTTGTCGGCAACGTCCGCCTTGTCTTGTAAGCGTCTGAAGAGCTTGAAGCATTCCATAGTTGAAAGTAAGCGGCGGTCCGCCTAAAGTAGTCGGACAACTTGCCGCCATCATGGGAAAGACGGCCTGACCATTGTCAGGAATCTTCCTGGCACCAGTCTTGTCAATTGACTGGACCCGTCAAATGTTGACGGATGACGCCATGCAGTCCACGACAGTTTGGACTTGGGCATGCGTCATGATGGTTTCTCCACCACGCACAGAAATCGGAGCAAGGCCGCAGACGCCGTTGCCACGACGTGCAAATCGTGGGCACGTGGCGGAAATCTCGCGTCCCCCTAATTTTAGGCACGGATCTTGGCGCGTGGGGATAAATACCCCCAAAGGGCACATCGATGCACTTCTTCCTCATTCGCACACCCACCGTGGCCTTCTCACCTTCCCGAGCTCAACTCCTCCTCGAACTCAACTCCGGCGAGCACGAGCAGCGCCCTCTCCCCCAAATGGCGAGCACTCAGCAGGATGCGGCGGCGACGGCGGTACTGGCTGCGGCTTCGACGACCCCCGCCGGATCTGGATCTATCCCGGCGGCGGCGGCGCCCGCAGGTGCATCGATTACCTCCCCCGGCCACCGTGGCCACGGGCGGGGTTTCTACTTCTTCCCAGCTCCGACGACGCCTGCGACCGCCGCTCCAACTTTTCCCCTCCCATCCCTCGCGGCTACCAGCTCAGAGGCCGCGGCGGAATCTGCCGCCGATGAGGATGACGACGTCGAGGAAGAGGAAGAGGCTGGTGACCTGGGTTCCAGGTACTGGTTGCCGTCAGTTATGACGTCAGCATATCTGAAGGAACTGGAGGAAGGCGGATACATTCCGCCAAAGACGGAATGCTCCTGGAGGGTTCCAGGCGACGAGGCGGTGCCTGACCCCCAAGACGGCGAGCGTGTCATGTTGGCTTCGCATAGCCTTCGCGGTATGTCTCTGCCGCTTTCCGCCTTCTTCTTGGCGGTGCTTAGTTTTTATGGGCTGCAGCCACACAACATAGCGCCCAACAGTATTCTAGTGCTAGCCGGCTTCCAGGCTTTGTGCGAAGGGTACTTAGGCATAGCTGCGTCCATAGAGCTGTTTAAGTACTGCTTCCTGTGCCGCCGGCAAACCATACCAGGTGGCCACCTAGCAACCTGCGGTAGTGTTACGTTCAACTGCCGCCAACCCGACTGGTACCCAAAAATACCATACATCGAGTCGGTGAAGCACTGGACCAGCACTTTCTTTTACTGCAAGGACATCCCGACACCCGGCAGCACGCAAGGGATGCCAGCCTTCGTCAACGGTCCGCCAACCCACAAGGCTTGCTGGACAGCAAAGTGCCGCTCAGCAGCTTGCCGAAAGAACTTCGAGTTGCCGTTAGGCGGATCGAGTTCTTGACGAAGACGATGTTGGCTCCACGACTTGACGGAGTTGACACCGTCATTTGCTGGGTGTCGAGGAAGATTATGCCACTCCGCCATCGCCCACTGAAGATGTGCGAGTACAAGGCGGATGACGCCGGCAACAGCACCCTTGATCAGGATGCCTTGGAATACCGGCTTAGAGAGCTTATCAAACCTCTGTCGGTGAAGGCGGCTGAAGGCGTCGCCATGTTCACTCATAACAACCCAGCCCCAGCGGTAAGTGAAAGCTACTTTGTTATTTCACTAACATCCTTGCCCACTAGGTACTGAATTACTATTGTCTTGCTTCCTTTTCAGCTACAAACCTTGGGAGAGGACGAGCTGGCCCCAGACTGGTATGATACAGGTGCCAGCAAGTCGAAGAAGCGCAAGCTGATCTCCTCCACCAAGGATTTGGAGAAGAGGAAGAAGGCGACTACCTCTGCCGACGCAGAGGATGAAACCATGGGGAACGTTCCCTTGAAACGGTTAGCAAACTTTGGCTTCCCTGACTTGGATATTTTAATATGTTTGTGCTGACAAACTTGCATGTTTCTGCTTACAGAGGCAAGCCTACCATGCCCAAACTCCGCTCCAACTTGAAGATTGCTGCCGGCAGGGGCAAGCCACCATGTTCTTCTCCAGCTGCTGCGCCGACAACGCCCACAGTTGGCGTTCCCGTGGTTGTGTGCCAGGGAACGTACACAGCTGCCGGTACCTCAGAGGCGGTTACAGAGAAGATGGCGGGCAAGAAATCAGTTGCCGGCATAACTTTTTCCAAGACGGCTGAAGCTTCGGCTAGTGATGCCGCTCGATTTATCGCCATGAAGCAGGAGATGGATGACCAGATGGCGGCCGAACAAGGCGGATCGTCTACTCATCCTGGCTCCCAACCTGGCAAAGGGTTGCAAGACCCCCGGCAAACACTGAAGACCATGCGTGACGGTACCCGCAACTGGTACGCACACATGGACGAACTCCACGACACCCTGCACGGACAACTTGAGGTAAAATAGCCTATGGTCCCAGCCCCCGAGCACTTTGGCGGCTGAAAAATTTAGCCGGCAAAGTGGTCTCGTTGACTAAATAGCGCTAACCATAATGTTGCTTTCATGCATGCAGGCCGTTCTTGCTTCCAATCTTGAGCTATTTCGTGCTCAAGAGATGAAGAAGAAGGAATGCGAGGAACTGCGGCAGGACGTAGAGTTGAAGAACGCCCAAATTGCGAGTTTAGAAGAAGCTCGCAAGAAGGATGAAGGTGACAAAGCTTTCTTTGCCTTCTTTTCGTCCGACTTCTTTTCCTTTTCCGACAAGTATTTTAGTCGTCTTTTCTTTTTATTTGTAGAATTATTAAACACTGCGCAAGATATTCTCAAGAACTCCACTGACATGCAAGCTTTGATGAACGAAGCTGCAGATCTTGCCGGGCTGGTGACCAAGCTGAAGGCGGATCACGCCAAGGAGCTGGATGATCGTGCGTTGGCTCATGCTGCCGAAGTTAGCAAGTTGACTGGACAACTTGAGGCCATGAGCAACAACCTTGACCAGGTGAACAAGAACGCCAAGGAGCAGCAGGACCAACTGTCAAAGGCGGTCCAGCTAGCCCAAGAAACGCTTGAGAACCATCTGGATGAGGTCAACGCCATCCACGACCATGTCTTGGGTATGCCTCCAGTCCTTCATTTTTGTCACCTTGCTTTCTTGATACTTGAAGCTGCAGTGTGTAACTTTGTGTTTGTGCAGTGCCGGCTAGCTTGGGAGATGACCTGGCCACAACGCCGCGCCTTGCTCGGATCTTGAAAATTGGCGAAATCGTCAACCAGATTGTCGGTGCCGGCAAATCATTTGCCGCCAAGTTCTACCCTGGGGAAGACGGCGATCCCGTCATCTTCGATGCTCTGCCGGAGTTGCTGGAGAAGGCGACAGCTGAACACGACAACACACTACGCTCAGCAGCACGAGGCGGTGCCAAGTTGGCATTGGCGATGACGGCGGCGTGGTACCCGGAGGCTGATATTCATCAAGTCACCGAGTACTTCCCCACCGAAGACGAAAACAGCCAAGCCATCGTGATGCAGGACGTGCTGCGGTCTGTTCGCGGCTATGCGACCCGGGTTGCCAACATGGTTGACATCCGCAAGTTCTACAAGGAACACCCGGACCCAGCCCCAAGAATGCCAGCGTTGGCCCCAGGATCTCTCCACCAGCTCTACGAAGGCGGCAATCCCTTAGACTTCCTCCTGCAAAGGCAGCACAAAACACTGCGTTAATCTGTTAACGCATAAAACTTTATTTTGGGTTGTAAATATTTATGGGCCAACTTTTATGCTACACTTGGCGGTAGGCTTACTTAAGTGGCCCGCCTTAATATGTATCTCGCCTGCATGTTTAGCTTTTTCATATGTTGGCGGAACCTCATCTTAGTTACTTTAGCTGAGCCAACCAGGTGCAATACCAACTAATTTAGACTCAGAGACCAAAGCCAGCATGTTGGTGCCAACGACATACTACTAGGCGACCCACATACAAACAGACAGATAAGCATATTAGGCGGTGCAAAGATTGTTTGCGTTTTTAGCCGGCAGACGGCAAATGTCAAAAAAGTTTGGACCTTAGCACGGAGCAAAACTTATTTTTTGGTAACTTTTATGACAACAGATATATGATTGCGAGAAAAGACAAAAGATGGCATGATCCCAAAACTGAATGAGCAAACCACAGACTTTTATTTCATAATCATATAGTACTTATTACAATGTGGAAATTGCTAAGTGTAAAAAGGACGTAGCTGCTCAATGTTCCAGGGTCGCTTGGTTTCTTCGTACTTGTCGTCAACCTTCCTTTTGCGCTTGCGACCTCGCTTCTTCTTGTATCCGTCACGTGCATCGACCAAGTAATAAGAACCATTGAGCAACACCTTACTGACCACAAAAGGTCCTTCCCAAGGCGGGGATAACTTATGCAAGCCCTTTCTATCTTGGATTAGGCGGAGAACCAGGTCACCCACTCTAAAACTTCTTTGCCTCACCCTTCTGCTGTGATAACGCCTCAAACTTTGCTGATAGATGGCGGATCGCGCAAGGGCAACATCTCGTTCTTCATCAAGTAGGTCAAGGCCATCCTGTCTTGCATCTTCTGCGTCCTCCTGGACGTAGGCTTGGATTCTGGGAGAATCGTACATCATGTCGGTTGGCAACACTGCTTCTGCGCCATAGACTAAGAAGAAAGGAGTAAACTTGGTTGATCTGTTTGGAGTTGTGCGTAAACTCCAAAGGACAGACTGCAATTCATCCACCCAAGCCCCAGCCGCTCTGTGCAATGGTACTTCGAGACGTGGTTTGATTCCTTGTAGGACTAAACCATTTGTACGCTCTACTTGACCGTTTGCTGCGGATGCGCGACGGAGGCTAGATCTAGGCGGATACCATGCTTATAACAGTATTCCTCGACTTCGCCTTGCGACAAGTTAGTGCCATTGTCGGTGATAATGCTATGAGGCACCCCGAACCGAGAGATTATTCCCCACAGAAAGTTTGCGGCTGTGGCGCCGTCTAGCTTTTTGATAGGCTTAGCTTCAACCCATTTGGTAAACTTGTCTACAGCCACAAGTAAATGTGTGTAGCCACCAGGCGCCGTTTTAAACGGACCAACCATGTCCAAGCCCCAGACTGCGAAAGGCCACGTGATGGGTATTGTTTTAAGCTCTTGAGCCGGCATATGTGATTGTCTGGCATAAAGTTGGCAGCCCCTGCACCTTTTAACAATGTCTTCTGCATCTTGCTTGGCTGTCAACCAATAGAAACCTTGTCGGAAGGCTTTTGAAACAAGGGCGCGTGAGAAGCATGATGTCCACATACGCCGGCATGTATCTCATCCAACAATTCTCTGCCTTCTTCGGGCGAAATGCAGCGTTGGTAAACACCAGTGGTGCTACGCTTGTACAATTCACCTTTGATTATTGTAAATGCCTTGGCTCTTCTTATTATTTGCCTTTTCAAAACCTCATCATCCGGTAACTCCTGATTGATCAGGAAGTCCAAATATGGCGTCGTCCAATCCGGCTTTACCAAGTAGACGGCATAGCTAGCACTATCAACTGGTTCTGCCGACTCTGGGTCAAGGAGGTCTGCTCCTTTAATTGACGGCTTGTGTAGGTGTTCCAGGAAAACATCTTTTGGTACCTTTTTGCGTTCAGACCCCATTCTGGCAAGTGTATCTGCCGCCTCATTTTGAGTTCTTGGGATGGCGGACCTCGTAGCCTAGAAAACACTTGGCGAATTCGTCAACGGTAGCTCGATATGCCGCCATTGTTTCGCTCTTTGTGTCCCAAGTACCACGTATCTGTTGCGCCACCAAATCTGAATCTCCGTAGCAGAGGACACGTTGGACGCC
This sequence comes from Poa pratensis, assembly GCA_947311845.1. Lineage (NCBI taxonomy): Eukaryota > Viridiplantae > Streptophyta > Magnoliopsida > Poales > Poaceae > Poa > Poa pratensis. The sequence goes on from CAMZMU010000020.1 coordinate 84,075,210, forward strand.
AAGTTCCTTGGCAATGTGTAAACCATGAAGGAGAGCTTCGTATTCAGCAACATTATTAGTTGCCTTGAAGTGAATTTGTAACACATAACTAAGCTTGTCTCCTTGAGGGTTTCTTAAAACAATGCCAGCCCCCGAGCCCTGAGCATTTTTGATCCATCAAAGTGCATGATCCAGTATGCATCTTCAGGGAGAGGTACTTCGTCCATGGCCTCCGTCCAATCAGCTACGAAATCTGCTAAGGCTTGAGACTTAATGGCCGTTCTGGGCTTATACGAGATGTCGAAGGCGGCAAGTTCAATGCCCCATTTGGCAACGCGGCCTGTTGCATCTGTATTATTGATGATATCCCCCAGAGGTGCCTTGCTCACCACGTTATTGAATGTTCCTGGAAGTAGTGCCTTAACTTCCTGGCGGCGTAAAAAACACCGTAGACCATTTCTGGTAATGCGGATAACGCTGTTTTGAGGCGGAAAATACTTCACTGATGAAGTAAACCGGACGTTGTTCCGGCAAGTCTGAAATTTCCGTCTTGCGTTCCACAACCAGTACCACACTAACAACTAAGTTAGTTGCGGCAATATAGAGCAGCATTGGTTCCTGCGAACGAGGAGCTGCCAAAATTGGAGCAGACGTTAACGCGTCCTTGAGTTGCTGCAAGGCGGCGTCTGCTTCGTCTGTCCACTCGAAGTTGTCGGATTTCTTCAGAAGCCGGTAGAGAGGCAGCGCCTTCTCACCAAGACGGCTAATGAAACGACTGACGGCAGCCGCCGATCCGGCAAGTCGCTGCACGTCCTTCAGGTCCTTGGGCCTGGATATGTTGAGGATCGCTTTGATTTTTTCTGGATTCACCTCTATCCCTCGTTCGGAAACGATAAAGCCAAGCAATTTGCCGGCAGGAACCCCGAAGACGCATTTTTTCGGGTTGAGTTTCATCCTGTATACCCGGAGGCTATCAAAGGTTTCTCTCAAATCATCAAGCAAATCTGCCTTCTTTCTTGACATGACGGCAATGTCGTCAACATAGACGTGAACATTGCGGCCAATTTGCTCGTGAAGGCATCTTTGCATACACCGCTGATACGTTGCGCCGGCATTTTTTAGACCGAAGGGCATCGTGATGTAGCAGAAGGTCCCATAGGGTGTAGTGAACGCTGTTTTGATTTGGTCGGATTCTCGCATTTTGATTTGGTGGTACCCGGAGTACGCATCCAAAAAGCACAGCAGCTCGGAGCCGGCTGTGGAGTCTATGACCTGATCTATACGAGGCAAAGCAAAGTGGTCCTTAGGACAGCACTTGTTCAAACCGGTATAATCAATGCACATTCTCATTTCCTTATTAGGTTTTGGAACCATTACAGGATTTGCCAACCAATCAGTGTGTACTACCTCCCTAATGAACTTGGCTTCTTGCAACTTGATGATCTCCTTCCCTATTGCTGTCCGCTTCTTCTCACCGTAGCGTCTTATTCCTTGCTTCACTGGTTTGGCTCCTTCGTAGACGTTAAGAGAATGCTCGGCAAGTTCCCTCGGGACACCTGGCATGTCGGCTGACGACCATGCAAAGATGTCCTGATTCTCACGGAGGAACCTGACGAGCGCGCTTTCCTATTTGTCGTCCAAGCCAGCCCCTATGGTGACTTGCTTGGAGCTGTCACCTGGGACCAGATCCGCCTTCTTTGTGTCTTCGGACGCCTTGAAAGTGTTCTTTTGCTCAGCGGTCTTTACATGCTCCGGCAACTGTGATGTATCGAGCTCTTTCTTCAACATGGCTAACTCCTCTGCGTGGAGGACTGCCTCAGCGAAGGCGGCATTGCCACGCTCACACTCCTTTGCTTTCTTGAAGTTGCCACTGATGGTAATTGTACCATTGGGTCCCGGCATCTTCAGCTTGCTGTATATGTAACACGGGCGAGCCATGAATTTGGCGAAAGCTGGCCGTCCAAAAATGGCGTGGTAGGCACTTTTGAAGGGGACTACTTCGAACCTGAGATACTCCGAGCGGTAGTTTGTCTCAGGCCCAAAAGTAACCTCCAATCTGATGCTTCCCATTGACTTGCCTTGCTTTCCCGGAAAATGCCATGAAACTTGACTTTGCTATAGTCAAGCTGGCTTTCCGACAAGTTCATGCGCTTCAGAGTGTCCGCGTAGATGATGTTGAGGCTACTGCCGCCATCCATCAACACCTTGGTGAGCCTGAAGTTATCGACAATAGGGTCGACGACAAGGGCGTATTTGCCGGGGTGAGGAACGTGATCTGGATGATCATCTCTATCCCAGGTTATTGGCTCCTCTGACCAGTCTAGATACTGGGGAACGTCTGGTACTGTGGCGTTTAGCTCGCGCATCTCCGCCTTTTCTTCTTTTGCCGAAGGAGTGCCCAGGAAGCACACCAATTGGCCATGTACCTTGGGATATTTCCTTTCTTTACGCATCAGCTTGGGTTCCTCATCCTCTGACATGGACATAGCCCCATCATCGTCTTCCTTCTTTGTCTTCTCAGCCTTTTTGCTCTTTTTTGATTTCCAGCCAACCTCGGGGTCTTTCTTGAAGTCCTCCATGAACCGGCATTCCCCTAATGTGTGGTTGACTTTGCCTAAGGACGCGTGGATTGGGCAAGGCAAGGCTTTCGCCTGATCATACGTCAGGCGCTGCTTGCTGGAGCCGCCATCTTTACCCTTTCCTTTCCACTTGCGGTTGCTGCCTTTGCCTTCGAAGGCGGCGGCGACCTCGTTTGATGGTCCGGCTTTGTCATCCTGGGGAGCCTTGCGTTTGTAACTTGCTCGCCTGTTTGGCGCCATATCATGTGCGCCATCTCCATCGCGTGCATCGTCATCCGCCTGTGCGTACATGGCTGCTACTTCGAGCATGACTCCGAGATCCTTGACTTGCATGCGTACGAGCTTATGTCTGAGACTTGAGCCCTTCAGGAGGCCCGTGGTGAAGGCATGGATTGCTTGATTGTCGTCTACGTTCTCGCAGCTTGCCTTTGTTTGAATCCACCTTGCCAAGAAGCTTGTAGCTGTTTCATCCGGCTTTTGCACGCAACGAACCAAATCTGTGTATGTATTGGGTCGCTTGTACGTGCCTTGGAAGTGCTGCGTGAACACCTTTTCCATGTCATGCCAGCTATGAATGCTTTTCTCCGGCAAGTTTTCGATCCAGCTTCGGGCTGTCCCCTCCAACATGAGGGGAAGGAAGCGTGCAGCGACGAGGCCATTGCCTCCAGCAATTTCAACTGCCAGCGCGTAGTCCGACAACCATGAGTTTGGCTTGTCCGCTCCATTGTACCTTTGATGAGTTTTTGACACTGACGTTGCTCAAACATGCTGGCAGAATCTTCTTCGGAATCAGAGTCTACGTTGACGTGAACGGTAGATCTGGATCCGGCATCCGACATCACATCATCCTGGAGTGCAGGAAGAATAGATTCGGGATCTTGACTGTTGGGCTGGGAGTCTGATCCCAGTCCCGTCATGCCGACAAAGTGTAGATCTGAATCTGCGGACTCCTCAGAGGAGGCAAACTCAGATCCGTCTTGATTGTAGGGCGGGTGGGATGGCGAATAAATTCGCGGCAACCCATACGCCTCAGAAGTGTAGCCGATGAACACATCGACGCCGCCAAACGGCACAACTCCGCATCCGACAATGTAGTCGTCTGCGGGGATGTAGGACTCGTCGCAGCTGATGTAGTGATTGTCGCCGTAGCGAACAGCGCGGCCGACGGCGATTGTTTCGCCGATGCCGCCAAGAGTTCCCGCCTGGAACGTGACGCCTGACGCCTTAGGCCCCACGGTGGGCGTCAACTGTCGTCGTATCGGCATCTTGGATAGGAGACGGGTCCTGCTAGCCGAGGGTGAACGTAGGGCAAGAAGGTGGACGTCGTCAAGGTCGGGATTGTACACGGCGGTTTACCCAGCTTCAGGCACCACGGCGGTGGCGGTGCCCTACGTGCTGCTATAACTCACTATAAGGCAATATCGCCGTGAACAGGTTACAATGAGTTGGTTGTGTATCTAAGAGTTGCTTGGATTGGTTCGGTTGAGAGTATCGTGCCCTAAAGGCGTCCCGAGGTCCAGCTTATATAGGCGGCTGGACCTAGGGTTACAAGGTGAATACGTATCCAGCAAGTATACGGAGTCCTAAACCTAGCCGGCAAGTATGCCGCCTTCCGTCTTGGTCTTGGTGGCTTCATGGGCTTCAGTCTTGGGCCTCCTCCTTGCCGGCATCCGCCTTCCTTGGTCGTCAGCTATCTGGGCCGCCCGGTAGGCAAAGCCTTCACCACCACTGCGGGCCACCCTGGACTAGCCGGATTGATCCATGCTGGTGATACCCCTAGTAGGTATATCCCCAACACGTGTCTTCAGGTGAAAAACACCAGGTTTTTTTTTTGCAAAAACAACGACGCGCCCATTATTTCGGGTCGAAGGGAGTATTTGTAACTGCTTTTTGAGAGGTGATGTAAACTTTGGTTTCCCTCTCAACTGTTACTATGCTCAAGATGATGAATTGCCTTTTCTCTTTCGCATTCTATTTGTGTTTATCTTAAGAGCCCATATAAAATATGATGAGACACCTGACCCTAGACTAAAAAGTCATTGTTTCCATCAGGAATATTAATACCTTCTAAGTAATTAACAGGTATCGACTTTGCTACATTGCCGGTGATGGTCAAAACGAGGTTGAGTTTATCTTCTTCGATCGAGTGGGCAAAGAGATCCTTGGCAAACCCCTCATTAGCATTCTGCGTGCTGGCCACTCAAGTAGTACCTCTCTCGAGGATATCGTGAACAACACAAAGGGGGATGCATCGATTCCAAGGGAACTAGCTGCTATTGTTTCCACCAAGTACAGATTTGTTGTGCAAGTGACTTCTAAGAGCTTTGAATCTGAATCTACCAGACCATCCTACCAGGTCCAGAGGATTGATACCAACTTTGGAAAACAACCACATTCATCTGCTCTGAGGCATAGATCTGCATTAGGAGCTGCATCCTCAAGCCAGTCACCTACTGGCCAATCTCATCTGATGATTGGGTCACCAAGTGCAGCACGCTCTCCATCAAGCGTTGTTTCTGCACTAGAGGATTCGTACGAAACGAATGTTAGTTACATCTTTTCTTTGTCCAACTGTACATTATGCGTCTACACGTTTTTTTGGTTCGGACTTACATCTCTGACATTTCCTTCTTTTCATTGCACCAGTCTGGCTATATTCTATCACCCGAGAAAGGCCCTCCTTCCGTTAGCAAGCTTCCAAGTCTTAGGTACTTATAACAGCTCTTAAAGTTCATTTCTATGATTTAGTGCTCTCTTTCTTAATGACATCTCATGACTAATTTGCACAGGAAAAAGGATGCTTCACCCATTTCTGCTGCCCAAAAGGTTCTATTTGTCCAAGATGGCAGTGAATCTCAAACTGAACAGGTAGCTCTACTTAACTTACTGTACTCAGCTTATGAACCATAAACGAACTACCTAGACACATAGCCCGTGCCACTATTAACAATAATATAGCAAGTCACACGATCATGTTATTAACTCTGAAGTCCTGTAGTTTATGCAAGTAATCTCTCGAGTACTTACAGCATAATCTCCCAAGTCAATACTATGCTCTATATTTTATTTTTGTGCCACTCTTTAAAATGACATTCAGATATGACATTGACCTACTCAAGCCATGCCATATCCCTTAAATCAGCTTATATTACGTCTTGGATACACCTTTTGTATGGTTTATTAGGAGATTTCCACTTACTGTCCAGCAGCTTCATTCATTATTAGTGGGACATGGTTAACATTGCATATATTTGTACCATTGTCCAGAAGTTACCGGTTAGCGCAGATGAGGTTCCAGCCCTGCCAATCGATGGAACGGGTGTGAAAGATGCAGTCTCTGAGAGTATCGAGAAGGCAGAAGTAGCCGAAGGGAAGATGAAGATTATAGTTGCTGATAGCACAATAACTGGAGCACCTGAAGAGGATATGTCGTCCCATGAAACCGTGCCTGTGCCTACAGCAATAATTCCTACTGAGTGCCCTGAGACTGAAAGCAAAAGGTTTGGTTAGGATCAACATTGCATAACCTTATCGGTATTCTGGTTATACTTTATTCTCTCCATTGATGTTTAGTTCTGACCTTTACCTCTCTTTTTTTGCTTTAGGCAGAGGGCGAGAGTTGGAGGTGGGAATCTACCCAAGAAACCCAAAAAAATAACTCACCCTGCAGAGTAGCTACTCCTTAAGGTCCAACCAAACCATACCTTCTGTTTATTCAATCCACATAGGTGCCTTCCATTAATTCTGAATTTCGTTGCTGCAGATCAGACATGTTTTGCCTGTACAAAGTTTATGTCCATGACTACCTCAGCAATCCGTACTCGGTGATATTTTGGTTCTACCTTCCAGGTCTTGGTTGCTATGTCTCATTGTTAACGCTGTTGAGGCCAGCTACCTTTGGCTTTTGGAATCATGTTTAATTACATGAGACTCATCAGGTGTTTGAGATCATGTCTACTTACCCACCTTAGATCAGTGATGTGATCAAAACTTATGTACTTGGTACTGTCCCCATGTGTGTCTGTAATATTCCTAGATGCAACTCTTATAGAATCATCTTATGTTAAGTCAATGTGTTATGGATCTCTAAATTACTGCGTTATGTGATGTGGTTGTATGTTGTAATATTCCTAGATGCAACTCTTATATTACTGCGTCTCCCTTTCATGCTCAATTTCGCGGTGAAAGTGTCGATTTTGGGTGTTGGATCTAGCTGATTACTGCTTGGTGGATCCAGGTATTCCCCTTTCGCTCCACTGTTTACTGCTTGATTCTTTTTCCTTCACTTGCTTCTCTGTCTGATTCCAACTTCTGGTTCTACTACAGAAACCATGGCCAGCCAAGATTTTCCTGACACTGATTCACCGATTTCTGCATCCTCGACCAAGAGTGAGCAATTGGCTTTCGCTCAGGTAACCCTGCTGGACTACTTAATTTCTCAGTTATCGATGTCTGTCTAGATGTGACTACTGATACATGTTGAAAATTATGTCTAAAACAAGAGGGGGCAAATACTTTCTTTTAGAACTGTGAATCTAACTTGGTAACAAGTAGTTGCTTAGTCAAGATAGCTTAAAATACTTTGTAGCTTAGAAAGAAATAGCTTAGTATAAAGGCAGATGTAAAGTGTTTTGTTCCTACAAATTTCAATTAGACAATACTTTGTACCGTGATATGATGTCCTATTTATTTATGCATCAGGGCCTGAAGATAGAATAAATATGTACACTATTATACTATGCAAGCTGATAAATAAATAGCTACCTATTTAAAAAAATTGCAAGACAGTACTCTAAATAATGCAACCAATGGAAATGGTAAAAAAATACTTTATTATAGTAGCTACCTTCTTCTAAATAGGAAGGGAAACATTCTATGTGCACAGAAGGTAACATTAGAAGTTTAAAAACTTTTATTCTATCAAAAAATAACTAGGTAATCTTCCCTCTCACACATTGAACTCTCACCAAGTAAAAGGCAAATCTCGAATGCTTTTATAAATACCTTACCCGTTTCAGCTACGAACGCCTTCTACACTTATGTCTGTTCATACAGAATCAGGAATTAAAGTATTTAAAATGGAAAAGGGATTACATACAGCTACAGATATACCAAGTTTGATTACCTGACTATGGTACTCCTTTTTACTGCTGTAGGCTGATTCAAGGATCGTTGCGCTGCCTTACAAGATATCTTCTGTAGTACCTATGCAGATAACGTGTCCTTCCGTTTTCTGAAATGTTAGTGTGCTTACTGTCGAGTTCAAAAAGCTGCCAACTCACCATAGCTTCATCTTCCTATTGCTTAAGGCTTTGATTGTATAATATTCTTATCTGGAAGATGCGCTTTCAAATCTGTATAACTGTGATCAAGTTCATATGGATATAAATGTCCTCTTAGTGGTCTGTGTAAATGGTGGTAACCACGGGCAAGAAATTCAAAGAAGAAACAGGCGCCGCGCGGCGAGCCGCGCCGTTCGAATCTAGTTTATCAATAACGACACACGTTCCTCCAACACACGTACTGGAAATGTATTTGGACAAATATATATTTATGATGCTTATGTAATGACAATTGTGTGATGAAGTTTGACTTAAATTTTAGTGATGCATATGTTATTTATCACACGTGAATCAGCAACGGTAGAACCTTTCATGAATGTAAGGGTGTTTCATATTTTTTCTCATTTTTAAAATATTGAAATTAAAAAATGATCAGCAATAAAAATGTTCAAATTTGAAAAATATTAAGAACTGAAATTGTTAGGATTTTAAAATTGTTCAATTTAAAAATGTTTAAGATAGAAAAATGTTCATAATTGAAAAGTATTCTGATTTAAAAAATGTTCAAAAAAAATCAAATTTCGATCATTTCCCTCTCTCCAAACCGAAAATAAAGAGCAAATAAATAAAAAGGAAAAAAACAAAACATTACAAAATAAAGAAAAAAAACTGCGTCAATGGGCCGACCACGTCCCTGGCCGGAGCACGACTCTGGGATCGATGGATGAATATCCACGGTTGCTATAGTAGGCCTTTCGTATTTGGACGAATGGGCCTTGCAGCGGCTAGTTACGCCGCTCATCGGCCAGCGGCTGGACTTGTGGGCCAACTACCTCTAATAACGCTGTCTATGTACAGCCTCGTGTGCACACTGCTGGGCTTAACATATTGCCACAGCCTTCCTAGACGCCCTAGCTTCCGGAGCCGTACAGCCCGCTGCTACAGCTTCGCTGTGCAGTAGAGCGTACAGTGTGGTGTCGCAGCACGGCAGCAGTACAACCAAGCAACTACTGCGGTGGGTCAGCAAAATCGAGGTGGTTACAGCAGAAATTGGGTTCCAGTTCGCGGCGAGCTGGCGGTCCACGCTGGTCACGTCTGGCGTCACCTTCTTTCTCGCCGATTTCTTGCGCCGGTTCTGGCCCCGAGGGGGGCACCGACAGGTCAGCAGCGATGGGACCAGCAGCTGCTTTCACGTTCTGTTTCAGGCGCCACGTAGGCGGATGAGACCACAGCGTTCCGGCGTGATGAGCTGTCGTGTCCAGCTGTCACCTGTGAGCCTAGAACCCTAGGCTGACCCGGCCTACCGAGTGGTGCATGCGTCGACACGGCTTCCGAGACTCCGTAGCTACCAGAAGCTTGCAAAGCAAATGAGTAGGCCGCCAATTATTGAAGCAGTGCGAGCTCTGGCGAAGCCGCTAGACTACCCAGCGCCAGCAGGGGCATTTTCGAAAAGCGCACGCGACGGCATGGCCGTTCTCAAGATGTAGGCGAGCTTTTTTGGTCAGAGTCAGGCCGGGTCAAAGATTCCGGTTCCGGCCATGCACGCACCACTGCTCACTTCGTTGCCACTCCAAAACCCAGCCCGATACCGCCGGCTCTAAGCTTAACCTCAGGTCCTCAACTTAATTCCACACCCAGACCACAAATCACGTCGCTACAGTCCACCACTAAGGGCACCTCCAACGGGCTGGCACAAACGGACCAGCCCAGTCCATTTTTGTCCGAACGGACATGGGAGGTGATCCAACGGGCTGACGCATAGGGACACATGTCCGCGCGGACACGTGATTTCGCCCCAAACCTGGCCCAACTTTGGTCCAACTTTGGGGCGGGACGGACAACCTCCCGGTCCGCCCTGTGTCCTCCCTTGTCCGTGTCGGGCCCAATAGCCAGTCACACAAACCCCTCTCCACCCCTGCCCAATTCTTTCCCGTCCCCATTGCCGCAGTCGCCGCCGTTCACTCTCTCCTCCGTCGCGGCCGCACCTAGACTCCCCGCCGTGATCGGATCTATTCACCGGCCCGACCATCTTCCCAGCGGAGCTCTCGACAGGCCCCGACGTCCATCCCGGAGGGGCCGCCCTCGCCCTCTTCTCCAGCCCTGGTAATAGCCAGCCATCATCGTCCCGGCCGTGCCGACGCTCCGTAGGTGTCCCGGAGTAGCTCTCGACGGGCTGCCTTCCTCCTTTGCCTCAGACTCGGCCGCGCAGTCTACCGCCCCGAAGGTGTTCGACGGATTGACCGGACAAGGTATGGACAATTTCTGTCCCTTCTTTGCATTTGGCCGGTGCAAATGGTGGTCGCATATATTTATTGTTCATTTTACGTAGATGGATAGCGATGACGAGTTCTTCTACCACACTTTCATCGATACTTCCGATGAATCATCGGACGATGATAGCAATATCATGATGGTCGCGACCACTCTCATCCGCAACTTCAACGAGAGTGCCCTGCCTCGGCATGTTGGGTCTGTCATTGGGCGAGCGCCCGCGTTGGATCGTGACCGAGAAAATGTTCACCTCCAACTTTGGAAGGACTACTTCAACCCGGTGAAGCCAACATATCCGGCCTCTGTTTTTCGTCGCCGTTTTCATATGGCGAAGCCAGTGTTCATGCGTCTGCTGGAAGGGGTGAGGGCATATGATGACTACTTTGAGGCGAAGCCGGATGCAACTGGTATGTATGGCTTCTCCTCATACCAGAAGTGCACTGCAGCTATCCGGATGCTTGCATATGGAGTGGCTGGTGATCTTGTTGATGAGTATCTGCGCATGAGCGAGAGCACTTGCCTAGAATCCATGTATCGTTTCTGCCAAGCTGTGGTTCAGATTTTTGGCCCGGAGTATTTGAGGGAACCCAACATTGCAGACACTGCCCGTCTTTTGACGATGAACGAGAGTAGGGGCTTTCCTGGAATGCTTGGATGGATAGATTGTATGCATTGGGAGTGGAAGAACTGTCATTTTGCTTGGCAGAGACAGTATCAGGGACATGTTGGAGAGTGCACTGTGATACTTGAAGCGGTGGCAGCTAAAGATCTGTGGATTTGGCACTCGTTCTTCGGTATGGCCGGCTCCCACAATGATATCAATATACTGCAGCGATCAACGGTGTTCGACAGAGTTGCTGAAGGCAATGCTCCAGTGATCAACTTTGAGGTGAATGACCATGAATACAACAAGGGGTACTATCTAGCTGATGGCATCTACCCTTCATGGCCAGTTTTTGTGAAGACCATCCGAAACCCCGGCCAGGAGAAAACTCGCAGATTTGCTCAACAACAAGAAGCCTGTCGAAAGGATGTGGAGCGAGCATTTGGTGTGCTCCAATCTCGTTTTGCCATAGTTCGGCACCCTGCTAGAACATTGAGCAAGGAGATGATGTGGGAAGTGATGACAGCTTGTGTGATCATGCACAATATGATCGTCGAGGATGAGCGGGATGACGCGAGGCTATTTGACCAAGGATGGGAATATCAGGGACAGTTGGTTGAGCCAATTCCAGGGCCGGCGACGTTCCAACAGTTTCTCCACGTGCTTGATGAGATGCGTGATAAGCCTACACACATCCAGCTTCAGAATGATTTGGTGGAACATCTGTGGACTTACTTTGGAAACGATTAGACCTGCCCTCCTTTATTTTATTTCATTGAACAAACTATGCTATTTATTTCATTGTGTGCACTTTATTGTAATAAACCCTGTTATTTATCTACTTGTGGACTATTCATAATTTGTTACTACTTTTCTATTCATAATTTGTTACTATTTTGCAAACTTGTGTCAAAAGAAGATAAAAAACAGAGCCAAAATCCGGACCATGGGAAAACATGCGCCGGGCCGTTGGGGGCACCCCAACCCCAAACGGACAGAGACCCAAAATATATCCACGGTCCGCCCCAAACGGACCAAATCGGACATATTTTGGTGTCCGTTTGCGCCACGCCCTTGAAGGTGCCCAACAGCTCGACCAATGGACGGCCCGGTCGGTCTATTATCTCCCTTGAAAGTTGCGACCATGAATCGCATTCTTCTGTAGTCAACATTGCTATCGCTGATTTGCTGCGGTTCGCTCAAGAAACCAGCACCTGAATTACATCTCCAAGGGCGCGCACGGATCCATCCATCGACCCGGTCGACATCTGCAGCACTGTCAACCACTACGGGCAAAGTTAGCTAGGCATAGCCGGTGCGCAACGCACTTGTCGTACAGTCCGCTCGCCCCTGCACCTGCACAATCGAGGCAGCGGCCAAGAAATTATGATGGATGGACATGTACCACACCATGCCACAACCCATTCCCTGTCGCCGTGCTAACCGAAAATGACTCTTGATCTAACGGAAATAGCCACCCAAAAGAACAGTTGATCAATTTGTGAGAATGTTCCGATATTTATCATACACTAGAGGTTCAATGTATATTCTAAAGGTTTATGTAAATATGCTTAGCTAATCATACGCTAAAATCCACTTGCTAGATATTTATCATGCCATTCTCCTTAGATATATCTACCTTTAATATACATACACGATATTATTCCATTCCCTGTCGCCGTGCTAACCGAAAATGACTCTTGATCTAACGGAAATAGCCACCCAAAAGAACAGTTGATCAATTTGTGAGAATGTTCCGATATTTATCATACACTAGAGGTTCAATGTATATTCTAAAGGTTTATGTAAATATGCTTAGCTAATCATACGCTAAAATCCACTTGCTAGATATTTATCATGCCATTCTCCTTAGATATATCTACCTTTAATATACATACACGATATTATTTATACAATTAAACAAAATTAATGGACGAAAAAACTATGCCACAGAATATAGTTTAAATCTAGCGAAATTCAAATGTATTTTTCAACTATATGATTACGAGTATGTAAAAAATAATTTTACAACTACATTTTGCAATTTTATGTGGTTAATAATGCTAAAAATAACATTATAGTATTGCATGTTAAAAATAAGTACAAAAGTTAAATATAAATTGTATTATGGTATGTTGGAAATAATATTGCCTTTAATCCATAATTAATGTTTAAGTCTTGTCATGTTAATTAGGTATGTTTGCTTGTCCGTTTGGCTTGCAAACCATTTACGTGAGTCTTCTTTCTAATTGCAGTTGGTCTGATCATGACTATCTAGGCAAGTTAAATGTGAGTCGGATAAGAGTACTAGTACAAATCGATTAGCTTGTTTAGAAAGTATGGTGTTCGTATAGGTTTTAAATTTTGACTGGGTTGGTCATTTGTGCATATATATATGTATATGCAAGGGTCGTGTAAAACCTATTACAAATCAACCACTCAACAAACACCATAAAAAACATCAAGACAACAATATATAGCAATACTACACTGCCACCATCCATCAGCAACACGAACCCTCATAAACCATCATGCTCTAGTAATCTGAAGCACACCCAGCAGACCAATCCCACAAAGTTCTGGAGGTTGACGGGCTAAACACGACAGGAACAACGCCGCCAAGTCTCCCTGTCCCTACCCCGTTCACGGCGACAGCAACGGTGGTCAAATTTAGACCACTGATCACCATCTGACGAGATTGAAAGTGCATGTTGCCCCATGCGTGGTTTGGTAATTAATGATAATCCTTATGCACTAATGTTTATATTGAGTTATTCTTGTAGGTATGTCCATTGGCATCGCTTGAACTCCATGTGTTGGATTCAAGATTGTATGCCATCAAGATCACTGATTATAATGGACATATTTGATATGATCAAAAAGATGAAAAGATACAAGGTTGATCAAAACTAAGTGCAAAGAATGGATTCAAGTTGATCAACACACAAAGCTAAATGATATACCATGTGGGATCATGTGATCAAATGGTATGGTAAGAATTTGTCCATATAGCTTTGTGAACTAACCCATTATGTGTGTGTGGCATTCCTTTGTTGGGGTTAGGTATCTCTCCATGGGCTTGCATCAAAAGAAAGATTTCTTATAGCTCATGGAGGATGACGTCAAGTGGTGATCGTCATCAAGGTTGAGATGTGCAAGTTCAAGATGGGCATATAGAAGATATCATATGCTTGAAGCTTGCAACCCTTTTGGAGATTTTGGTCAAGTGAAGATGTTCCTAAGAGAGGCACTCCCATCTTGTGTATGTGGGAGCGATATATGAGTCTTCACCAAGCAAAGCGCAATCAAGAAAGGTGGTCCACTTGAAGAGGTCAAGATCGTCAGCATCTAGCTTAAGTGGAATACGCAAGGCAAAGGTATGATCTTGATAGGGTTTCTATTTTACCGGTCTCATGATGTTAGTGGGAGACCGGGTTATAGGATAGACGGAGTACTATCAAGAGGGGCTACCAAGTGAGTAACTTGATCTCATCTTTGCGGAGAGCTCAAACCTTTGCATTCTTGGCATATCATATTTCTTGGTTCTTACTTGACTTTTCTCCTTGTTGGGTTTTGGTGCTTGTTGTGATCTTCATGACAAGCCCAAATTCTCCGAAAACGAATTTCGTATGGAAAACTTGTTGCGTTTTCGGGTTGGAAATATTATCGGTTTATCCTTGAGTAAAGTTCCACACCTTTCCATGTGTGGCAACTTAACTCTATTTTTGCTATCTTTCCAACAAAATTGGTTTCACCTCATTTGGATTTCGTACATGAAAGTTATTGAGTTTTCAGTTTTGCTGTTTTTCTTGGCCGGAGTCTCCGGTGCAAGATGGACGGAGTCTCCGTGGTCTCCTGGCCGGAGTCTCCGTACTCAGGGTGCCGGAGTCTCCGACCCCTTGCTTTGGGAGAACTCAGCCCCAGGCGACGACGCGTGCGGTATCTGAAGTAACCCCGGAGTCTCCGCCCTAGGCCGGAGTCTCCGCCCTCTCTGGGTCCGGAGTCTCCGCCCAGGCCGGAGTCTCCGGCCCTCCTGGTCCGGAGTCTCCGGTGTAAGTTTCCTGCAACGGCTATTTTTCTGGGAGGGGTATAAATACCCCTCCACCTACCTCCAGCCAGCTAGCTTTGCCCAGCATGATTTTCTCTCTCTTCCCCACCATTGTTGACCTTGCAAAGCTTGCCTCTCTCTCAATTCTTCCCATGATTCTTACATATCTTTGAGGGAAAAGAGAGAGGAGATCTAGATCTACATTTCCATCAATCCATCTCTCCTCTAAGTGAGGGGAACCCTTTCGATCTAGTTCTTGAAGTTCCATTTGTTGAGTTCTTCTTTATTCTTCCTCTCTTCTCCCCCCATAAGCATTAGTTGCTTTTGGTGGGATTTGAGAGTGAAGGATTTGAACACTTGTGCTCTTGCCATTGCTTTGTGCATCGATTTGTGCTCTCCACGAGGATTCGTGGAAGTTGAAAGGTTGTGAACTTGTTACTCTTGGGTCTTTGGACCCTACACGCCTTTGTGGTGGTTGAGACCTTTTGTGGTCACTTGTAGTTGTTCGAGAGCCGCCAATTCGGTTGTGGGTATGTGCCCCGGATCGTTATTGTAAAGGCTCCGGTTTCCACCTAGAAGGATTCCGATAGTGGAAGGTGAACCAATCCTTTGTGGTGCGGTTCATCGGATAATAGGGTGAGCCTTTGTGGCGTTGAGATCGACCTTTGTGGTGCCTCACAGCTCTCCAACGAGACGTACTCTCCTAAAAAGGAGGAACTCGGGAATACTTCCTCGTCTCCGCGTGACTCGGTTATTTCTATACCCGAGCTCTTTACTTATGTACATTACATTGTGATAGCCTTCGTGCTTGAAGTATTCTATCTTGCTACCACCTTGTTGCTTGCCTTGCTTAGCATAAGTTGTTGGTGCACATAGGTGAGACTAGTTTATTTAGGTTGTTGGCTTGTTAATTTAAACACCTAGTTTTATTCCGCAATAATCAAGCCTAAACCGGAAAAGTTTTAATTGCTTATTCACCCCCACTCTAGGCGACATCCTTGTCCTTTCAGAGATGGACAACAAAAAATAGCAAACTGAGAGGCGACAAGCCTCACCACAGCGAGAACTGCGTCGACGAGCGACTCTACCACTACACCATTGACATCGACGACGACGGTGGTCCAATCCGCGCCGCATAAGCGAGCACAATACAGAGGGTGCAGGGTTCACGACATCCAGGAGTATGACGCCGAGCCTCTACCCTGGAGAAGAGCCGTCGGACTATGGCCACCATGGCGGCCATATCCGGAATCACCGATGCAATTGACGGGAGCGGAGAGCGAGAGAGCAGGGCATAAGAGATAGGGGCTCACTACGGTGGGGGATGTGACTACGACTCTACGAGGCTCTCTGCCAGAGAAAAACCGCTAGACCGCGGTTAGCACGGTCGGAAATGGCAGATCGCCACCACAGCATCGCCGGAGCGGAGAGGGAGCATGGGAGAGAAATTTTGGGCCGAAAATCCCCTAGGCATGGTTTCCCAAATTCCCCAACCTTCCCGGTGTCGCTTACAAGTGGGCCCTACTACATCCTTATCCAACTAGACGAGAGACATGCGGCATGAGCGGTTGCGCGAAACGTGCGCCCCTAACTCCCTTACAAGTGGGGCCCCATATCACGAGACGTGTGAGACTGTTTCCACGCGCGAGACGTGCTCGATTCGCTCGCACTACAGAGCACGGGTGCAGCACAAGCACATTTGCACGTACGATGGGGTAAATGGGTAATTAATCCTCAACCGTGCAGCACATACAGGGTTCTCCGGCTGTTACAGTCCAGCAAACAGCTGTCAACCTGCTCGCCCGGCTTTGAACCACGGACGAGCTTGTGCTGTCATGCATGTGCAACGAGAGTGGTGAAGTGGAAACCCGCGGAGACAACAACGCAAAAGAGCTTTGTCAAAGCGTACCCTGTAGCACATGACCGATCGACTTTGGTGATTGCAAGGAAGTTATTTGTGATTTGGGTTCCAGTTCGCAACGAGCTGGCCAGCCGCGTTCGTCTCGATCGATTGGAATCCCTTCCTAGCTTCTTTGCTTTTACCATGCATGCATGTACGTACATTCTTGTTAGCTGGAGAAGAGAGACCCGACCAGTCCACCGTTCGTTAGCTAGCAGCAGTTGTTTGGGTTTATTTATATTTGGAGAAGACTCAGGGCTGAACCGCTATGCTTGTCCAGCTGCGTCCATGGAGGAGCACGCTTACGCTAAGAGAAAGATAAGCGGGACCCGGCATTCTCCCCCTTCCTCCCCAGCTCCTGCTTTGAGAGTCGTGCGGATAAGGCCGGGCTGCTCCCGAGCCCCTCTCGCCGAAGTAGCCGGCGGATGGCGGCGGAGGGCTGGCGCCGGAGTAGTTTTAGGGTTATGTAGTTGTAGTTTTGGCTTTTCGCCAGTAGTGGGCGCTTTGCCTGGAAGTGAGGCTCGAGATCGGGGCCGGATCTCAGCTCTAGGGTTCATCGTCGCCATCCTCTTGCTCCTCTGGTTGGAGCTCTGGATGGTGGCGGCGGCCACCACTTCCTCAAATAAGGGCCTTCTTCTCAGGCGCTTCGAGGTGGAGGGAGTCGATGCTGTGAAGCTGCTTCTGGCCGGCCGTGGCGGCGAGGAGGAGCGGCTATGCGGTGACTGCTTTCCTTCATGGAGCTTGGTGGCTAGCTCGGCCACCCCCTTTTTGGCCTGCCGTGGAGGCGAGGGGAAGGGGTGGTGCTGGACCTGCTTGCCATCTCCATTGAGGCGTCGCCATGGGCGCTGCCACCACCGACGAGGCGACCTCGCGAGTTCCTTTATCCTCTTGACTGGCCATGGAGGTCAGAGAGAGGAAAGTGGGACTAGTGCGGTAGCTGTTGTTCGGCGGTGGCATCGAGGGTTCCTGGGGTCTGCACCCTCTGCAGCACCTTCCAAGCGACGGCGAGGTTGCGCCGCCGCTATCCTTGGTCACAGGAGTGGCCCTGCTGCGCTCGGCCTGCGTGGCTTGAGCATGTTCTTCCTCCTGCAGTGGAGGATCTTTATGGATCTCGGCGTGGCGGATCACGCCGCTGCTTCACCAAGTGGTTTCGTCCCCGGTGGGTGCAGCGAGGTCAACGACCGTCGGCGGAGAAGATGGACTTGATCGCGTTTGGCGATCTTCTGTAGGGTGCTATCTGCAAAATTTAGGGGCCTATGTGCGATTTTCTTCCTCTTGGGGTCCTTTCTGTAAAATGTATGCACCACCGCTGAATGAATGCAGCCTCTAGGTCCTTCGGGGCCTCCGCTTGTTCAAAAAAAAAAGAGAAAGATAAGCAGAATCAACTGCTTCCGCGTAGGCAGCATGCGTACACACACCCAGTGGCAGTTCCGCGAATACCACGCGACGGCATGGGCGATACCGCAACAGCTGTAGCTCGTCACCTACATGCTGCATGCCGAGCTGAACTTTCATGGCTTCCATCATGCGCCGGTTCCCTACAGGCGGGTCCAGGTGGGATGGGGACAATCCCAACTGGGAGGAAAAGAGACAGTGTATTTGTCATCGACCAACAGGGAAGTACGCCTTCTAATAGGCAGAAGCGTAAGATGGAGAGAAGACGTCTTCGGCCAGCTAGGATTGCTGGGCCCGAATGGACCAGCTAAGGACCAATCAGAGCAAAGATGGTTGCTGTCCATGGCGCTGACGTGTACCAGACGAAGACGTTGCCAACTACTTAGATGATTCGCGTGTATTGTGTGAGGTTGTCGATTGACCACGAACCGAAGCTATCTTCTTCCTCTGTTACTTTTCCTCTCTCTGTTCTTCTCTTGCTTCTATCCCGAACTCTAATTCCTCTCTTGTAATCGAACCTCTGTATGAGAATCCGGTACCCGAGATAGTATATGGGAGAGTATATCTAGTAGACACATAACAATTGATATCAGTTTGCCTCGGATCCTGATTGCCGCTGTAAAATTCCTCGATCTGAGAGAGTAATTCCAATTCGACGGGCGCAGATCACCGCGAGGTGGTCGGCACAAAGTTTCCGCGAGGGACGCCTTCGATTGGTCGCTCGATTTGGGTTTGGGAGCAGGTTCCGCTCTGGATCGACCGCATCAAACGCGGTGGACGACCTCCGAGAGGATCGACAAGCTGGGATCAGAAATGGAGGCGATCCAGCAGATGATCGAGTCTCTGTCGAAGAATCTGAAATCTGGACTCAGTGCAGTGGAGAACAAGTTGGAGAGTACACAGGCGTCTGTGGATGCAACTGCTCGCTCCCTCAACACTCTGGATGACTGGCGCAGTGGAATCGATACTCAGGTGTCTGATCTAAGCGCGTCCATGGGGGAATTGCGCAAGCACGTTGATCGTATAGCCGTCGGAGTCGGTTTGAGCGCACTGGGGCCAGCACCTCCGCCAGGTCCCGGTACAGCTTCGCCGTCGGCGACACCACAAGGCGCTGCAGTTTCAGCGTCGTCGCGGGCGGAAAACTCCAGGCCAGATGGCCACCGTCTACAACTCGACCTCCGGGGGCAGGCAGTTGGGAAATCCAACTTCTCTCTGTCTACCCCGGGCACAGGTACTGTCGAAGGCTCTGAATCCATGGCTCTCGTACCTCTGCATGATAATACTGCTGTCACAGTTCAGAAAACTACTGGTCCTCATCCTCCGGCTGCGGAATTTCCGCGGTTCGAAGGGGGTAACCCTAGAATTTGGCAGAAGGCCTGTGAAAAGTATTTCGTCTCTTCTCTGTTGATCGTAGCTATTGGGTAGAATATGCCACGATGCATTTCTCTGGCAACGCTGCCTTGTGGTTGCAGCGTGTAGAGGATAAATTGCCTACCTTAACCTGGGAAAATTTGTGTGACATTATTAGCAAACAGTTTGATCGAGGTCAATATCAATTGCTGTATCGTCAATCCTTTAAACTAAAATAGGAAGGAACTATCATAGACTATGTAGAAAGATTTGATACTCTCATGCATCACATGTTAGCTTACAAACCAGACCTAGATCCTACATTCTTTACCACTAGGTTCATTGAAGGGTTAGCTCGTGATATCAAAGCTGTTCTTATGATTCAACATCCAGAAGATCTCGAAACTGCTGTGGCTTTGGCTCTATTGCAGGAGGAGATTGAAGAGGAGTTACCCCAGAAGCAAATTAAACCCGGAATTGCTCGTACTCATCTACGAAGCAATTTTTCGGATCCAACTGTCAATAGCCGTGTTGGTGCTTCTACTGATGATAAGCATGCTACCTTGGGTTCGAATATTGCAGCCCTGAAGAATTATCGAAGAGCCAAGGGGTTGTGTTTCACTTGTGGTGATAAGTGCGGGCCGACACACAAATGTGCTACCACTGTGCCTCTGCATGTTGTGGAAGAGTTGCTGGCCATGCTACACATCAGTGAAACTGACAGTGATAGTGGAAATTCAGACAAGGAAGTTTTTCACGATGCTAAGGCAGATCATAATGAAGTCATCTATTCAATTAGCAAGCAAGCAATGACAGGAACTGAAGCACCGAGATCAATGAGGTTATTGGGTTCAATACAAGGGCATGATGTGTTGATACTAATTGACTTTGGTTCGTCCAATAATTTCATCAGTGCTCATATGGCTGATCAGCTGTCCGGTATGCAAAAACTATCCAGTCCTATCAAAGTGAAGGTGGCTGGTGGTGGTATACTGCAAGGAACGGCAGAAATTCCGCACTGTCAAAGGAAATGTCAGGGTAACACGTTTGTCACTTCTCTCAAAGTGTTGCCATTGACTTCATATGATGTAATTTTGTGAATGCAGTGGTTAGAACAGTTTGGATTAATGACAACGCACTGGGCTGAAAGGTGGTTCGAGTTTGAATGGCAAGGAAAGATGTGCAGATTGCAGGGGATTTGTCCTGACACTACTACCTGAAACAACATCAGTGGTTCGCAACTGTTTGAATTGCAGAAACAAAATTCAATTCAGTATCTGGTTCAGCTGTATGAAGTGGAAGAAAACAGTCAGCAAGCAACTGTGCCTCAGATTATTGCTATGCTGTTGGATACTTACATGGAATTGTTTGACACACCAAAAGGATTGCCTCCTCGAAGGGATTGTGATCACAAAATTCCACTGTTGTCTGGAGCAAGCCCAGTCAATCTAAGGCCGTACAGATTCAGTCCAATGCAAAAGAATGAGATTGAAAAGTAAATCAAGGAAATGTTGCAGCAAGGAGTGATACAAACAAGCTCTAGCCCTTTTGCTTCTCCGATTTTGTTAGTTGGCAAGAAGGATCTGTCCTGGAGATTGGTGGGAGATTTTCGACATTTAAATGCTATAACAATCAAGAACAAGTATCCCTTGCCAGTGATCGATGAGTTGCTAGATGAACTGGCAGGAGCTAAATGGTTCACTAGCTTGGATTTGCGTTCCGGCTATCACCAAATCCGTATGGCTGAGGAAGATATTCATAAAACAGCCTTCCAAACTCATCATGGACATTTTGAATATAAGGTGATGCCGTATGGAGTCACTAGTGGACCAGCTACTTTCCAAGGAGTGATGAATACTATTCTGGAGCCAGCCTTGAGAAAGTTTGTTTTAGTGTTTGTCGATGATATCTTGGTCTACAGTAAAACGCTGGAGGAGCATGCTAAACAGCTGGAGCAAGTCTTTGCCATATTAGCAAAGAATGAATTGAAGGTTAAGAAGTCCAAATGCACCTTTGCTCGGCAACAGATTTTGTACCTGGGTGAAAGGGCATGACACCCCCATGTGTGGTTTTGGTAATTAATGACAATCTCTATGGACTAATGGTTGCATTGAGTTGTACTTGTAGTGTTTGTCTATAGACCATGCTTGAACTCCATATGTTGGATTCAAGGTTGATGCTATGAATATATTGATATAATCAGGGGCGGCGCCACCAGGGGGGCGAGGTGGGGCGGCCGCCCCCCTCAGCTCGGGGGATTTTTTTCAGTATATGTACGCAGTATGCTGCTGCCATGTATACCGTATACGGAAGAGATTAAAAAAAGAAAAAAAGAAAGAACGGGGACGCTGGAGTGGACCCTGTCGCACACGGTCGCGAGTCGCGACCCAGTTTTCCATCCCCAATCTCGCCCTGCTCGCTCTGACTCTGGCACTCTCAATCCCCAATCTCGCTCTGTTTTGTAGTTTTGATCGCGAGTCGCGACCGTAAACCTGCCACATTGATTAAGAGTCAATACACTAGTTTAATAGTTTTGATCTGTTTTGTTGTTATTTTTGTTGTAGATTTGATAAACATGAAGAGAGGCAGTGGCCATATTGAGGCGCTTTTCGGCAAATATGAAGCAAAGAAATTTGCTTCTTCTGAATCCCATCAGTTGTGGTTGATTTGCAAGCTGAAGGCACTCCAAGAAGTGGACTTTTGTTACCTTCAAACATAGCTGGTGAGCTATAATATTGTGAGACTTCGACTTATTTACATTGTTCTTTCCGTACAATTGCGGATTACACGTGTTGTCAAAAAAAAAAAAAATTCCCCGGTGGCACACCCTTTGATAATTTCCTAGCTCCGCCACTGTTCGCCCCCCCTCGTCTCAATTCCTGGCTCCGCCACTGGATATAATGAAGTATTTGGCATCAAGATCATCGAGTTGAGGATATTGCTAGTATGTCTTGAAGAAAAGGATTGTGATCATTCATGGTTAACTTCAAGACATCATCTATTAAAAAGAAAAGAAAAGATACAAGGTTGATCAAGATATTGATCAACACACAAAGCTACAAGATGTACCAAGTGGGATCATGCATCTCTTGGTATGGTAAGAAATTGTCCATATAGCTTTTGTGAACTAACCCATGATATGTGTGTAGCATTTCTATGTGTGGTTAGGTATCTTTCTATGGGCTTGCATCAAATGAAGATTTCATATAGCCTATGAACGATGACGTCAAGTGGTGATCGTCATCAATGTTGAGAAGCGCAAGTTCAAGAGGAGCATCTCGAAGAAATCCTAGGCTTGAAGCTTGCCACCCATTTAGAGATAATGTTCATGTGAAGATGTGCCTAAGAGAGGCTCTCCATAATGGAGTATGGGGGAGCAATGTTTTCACCAAGCGAAGTGCAATCAAGAAAGGTGGTCCACTTGAAGAGATCAAGATCGACGTCATCTAGCTCAAGTGGAATGCGCAAGGCAAAGGTATGATGTTGATAGGGTTTCTATTTTACCGGTCTCATGATGTAGTTGGGAGACCGGGTTATAGGATAGATACCGTACTATCAAGAGGGGCTCTCAATTGAGCTTTAGCGTATCAGTTGGAGAGAGCTCAAACCTTTGCATACTTGCCTTCATCATCATTCTTGGTTCTTATTTGGATTTTCTCTGTGTGGGTTTTTGGTGCTTGTTGTGATCTTCATGACAAGCCCAAGTTCTCCGAAAACGGATTTCGTATGGAAAACTTGTTGCGTTTTCGGGCTGGAAATATTATCGGTTTATCCGTGAGGAAAGTTCCACACCTTCCCATGTGTGTCAACTTAACTCTTTTATGGAAAGCTCTTGTCGTTACCTTTCAAACAAAATTGGTTTCACCTGTTTTGGAGTTCGAATGAGAAAGTTATTGCACTTCAGGTTTTGCTGTTTCTGTCTGTTTTGCTCAAGCAGGGGAATCGGATTATCCGGTCCCACTGACTCGGATTATCCGATTCTCAAGATTGCTCGAATTCGGCTAAGAACATTAAAGCAACCAGTTTTCTGGCGTACTGAAGTTTTCCGGAATATCCGAAACGGTCTGAATCGGACTATCCGACAGTGTCGGATTATCCGATACTCACTTGTGTCGGAATATCCGATTCTCAGGGTTTGCTCGAATTCGGCTAAGGACTTTAAAAGCAACCAGTTCTGGGGAGTACTGAAGTTTTCCAGAATATCCGATTCTAGCTGATTCGGATTATCCGGTGGAATCGGATTATCCGATTCCTACTTATATCGGATTATCCGATTCACCTGTCTGCAACGGCTATTTTTCTGGGCGGGGTATAAATGCCCCTCCACCTACCTCCAGCCAGCACAACTCTTGCAGCTCGTGTTCTCCCACATTGTTGACCTTCTTGAGCTTTGCTAACTCTCTATTCCTCCATGATTCTTGCTTCTAATTAGTGGGAAAAGAGAGAGGAGATCTGGATCTACCATTCCACCAATCAATCTCTCCTCTAAGTGAGGGGAAGCTTTTGGATCTAGATCTTGGAGGGATTTTGTGTTCTTCCTTGTTCTTCCTCTCTTCTCCCCCCGATAGCATTAGTTGCTTTGGTGGGATTTGAGAGTGAAGGATTTTGAGCACTTCTTGTGTTCTTGCCCATTGCATCGGTTGCATCGGTTTGAGTTCTCCACGGTGATACGTGGAAATCGAAGTTGAGAAGCTTGTTTCTCTTGGGTACTTGGGGTGCCCTAGAGCTTGTCCTCTTGGGTACTTGGAGTGCCCTAGACGGTCCTTATTGATCTCGGAGTTTTGGTGGCTCGCGGGATAGTTGGGAGCCTCCAATTAAGTTGTGGAGTTGTGCCCCAACCTTGTGATTCTTGTGGCTTTGGGAGCCGCGGGAATTCGGTGAGAGCCTCTAATTAAGTTGTGGAGTGTGCCTCATCCTTGTACGGGTTCGGTGACCACCCTCGAGTGTCCCATAGTGGTTCGTGGTACTCTACATTGGTAGAGGCACGAAGGAGATTACGGTGTGCCATTTGACGGCTATTCGGGGATCACTTTGTGACTCCGCACCGCTCCAACGGAGACGTAGCTTCCATTGGGAAGTGAACTTCGGGATAAAACATCGTCTCCAAGTGCCTCGGTATTTCTATACCCGAGCTTCTTACTTATGCAATTTACTTTGTGATAGCCATCGAGCTTGAACTAATATATCTTGCTATCACATAGTTGCGTATCTTGATTAGCATAAGTTGTTGGTGCACATAGGTAAACCTAGCTTTGTTTAGGTTTTGTGCTTGATAAATTAACCACTAGTTTTATTCCGCATTTATTCAAGCCTAAACCGTAAAGAATTTTAAATCGCCTATTCACCCCCCCCCCCCCCCTCTAGGCCACATCCGTGTCCTTTCACTGGGTCATGTGATCAGTGCAGATGGAGTGTCGACTGACAAGAAGAAAATTGAACCAATACTGAACTGGAAACAACCTACAAATGTTCAGGAATTGCGTCGAGTACTGGGCATGACTGGATACTATCAAAAATTCATCAAGGGTTACGGTGTAATCAGTAAGGCATTGACAGACCTGTTAAAAAAGGGAGTTCCTTATGTGTGGACATCTGAAACAGAGGCTTCATTCCAAGCCCTGAAAACAGCGTTAATGACATCGCCAGTGCTAGCACTACCTGATTTTCCAAAACATTTACCATTGAGACTGATGCGTGTAGCAAAGGAATTGGAGCAGTGTTAATGCAACAAGATCATCCTATTGCCTTCCTGAGCAAAGCTTTAGGTCCTAAGTACAGAGGGCTATCTACATATGAGAAAGAATGTCTGGCAATTCTCATGGCAGTGGAAAAATGGCGGCCGTACTTACAGCATGCGGAATTCATTATCAAAACAGACCAAAGAAGCTTGATTCATCTGGATGACAAGAGATTGACTACACAATGGCAGCACAAGGCATACACTAAACTCTTGGGATTGCAATATCGCATTGTATACAAGAAGGGTGTTGACAACCGAGTAGCAGATGCTCTGTCACGCCATATTCATGAAGACACAGAACAAATGTTGACTGTGTCTCAGAGTACTCCCATGTGGTTAGATGCAGTCGTGCAAGGTTATGATTCAGATGTTGCTGCTAAGGAGAAATTGGAACAACTGGCAGTAAATTCCAAGGTTGGCAGTTATACTTTGCACAAAGGTTTGATCAGACACAAAGGTCGTGTGTGGATTGGTAATAATACTCAAGTGCAACAAGATGTGATCAAGGCATTGCATTCTAGTGTCATTGGTGGTCATTCAGGTTTTCATGCAACATATAATAGAATCAAACATCTGTTCTCTTGGCCTGGGCAGAAGAAGCAAATTAAAGATTTCGTTGCTGCATGTTCAGTATGTCAGCGTGCCAAAACTGAACGAGTCCCTTATCCTAGTTTATTGGAACCATTGGCAGTGCCTAAGCGAGGCTGGCAGGTTATTTCATTGGATTTCATCACTGGATTACCATTGTCAGCGGGAGTTAGCTGTATCCTAGTAGTGGTGGATACTTTCTCTACGTATGCACACTTCCTGCCGTTGGCACATCCATTCACTGCTTATTCTGTTGCCATGTTGCTGATGAAAGATGTTTATAGACTGCACAGCATGCCTGAAGCTATTGTATCTGACAGAGATCCGGTTTTTACTAGCACCATGTGAAAGGAGTTGCATAGACTAACTCAAACTGAGCTTAAAATGAGCTCTGCTCATCATCCTAAAACAGATGGGCAGACGGAAAGGGTCAATCACTGTTTAGAAGGCTTCCTCAGATGCTTTGTTGGATCCTGTCAAAAGAAGTGGGTACAGTGGATTCCATTGGCGGAATTTTGGTATAATACTACCGTTCATTCCACATTGGGCAAAACTCCGTTTGAGGTGTTGTATGGGCATGCACCAAGACATTTTGGTGTTGATGTTGTTTAATCTTGTCCAGTTCCTGACTTGAAGGAGTGGTTATTACAACAGCGAGAACAAATGATTCAGTTGCTCCGTCAACATCTACTCCGGCAGCAACAACGGATGAAAGCGCAAACGGACAAACATCGCACTGAGCGAGTATTTGAGATTGGAGACAAGGTATACCTGAAGTTGTAACCATATATACAAACTTCTGTCGCTGTACAAGGAAATCGCAAGTTGGCATTTCGGTTTTATGGGCCTTATGAAGTGCTGGAGAGGATTGGTCAAGTGGCATACAGACTGAAGTTGCCACAAGGGAGCAAGATTCACCCAGTAATTCATGTTTCTCAACTCAAGAAGGCAGTGGGTGCTAATGTACAAGTAGCTATCAACTTGCCAGATGATTCAGTTTCTGAGCCGCAGCCTGACAAGATTATGGAGAAGAAATGGATCCGCGAAGGAGCATCATCACATTGTCAGGTGCACATTCGTTGGTCTGGTTTGCCTGACACTCTGGCTACTTGGGAAAATTTGGCAGAAATGCAAAAGAAGTTTCCGAATTCATCAGCTTGGGGACAAGCTGGGTTTCAAGGGGAGGGGAATGTCATGGACCAACAGGGAAGTACGCCTTCTAATAGGCAGAAGCGTAAGATGGAGAGAAGACGTCTTCGGCCAGCTAGGATTGCTGGGCCCGAATGGACCAGCTAAGGACCAATCAGAGCAAAGATGGTTGCTGTCCATGGCGCTGACGTGTACCAGACGAAGACGTTGCCAACTACTTAGATGGTTCGCGTGTATTGTGTGAGGTTGTCGATTGACCATGAACCAAAGCTATCTTCTTCCCCTGTTACTTTTCCTCTCTCTGTTCTTCTCTTGCTTCTATCCCGAACTCTAATTCCTCTCTTGTAATCGAACCTCTGTATGAGAATCCTGTACCCGAGATAGTATCTAGGAGAGTATATCTAGTAGACACATAACAGTATTATTATCGAGTCAAGATGCAGTGACCAAAGAGAGTCCGATACGGGCAGCACACCATCGCCAGCTGGCCCGACGCCGCCTTCAACCAGGCCTGAACCCTAAAACTTAACTCCCCAGCGCGGCCAGGTCACGTACTCTCCCTCTGTTTACAATTAGTTTGTGTTCTGAGTTTAGTCAAAGTCAAACTTTGTAAAGTTTGACCAGTAAAAAATATAATATTTACAATTTTTTAAACTTTATTAGAATCTTCACAAGATATATATTTCATATTATAGATGTTCATATATTTCGTATATACTTGGTCAAAGTTTTAAAAAAATGACTTTGAAAAAAACTAGAATGCGAACTAAATAAAAACGGGGAGTATTTATCCACCATTAAGTGGTTCATTGACCTATCTGTAATTTTTATTACCTTTTGGATCTTATGTACTATGGTGGATGATTAATAGATCGGTGGACTTTTTCGAAAAAAAACTAGCGCTTTTCGTCCATGGCGAGCCCGGCGGACCCGATCGATCTGCTCGATCCTTGCATGCAACTACCAGCTCCATACTTAATCACCGGGTACGCGCACGCTGTATAGCTAGAAACGTGAGATAAAAAATGCAGACAGCAACGTACTGATTCCGGTGCGTGTACGTTAAGGAGTTCGCTTTTAACTACTGAAGAAA
Source organism: Poa pratensis (assembly GCA_947311845.1). Classification (NCBI taxonomy): domain Eukaryota; kingdom Viridiplantae; phylum Streptophyta; class Magnoliopsida; order Poales; family Poaceae; genus Poa; species Poa pratensis. The sequence goes on from CAMZMU010000020.1 coordinate 84,103,188, forward strand.
AGCAGCGGTAGAGGCGCCATCGCCTACCACCCGTGGAATAACATATCTATCTGGTCGCGGTGCAAGTTGCTTGTTTCAAGGGGCACGGTCACAAGATATAGACCGATCGATCGGCACTGGCGGAGGCAGGGGGGGACCAGCAGGGGCCTTGGCCCCCCCTGAGATTTCATATTTCTGCCTAGGTCCCTGCTCTCATATGCTAGATGCAGCGTATTTTTCCGTATTTTTCCGTTCTGGCCCCCCTTATACCGATATTTCCCGTTTTGGCCCCCCTGATAGATTTTTTCTGGCTCCGCCCCTGTCGATCGGTAGTGGCAAGCAGCTAGCGCAAGCACAGGTACTGTGCGCGAGCGACGGGAGCCACCCACGCAAATTGCAAATGCACGAGCATAGATCAAGATGGATTGATAGAAAAGGTCTCGCCGGCCGTGTCGTTTTCCTCGTACCGAATTGGGCTTTGCTTCGCCCACACTCCTTGCTGCTAGCTATCATGCTGCTTCCCTCCGAAGGTATATACTCCCTCCGTTTTTTAATATAAGATGTTTTAGGTGGTACACATGTTGTCTATATGCACACTAAAATGAGTGAACATGCACACAAAAATGTGTCTACATACATTTGTGTGCATGTGCATGTGGACAAAAGCTAAAACATCTTATATTAAAAAACGGAGGGAGTATATATGTACGACCACAGATACAAAACCAGGACGAAATTCACAAGAAACTACTCCCTCCGTTCCAAATTAATTGACTTCCATTTATCCAAATGTGAATGTATTTATACTTGTAACATGTCTAGATACATCCACATGTGGGTAAAAGAAAATCAATTAATTTGGAACGGAGGGAGTAACAAATTAGCGCGTAGTAGAATACCTCGTACCGAATTGCTGGTTGCTAGCTATCCTGCCTGCTTCTCTACCAAGGTACCACCATGTATGCAAGAGGGAATCAGGGAAATACAGAAGCAACTTAATTAGCGCGTAGCAGATCGAACACTCTTAGCTCTGACTCTCGAGATCCAATGATCCTTTCATTAAAAATATTAAAATATCATATTTATAGGACTCGGATCAACGGTGTTTTTTTTTTTGTTCATAATACGAAATATCTGAATTTAATATTTTACACGTTTATCAGATACACTCATGCACCATTACTAATACATCCAGGTTTTTTTTTTCAAATCTTGGGAAGTTAGTAAATGTAATCTTTTTTAAGTCAGCAGAATAATGGAGTCCGGGAGCCAGAAATCTCTAATTACTAACTATGTTAAGGACGCCGAGAATGCCGGCCTGAGAGCGCCCCGCGGCACTGTAGTACTGTAGCTAACACTATAGCTATCTACAGTACCGCGGTGGGCCCCACCTGTCAGCCTCATGTCACCCCGGCATTTTTCCAAAAACGACAAGCAAGCCCATAAATTGCCCCACAAACCTCCACTTTCCCGAAGGCAGGGACCTAAACGTAATTTCGGATAAACCAGTGACCCCGCTGGAAAAAAACACAGAGCCCCCTTCCTCCTTCTCTCTCCCCGCACGAGCCGGAGTTCGCCGCCGGCCGCCGCGCTCGATGCCGCCGCTCCGGTCCTTCCCGCACGAATCCGACCGCTCTCCGAGCTCCGCCGTCGTCGCTTCTCCTCCCTCGCCGAGATCCGCCTGCCGAAACGACGCGTCGTCGCCGGAATCGCCCCCGCCGTGCGACTACTCCGTCCGCCGCGTCTGCACTCCGCCGCGGCTGCTCAGGCGACGCAGAAGAGGCGGCGCCGCCGTCCGCGTGCAGCCCGGCTCCGCGCGCGTACGCGGCGCCCATGCGCGCGCCCCAGAACGCGGTGGCGCGGCCTCGCCGTCTTCGTCGCCGCCGCGGCAATGTCAACCCTAGCCATTGCTGACGTCGTGATGATGTCAGCAATGGCCCCACTGTCAGATTTCTTTCTTTTTTTAGCATAAAAATCCAGAAAATAAAAAATAGCTTACATGTGGGCCCTAAAAATTAATACAATTTTCAGAAAATGAATTTTTTTACAAACTCAACAAATTTAAATCTATCCATCGGGAAAAAAAATATCACAAAAAAAATTGCTCACTGCTTATGGCATATGACCGAATTTCAAATTTTAATATTTTCAACTTTCAAACACCTTTCAAATCTTACCATTTTATTAAGTAAAACAATCCAAAACTAAATAACTTCCCAGACTGAACTATTTTAAAAATCTGAACAATTTTAAACCTTAACCTTTTTTTGCATTTCAATAGATTTCAAACCTAAACGATTTTTGAATGTATACATTCTCAAATTTAAATTTTACCACACATCCGCGACGTACAAATTTGAATATTTTATAAATTTAAAAGCCTTCCAAACCTAGCCATTTTATAAAACATATCGATAATATCATTCAGTATGACAAACACAACAAAAAAAATCCCGTACAAAACATCTCATTTAAATACAGTTTGATAAATCGTTTTAATACAACTATCCATTTATATCATGGGATTTAAAAAACCAAAATAAGCATACCACAAATGTAAATATTGAGACATAGATGTTTCAAACTTATTTTTCAACCAAATAGAATTGAATCAAAAAACGAAATTTCAAATGAAGCATGCTTTCACAAATTTAAGACACTTTATAGATATTGTTTTAGGGTATTTAAACAATTTCCAAAAACTACTAAATGCTGCAAAATCAGTAACTTCGACTATATCCACCGACGTAATATGGAAAATATATCAACATGGTCACAAAAAATAAATGCTGACTACTTACTGCATATAATCAAATTTCAATTTTGGATATTTTAAACTTTTAAATGTCTTCCAAATCTGATCATCTTACAAACGGAAAAAAATCTGAAAAACTTCCCAATTTGAACGAATTTCGAAATCTGAACAATTTTTAACCACGAGCTTTGTTCGCATTCGAACAATTTCCAAATCTACACACTTCTAAAACGTGGACATTTTCCAAATTTCAGTTTTACCGCTACAACACGACAAACAAATTTGAATATTTCAAAATTTCAGCCGCCTTTCAAATCTAACCATTTTACTAACATGAGAAGAATTCAATTCTAAATAACTTTCCAATTGGACTAATTTTCAAAATCTAAACAGTTTTCAAACATAAGCTCTCTTTGCATTCCAACAATTTTCAAATCTACACAATTTTTAAAAATCGACATTTCCAAATTTGAATTTCACCACACGGGTGCGGCGTGACGCTGCGCCAAATTTACCTAGTATGTACCGAAAATGCATTTTGGTGCCCGAGCACACATGCACCGGATATCTTGCTCGTACATTCCAATCGAGATTCGTGTCCACTGCAAGGTTCAGATTTTTCTACCCGTGGTAAAACCTGTCCCATCATCGATCTTGAGGCCGTGGCAAAGGGAAAAGGGGATTCCTTTGCTCTGCTCCGCTGCCTCCGAGCTGAGGATGAGGGAGGAGGAGGAGCCCAGCTGGGTCGCGCGCTTCGACGAGGACCTGCCGGCGCCCGACGAGCTCATGCCGCTCTCGCAGTCGCTCATCACGCGCGACCTCGCCGCCGCCTTCGACATCCCCACGCACGGGGCCGTCCTGGCCGGCGCCGCCGGGATGGACGGCCCAGAGATGAACGGCGGCGGGGCGTCCTCGGCGGCCTGGTCCAGCGGCAACGGCGGCAGAGGCGACAACGTGGCGAAGTCGAGGACCTTGCCGAAGATCCTGAACATCTCGACGGCGTAGATCCTGTCCTGGCCGGCGGCGAAGGCGGCGTTGGGGTCCGGGTGCGAGGACGCCTCGACCCACTGGGGGAGGCGACGACCCTGGCGACGCTCCCGGACGACGTGTTGGAGATGGTGTTGAGCCGGCTCCCGCTCGCCTCGCTCCTGGCGGCGCGCTGCGCGTGCCGGCGGTGGAGGGACCTCACCGTCGCGCCTCAGCTCCTGCGCCTGCGCCGCGAGGGCCCGCGCGCGGCCAGCACGCCGCGACTATGGCCGTCCGCCCGTCAACAGAGCGGACCGCGGCTGCGGCCGGGCCAGCGGCGCATGTGGCGACGCATACGTCGCGGAGGCGGAAGTCAAAGCTGTTGCTCTTGTACTCGTCGCCGTGCGCGCGCATGTGCATGCGCAGGTTGGCGTCTCGCTTGAACCCCTTGCCGCACACCTGGCAGTAGTGCGTGTACTTGGCTAGCAGCTCCGCCGCGTCCAGCTCGATGATGATCGTATCCATTACCGTCGTTGCCTGCGTAGACGACGACACGGCCGCCTCCATCGTGGACTTGCCGTGGAGGTCGTAGTAGCTGTTGTCATGGCCGCCGCCATGGTGCTGCGGCTGCCACTGGTGCATCGCTGTGTCCATGGCCTGCTGGACGCTGGATCCTGCGCCGGCGTTGACATCCGATATGGCGCCGTTCTTGGCATGCGAGCCGACGACGCCCTGCTGCGCGAGCGCCGCGTTATTAACGGATATCACCGACGCACCGAGGCCGCCGCCCAGGTGCTGGAAGGCGTACAGCATCGAGGACGCGGCGGCGATGATCTCCTGGATGATGGAGCTGGCACCGGGAGCCACGGCCCGTGCTTGGGGTGTTTGAGATGTCCGGCAGCCGCAGCGTCGTCCACGCCCGCGCGGAGAAGCATGTCCGGCGGGCCAATGGCAAGTTCCGGCTGGGCGGCACCTCCGCCATGTACGAGGACCCGCACCGGCTCTCGCTCCGGCGGCTCCGCCTCCGGGACGTGCTGAGCGAGGACACCGATTCCACTATCCGGGCGGCTCACGGTCACAGCAAGGTTGCCGAACGAGAAGAGAAGCCAGCTCAGGCAAGGCAGGCCCTCATCGCCGTCGGTGGCCGCGGGCCGTGGGACGAGCCCCTGTTTGACCCCATCCAGAAACCGTGAGAAAAGTCGTTGTTACTCTCCGTCGGTTTCGGTCCAAAGTTACCGCACCTCAAATGGTTTTTACTCTGTCCATGCACATGACGACAGAGGACAGGTACACAATCTCAACGAGACACCCACGGCCCAGATTTCGGGACTAGGTGTGCCCGGGCACCAAATCGGCCTTCTCTGTATGTACGAAGTACTAGCTAAATAAGCATCGATCTGGTTCAGTTGGCGCTCTGTCAAACAATACCCAATTGAACTATTCAGATGACAGTGCCGGACAGTTAGCCTCGTGGGACGTGGGACCCACCATCAGCCATAGGCACTCAAGTGACCTGGGCATCTTTCTACAACCCTTGGATCAATCAGAATATGCATGCAATGTGCCCTACGCGTCTTTCTACAACGTACAGTAGTACCTACAGCCAGCCAGCTAAGCTAAGCTACACTAGGTTAGCATTAGTCAAAGTCTCCGGACCGGTGGTGGATTAGTATACACGTAACTACACTCGACTTGTTTGGTTCGATCTCGATCCTCGCCGGCCGCTGGCTACTCGGCAATGGCGCCGAGGTCCGGCACGAAGTCCCTCCCCAGGCTGGGGGTCCTCCGCAAGCGCCGCCGGGGCCCCTTCCCCCCGCCGCACCTCGCCGGGGCGGCGGCGGCCGAATCGGGGAACACGAGCGGTCCATCGTGGTCGCCCACCAGCGCGGCGCTGGCTCGTATGGCGAGCGCGGCCATCTCCTCGGCCTGCAGCGGCCGCCGCCGCATCGCCGCGGGGAGCACGAAGTAGAGCTGCCCGGGCTGCAGCTCCTCGTCGGACGCCACGGCCGCCACGGCGCCGCCGAGCTCCAGCCCGTCGGCGCTGCACAGGAAGCGCGCGCCCGCGCCACCGGGGAAGCGCTGCAGCTCGCCGTCCGCGAGCACCACCCGCGCCGCCGTCGCCTCACCCACGGTGGTGCTCCCCGTCACCGACGCCACCGCCGTCGCCTCGCACGAGTTGCACGCGCCCATGGTAAAAATGGAGTAAATCGATATCAAAGGTTGATCCTTGGCGCGGACGGAGATCGAGGTGGAGAGCTGGTCTGGCAGGCTCGAGCTGCGCGCGCACGGCGGTGGTTGAGTGGGGAGGAGCGAGCCGTGCGCCGCGGGTATATATAGAGGTGAGGCGAGGCTCTGAGGTGGCGGGTCGGGTAGTGTGGTGTACTGGTGTCGCGGTGACAGGAGGATGCCAACCTGGAGGTTGTTGAGGACAGCTTGCACTATGGTCTATGGTACGCGCGCGTAAATGTGTGCTACTGTGCAACGTCCTAGCTATATAGGGGCGTCTCGTCTGGTACTCACTCTCCTCCTATAGGGTGGGTGCTGGCATCACTAGCTCTCTGCATGCATGGCACACTGTCATCACGGAGGGCCCACGGTTCAGTGCATGCTGATGTGTCCATACGAGCTCCTGTGCACTTGGTGAACTACTGCTGATCCGTGTGACTGTGTGCAGGTAAAACCGTAAATTCGAGTCGATCACTGCATGTCAAATGTATGTAGACATATTTTAGTATGTGCGTCCACTTACTTTAGTATGTATCTAAACAATATGTGCAACCCCTAAAACATCTATACTAAAAAACAGACGAAGTAGTATATTTGACCGCTCCTATCCATCCATACGGATGGCGATCTCCGCGTTTCCTCCTGGAATATATTAAAAAATGGAGGAGGTAGTATATGCTACGAATACGTACGATGGATTTGGACCCGATCGACTAATTAGTCTCCTCAACAGCTAGCGACGTACGCTCTTGGTCCTACTGTGCTCATCTCATCCGGACCCGTCTTGAATCGAATTTGTTGGACCTATAGTTGAGCACATCAGTGATCAGTCATAAGTGTGCACTAGTTGAATTGGCGCGGCGGCACGCCACGCCTTTGTGAGAAATTGTGTTGCCGGATAGCACATTTTTTGTCTTAATTATTGAAACAGATAAGTTGCAACTGATATGAATTGTAGTGAAAACAAAATGGAGAGTTTTTTTTTGAATAATCGCAAACATTATTGTTTCTAATATGGACTTCGATGTAGCAAAAGGCTGATGCATAGTAACATATACATACATAATTATAGACCAATGCATCTTTTTGATGGAAAAACGATAAGAACCATTAATAAGAACAACCATTACTACATGATAATGAAATTAGAAAGATCACATGCTATCATTTACCCCATTACTCGACATTGATAGAGAACCGCAGTTCGCGGTTTGTTTTGGCATAAAAAGAAATGAACTTCATATATTGTCGAGCATCTTAATTGATCATAAAGTTTAGAACCATAAGCCCACTCCTCTTTTGGCTACCCTCAGCTGGGCATCATCACCGTTGGTAGTGACAGATACAACAACAACAAGGCTGGCAGCCCTATAGCTCCAACCTGTCAATATATAACAATAAACGTTCTTGGAAGGAACAATATCAAAACAGGTAAATTAGCCAAACTGAGGTAAAGATATTGACCATTTGAAACCAAGCAAATAGATCTGTTGCAGTATTGCAACAAATATATTTAATAACATGCTAGGAGGTGGTACTCATAGTTGCGAGCAGTATTATCAGGAGAAACCCGCGTTGCCGACCAAGAGTATATGTAGCTGCTAGCTTCTACTTGAATTGCCGATCTCTTGCGATGAAAATCAAACCCCTTGCATTCCAATTGGTGATAATGTTTCCATCCATACCTAGGTAAATAAGACCAACAAAATCTAGAAATATTTACCCAGGAGAGAAAATAAAAGCAAGACCTTTACAAACATTATGTATACAGATTCATATGGCGACATTATTGAAGTAAAATATCATGAGAAGATTTTAAAAAACTGAACATACAAAGACATCGAGATGCAAGATGTATCTATTAATCTAGCTAGTGTAATCGTCTAAAAGATTTAAAAGCTTACTGATCCTTTGTTCTAGATAGGCGGGATGGTTTGGAACTTAAAATCAAGGATCATTTAGTTTAGAAATCTGTATTCCCGGGTTTCTATTTGTGAGTACTGGGTAGGTGGCTAGCATTCTGTGGCATACATGTTTCCACTATATAAACAATACTGAAAAATCCAAAAAAAAAATCTTTGATGGTACTATACTGTAAGGAAACCATGAATGTTATAGACTCAGGTTTATCCAAAAAAAATCAGCTAAGAGTGAGTAGTATAGGACATGTATGGTTTATCCACAAATAGACTCAGGTTGCTGGGCAAATATAAGCAAGAAGAAATAGCCAACCAAATGAAGATGACAAATAATTTAACCTGATAGCAGGTTGATTTCTATTTCCCTAGCAACATGATCTGCTAGTTGCACATGGGTGTGGTGAAGTATTTGCCCTCAGTCTAGCATAGTGATGCTATGCTAAATCATCACAGGGGAGTAAAAAGATCAAGCATAGCATCTGTTCTTAATAAATTGAGCCTCAGCCTATGCATCATAGGCAAGGGGCAAATGACCCACAATTCTGAGCAAAAACATACGCAAATATTGCTTTTCACAGCTATGTGTGAAGCACAGATCCAATATTTGATGTTGGGCACAAAACCCACAAATTGGAGTGGCACCACAAGCACACATATGCACTAAAAACACCGCTGAGCAGTATAATCAAATTTGCCTTAGCTAAATACTTCTGTGTAACTCAATTGAGGCATCACAGCAAGCAAAGCTAAATAATTTAGCTCAAACAAATGAATTGCACTACAACAGGGCACAATTAGAGCATAATAACAAAGGGGCAAATCATCAGAAGCATTTTCTGAACCCAAGGTTCAGAACAGCATCACCTGCACATCACAGTAATAGCGAGTATAATTCCAGCACACACAGCAGCACATAACAGTATTTGCCCTCAGGCTAGCATAGTGATGCTATGCTAAATCATCACAGGGAGTAAAAAGACCAAGCATAGCATCTGTTCTTAATAAATTGAGCCTCAGCCTATGCATCATAGGCAAGGGCAAATGACCCACAATTCTGAGCAAAAACACACACAAATATTGCTTTTCACAGCTATGTGTGAAGCACAGATCCAATATTTGATGCTGGGCACAAAACCCACAAAGGGGAGAGGCACCAGAGCACACATATGCACTAAAAGCACCACTGAGCAGTATAATCAAATTTGCCTTAGCTAAATACTTCTGTGTAACTCAATTGAGGCATCACAGCAAGCGAAGCTAAATAATTTAGCTTAAACAAATGAATTACACTACAACAGGGCACAATTAGAGCATAATAACAAAGAGGCAAATCATCAGAAGCATTTTCTGAACCCAAGGTTCAGAACAGCATCACCTGCACATCACAGTAATAGCGAGTATAATTCCAGCACACACAGCAGCACATAAGCATTTCAGAGCATGGCCGAAGGCCTGGACGGGGAAGAGATGAGAGGGGAGAGGGAAGATCATACCTTACGCCTTTGACCGTAGCTCTCCAGCGACGGGGCAGTGCCCATGTGGCCAGAGGAGAAGGGTCAGAGGAGAAGTGCATCGCGCCACCAACACCACGGCGGCACAGGGGTCAACCCTGTACCCAGCCGTGGCGGAGCACCGGAGTAGAGCGAGCACGGCGGAGCCGCGCCGACGCCAGAAACCCTAGCCTAGGGTTGGGTCGCGCGCGGCCGCGCCAGGCGGGGAAAACCAAATCGAAGAGGAGGAGAAGGTGGAGCGTCGACCGGCGCATCGACCGCGCCACAGCACGGCGGCGGAGGTGGCCGGAGGACGCCGGAATCAATCGGCGACGGCGAGGCGGCAGAGGATCGCCAGAGGGTCTCGGAGAGAGAGAGGCGGGTGGGGGCGACGGAAATCCAGATCGAGCTGCACAGGAAGGAGGAGGGCATCGAGGCACGTCGTTTGCGACCGAGGGCGGCGGCCGAGGCGACTGGAGCCGGCCGTGGAAGGAAGGCGATGGCGGCGGCGATTTGGGAATCACGAGAGAGAGAGAGAGAGGTCGGGGAGGAGACCGAGTGGAAAAGGACTGCGGTTTTTTCAGGAAGGCCCCTGGTTTTAGGAAAATTGCAAATAGGTCCCTCCGCGTGGCACTGTTCAACACTGTAGCTACTGTAGCTATCTACAGTAACGCGAGCGCTGAGAGCTCGAGGAATCACTCAGCTTTCATATAGTTAGAGATGCCGAGATAACTCCCCGGAGGATGGAGGAACTAGTACTTCTCGTTCACTGAAGGAGGCGGCGGACGTTTAGCCAAATAGGTCGTGTGGTACGTTGGGTGCACATGCAGTCCGTCGCGTGTCCTCCTCTGTCCGCCTGCCCAGACCACGACCCAAACGGACATAAATCGGTGTCCGTTTGCGTCCCATGGTTGGAACTGCCTGCTCGATACTTAATCACCGAGTACGCGCACGCTGTATAGTTAGAAACGTGAGATAAAAAATGCAGAAAGCAACTTATTCCGGTGCGTGTACGTCAAGGAGTTCGCTTTTTACTATACTGATGAAAAGCAGCGCGGCTGAAAATGACTAGGCTCTGTTGATCAGCACCAATGTCTTATCAGTTAGTATCACTTTTTCACGGTGCTGCCGGCCCGTATATTTGACCACTCCTTATCTCCATACGTACGATAACGACAGTGAGTCGGTGATCTCATCATCTCTGCGTTTCAGACAAGAATATTTTTTTTTTTGAAAGGATCTGATTAATCAGGAAGCCCAGTACAAATAACATACATGTCCTAAAAGAAAAGAAAATTACAAAGAGGACCCCGAAACTTGCACAGAGCACCCCGAGCTGCCTGGAGAAACCACAATCAGACCCACCACCGCCTCGCCCCAAATCGTACGATGTATTCGATCTACTAGTTGATCTACGCGAAAACTGTCGGGATATATTTTATTCCGACATAACTTGACGCCGAACTTGTTCCCTAGCTCTCACGAATATGCTACGAATACGTATGATGGATTTTTTTTTTTTAGTTTAAGGTGGTCGGTATCCACCGCTCGAATATATAGAATACAATTGATCCAGTTTATAAGAGAAACCGGACCCAAAACCATACAAACTGTACAATGTCCGGTTTATGAGAAAAACAGGGCCAAAAAAAAAAGACCACCTTAAGCTCCTACTGTTGTGATTTGGACCCTATCGATCGACGAATTAGTCTCTCCTCAACAAAGACGTACGGTCTTCCTCCTACTGTTGTGATCATCCGGACCCTGTCTGGAATCGAATTTGATCGATCTTTTGAAATAGGCTTTCGCCCCGCTATATTAATATAGCAACCGACCGATACAACGACGAGTCCACTGCTGGGACAAACAACACAAATCCAGCCCAAAAGAAGGGAAAAAGACAAAGAAAAGAAACAACGCCGACAATGGCGGTTCGACGAAAACGAAAAAGACTCGCAACCGATGCGCCCTCCGGAGAATTCCACCACGCTCCTAGCATTCTGACGCTCCGCGTACCAAGCAGCACCTCCAAGAAGGTGAGCGATGACGACGCTGCTGCCCGAACCGGGACTAGGGTTACCCCTGGTGCCCGTCCTAGGGTTTCCCCCGGTATACCATCGGGGTGGGGAGGAAGTACACCCGACGCCCTTCAGTAAGGACGGCGATACCCGCAGGCGTCACCGCATCGGTGTCGAGAACGACAGGGATTTCTCCCGACCCCCAAGACCACACCCCTGGACGCTCCATAGTGTTCCACTACACTTGCCACCCACCAGCACACGCCACCACGGTCTTGCAATCATCAACGCCGTCTCACCGTGATCCATGTTGCGAGGCCGGAAAGACCGAAAAGAAGGAGCACCGGCGAGGGATAGCAGTACAGTAGCACGCGGGAGGGACGGCGTGCCGCGGCCCGGAAAGACCCTAAGGGCCCAGATCTGGGCCGGGAGGGCGCTGCCGGCCGCACACCGGCGACCAGCCTGCCGCGGCCCCAGCAGTCAACCAGCTGCTCCGCCGCCACCATGTCTACCCGGCCACGCCAGACCACCACCGAACCGAAGCGCACCGCCGACGGAGATCGTCGCCCCGCGAGACGCCCTCCACGCACGCGGGTAGAAAAGATCCGCCGCCGCCGGCGATGACCGAGCCACGCTCGGCAGCTCGCGCCGACAGCGACGGGAGAGGAGATGCGGGAGGGAGGTGCCAGGGCGGGAAGGACGACGCCGCGACCGGCCGCCGCGGGGGCGGCGCGGACACGAGAGAGAGGAGGGGGAGAGGAGGAAGGGCGGGGGGGGCGGCGCGGGCGCGGTCGCGGGTGGTGGCTAGGGTTCGGGGTTGCGGGAGGGAGAGGGCCTGAGTTCGTTCGAATTTGATCGATCTCCAGCTAGGCACATCATTCGTAAATTCGTAATAGCAAGTGCATGGCGAGATAAATTCCCGGAAAACGAATTTACTAGGTATAAACTATAGGCGCCTTCGCCTACCGGTCGTGGAACATCTTATCTAGTCACAAGTTGTTGAAGCTAGCGGGGCACGGATAGAAGATATCGACCGATCGATCCGTAGTGGCAAGCAGCTAGCGCGGGCAAGCACAAGGGAGTGCAGCGTACTGTGCGCGAGCGACGGAGCCAGCCATGCAAATGCACGAGGATAGATAGATGGATTGATAGAAAAGGTCTCGACTTGTCATTTTCCTCGTACCGAATTGGGCTTTCCTTCGTCCACACTCCTTGCTGCTGCTTGCTACCTATCCTGCCTTCCCTCAAAAAAAAAAAAAAAACTATCCTGCCTGTTTCTCTACGAAGGTACGACCACGTACACCATAGGGAAATACAGAAGCAACTTAACTAGCGCCTACGTAGCAAAACACTTTTAGTTCTGTCTCTCGAGATCCAGTGATCCTTCCAAAAAATATTAAAAAATCATATTTATTGGACTTAGATCAACAGTGTTATTTTGTTATTTTTGGGAAGTTAGTAAATGTAATTTTGCTTAAGTGAGTAGAATAATGGAGTCCGAGAGCCAAAAATCTCTACTGTACGGTACATGATATACCGTACTACCCCTCCATATCTTAATATAAGACGTTTTGGTAACTTAAATTTAGCTACCAAAACGTCTTATATTTATTTACAGAGGAAGTATGTACTAGCAAGACAAGCATCGATCTGGTTCAGTTGGCCCTCTTTCAAACAATACCCAATTGAACTATTCAAATGACAGTGCAGTGCAGGACAGTTAGCCTCCTGGGACGTGGGATCCACCAGTCAGCCAGACACACACAAGAGACCTGGGCATCTTTCTACAACCCTTGGATCAATCAGAATATGCATGCAATGTGCCCTACGCGTCTTTTTAAAAAATATAGCCCCTCCTCCAACGTAATTGTCAAAATTGCCCCCGAATTTTATTGTCAAAAGTGGCCCTGACGGGAAGACAACAAAGCGACACGTGTCCTCCCGCCATTCCAGTTGGCCATACCAAGTGGCGGAAAGTCTCCTCCCGCGTACCAAGTGGCCGGAAGTCCCTTGACACTGAGCACCAGTCCGCGTCTCGTCATTCTGACCCCACCACCTCCCGCCACTCCATCCGGCAGAATGTGTCACGTGTCGCCGCAGGAGACTTTCCGCCATTCCAGATGGCGGGAGGACATGTGTCGCATCCCTGTCTTCCCGCCAGTGCCATTTTTGAAGAAAAAAATAATTCAGAAGAGCCTATTTTTAGCAATTGAATTGGGCAGGGGCTATATTTGTAAAAAAAATCTCTGTCTTTCTTCAACGTACAGTAGTACCTACGGCCAGCCAGCCAGCTAAGCTACACTAGGTTAGAATTAGTCAAAGTCTCCGGACCGGTGGTGGGTCAGCATACACGTAATAATAACTACACTGAGTTCTTTTTTTCCTCCCGCCGCGCGCGTACGTTTGGTACGACAATCTCGATCCTCGTCGGCCGGACATGGGACAGCTACTCGGCAATGGCGCCGAGGTCCGGCACGAAGTCCCGCCCAAGGCTGGGCGTCCTCCGCGAGCGCCGCCGGGACCCCTTCCCCCCGCCGCACCTCGCCGGGGCGGCGGCGGCCGAATCGGGGAACACGAGCGGTCCATCGTGGTCGCCCACCAGCGCGGCGCTGGCGCGGATGGCGAGCGCGGCCATCTCCTCGGCCTGCAGAGGCCGCCGCCGCATCGGCGCGGGAAGCACGAAGTAGAGCTGCCCGGTCTGCAGCTCCTCGTCGGGCGCCACCGCCGCCACGGCGCCGCCCAGCTCGAGCCCGTCGGCGCTGCACAGGAAGCACGCGCCCGCGCCACCGGTTGAGGCTGCCGCCGCCTTGAGGGCCTGCGACGCCCGGGTGCCCCCGGGGAACCGCTGCAGCTCGCCGTCCTTGAGCACCACCCTCGCCGCCGTCGCCTCCCCCGCCGCGCCACCCCCCGTCACCGACGCCACCGCCGTCGCCTCGCACGAGTTGCACGCGCCCATGGCAGAGTATCGAAGTGATACAGTATGAAAGATTAATCCTTCGCGCGGACGGAGATCGAGGTGGGGAGCTGGTCTGGCAGGCTCGAGCTGCGCGCGCACACGGCGGTGGTTGTGTGGGGAGGAGCGAGCCGTGCGCTGAGGGTATATATAGAGGCGGGGCCGATGAGGTGGCGCGTCCGGTAGTGTCCGTGGTGTCGCGGTGACGAAGGAGGATGCCAAGCTGTGGAAGTTGTTGAGGACAGCTTGCACTATGGTACGCGCGCGTAAATGTGTGCCACTGTGCAAGGGACGTCTCGTCTGGTACTCACTAGCTAGGACTCCTATAGGCCGGGTACTGGCATCCATGGCGTCGCCTTGTGTGTAGCTCTCTGCATGCATGGCACATTGGCATCCATGGCTGGGGGCCATTGCTCAGTGCCTGCTGATGTGTCGATACAAGCTCTTGTGCAGTTGGTGAACTACTGCTGCTCCGGGTAACTGTGTATGCACGAGAAACTAGGGTAGTGCGGGTAAATTGGTAAAACTGTGAAGTACACTGCATGTCATGTCGTAATTAAGCACGAAATCAAGTGCTAACTGATGTTAGGTGCTTTGTTTTGTGGCGAAAGCAATTGACCACGTGTGCTGATCATCATCATCAACATCATTGGGCAGATCACGGCGCTTAATCTATTATTAGCCGAGCTTTTGGAACCCAAGGAAATGGCGAGGAAGATCCAAACGGGCATGCAAAAGGAGATGGATGATTGCAGGAGGGGCCGCCGCTTGCATGCAAGCTTGATCACAGAATCGGCGGAAGATCCGCCAAAGTTGGCAACTTCGCGCCATTTTCTCTCTTGCCATGTTGGATTGGGATATGTCGGATCTTCTGCACCAATACCACCAAGATCATGCATACATGAGGCGCTAATGCAGCACTACGACTTCAGAAGTTCAGAACACATATTCCTACCCGCAAAAAAAAAACACATTTTCCTAAGACAAATGGTACTGTAACAATGACCTAGATATGTTCATGCATGTAAGTGAAAAAAAATAAAGAACATGGAGATGCCGGCTGTACCTATGATCAACAAATTAATTCGGTTTTTTAACAGTACAGAAATATTTCTGCTGTTTTTTTTTTTTTTTTGAAGGCACATACCTGGATATATTAAATACAGATCAAAATACACACGGAATACATCCAGATACGGGGCAGCTGTCCCCAAAATACAAAAAGGACCCTAACTAAAATGGAAATAACAACTAGGTCCTCAAGTGCTTGTCTGCACAGAGCCATCCACCACTGCTCGCATCTCCGACAGCAGGCCACCGGAGAAGAAGAAGATCTGCAGTAGCTGTGTCGCCGGCATGGATCTATAAAAGAGTAAACCTCGTTGAGGTCGCCGCGATATCCACCCAACGCGAACGCTGGGATCTTGCAGACGGCGAGAAGATGCATCGGCGGGAGCAACGCTCCGATCCAACACCGGTCGTCGGGTCGCCGGCGATAGCAAGCAAACCCGCATGAGCTCAGCTCCAGGAACAGCAAAAAAAGCAGAATCTGCCGCCACAGGCCCAACCACTTCTCCAATCCTCTTCTTCCTCCACCTCGGTAGCAAGAAAAGAAATCAAGAAGCAGCAAAAATCCGAGCTTATTTACCGCAAAGATCGCCGAGATGACGATGCAGATCGTATCCTCCATCCTCTGGAGCTTGACGAACAGCATCATCTCCTCCGCTATACACCAGGAGCACCTCGGAAGCTCCGGCGTCACGAAACCAGCGGCTTCGCCAGATCCAGATCGAGTTCCATGAACCCCTCTCCATCTCTGTCCCTCACCTCCACGGCCGGCCGAAGAAATAGCCAGAGGAACATCTCGCTGGATCGAGATCTGGCCAGAGGACGAGCTTATTGACGAAGACGCCGATGTCGCCCCCCTTGGCCACCCGCAGCACCTCGCCACCATAGCCAAGAACGAGCACATCGCAAATCGACCGACGCCGCTCGTCAGCGCCGGCGACACGCTTCGATTCGGCATAAAGCCAGACGCCATGGAGGCAAACGCTACACCTAGAGCTACTACTACTATGTACAGACGGAGCCTACCTCCTATTCCATCCACTCGCCGGCCGGCAACGCCGCCGGAAAGCAGGGAGGAAAGGGGCGGCGACTGGCGCCGGGGAGAGCGGAGGAAGCGGTGGGGAAAAGTCACAATGGATGGATCTGATGAGTGCGTGTGTGCGTGCGGTATTTCTGCTGTTTTAGAGACACATAGGATTCCCTGGAGCCATGCGTACACAGTACATCCGCGCTGTAGCGGCATATAGCGCTCTACGAATCATGAACCGCCTTGTACATTGTCAGATACAGCTACGTAGCCAGTCCCGAGTCCTGACCAGCTGACCCCGCCATGGCCTGCAAATCGCTCAAGATCTGGCTCCGACATACGCTTTCATGGCCTGTACTGTACAGTAGAGCAAGCTTAGCTGGGCACGCACAGACATCGCCATGCCCATAAATCGTCATCCATGCAATGCGTGGACACAGCCAGATGGAATCGAGAGGGAGGAAAAAGCAGCGCAAAACTCTCGAGCCGGATCCAACTCCGACGAGATTCCATCTGGCTGTGTCCACGCATTGCAGGGAGACGACTGACGGCCATGCTAGAGAACAGAGAAGATCGCCAAGCCAGGGCGAGCCCATGCTCGGCCATGATTGGCACTGGACCTGCAAGATTTGAATGGACGGGGGAACGAATCATCATCACAGTTTTAAGTCGCTGCGTCCGTCCGAGCGCGCGGATCGCGCAGCATGTCCTCCTCCTCCGACACTCCCCCCGCGTGGATAACCACCTCCACTCCAATCATCCGAGGCCGGAGCGACGCACCTAGCCGGCCGGAGTAGCGGTCCTACCCGCATCTCATTAATTCTATCGGAAGAAAATCATGTCCTGAGCTCGCCATGACAGTATCCAGTCCATGAATCATCAACGTCTTCTTCAGTTCCTTCTTCACCATTACTCTGTTGTGTAGCTGCCAATTCACGAGGCTGGAAGATAGATGGCGAACGAGGGAATGTTGAAATTGGGCAGTTTGTTATCTCTTTCTTAATTTGTTCTCACAACTGGGTTAGTTATTAAGACATTATGCTCACGTGCACTTAGCGCAACTCCCAACTTGTGCACACCCCAGCTCGATCAGTGCTCTGAACCAAGCCACCAAACATATTTCATCTGCTCTGCAGCGCCAGGCTTGTAGTCAAACGACTAGATTAATTTAGTGCTGCGCTCCAACACAGCGGCAACAAACATCTGTTTGTTTAACTTAAACCTGGATCAAACTGCTGTCAAACCCATCATGCACCGTATGCAGCCGCGGAAGAAGAAAGGTTCCTCCTGTTGGGCGACGCAGAATCTCCTGCCAGCTCGCCGCTGCTCTCCGGCGCGCCGACACCGGAGCGACACGGCGGATTCCCGCTCATGTGCTCGCCGGCCGGATCCAACTCCGACGAGATTACTATAATGTATAACGCCCTGCTAATGGCCTCCTTGTCTGTTGACTGGCGCGTGAAACCTGTCGCTCTCCGTCAGATCGATCAACAACGAGGGCTCATGCAAACCCGAAACGGTTGGCTCACGTACGGCAGCAGGGAGATTTAACAAAGATTGGGATTCTTATCTTGCGCGGGAGACGCCGCTGTCACAGATTGGAATCGTTTTCATTAGCATGTGGGTTCTGATGTGACAATGTGACTCCTCCCTTGCCTGCTTGTTATCTCGACTCCGTTTTCCGCGATCTCTCCGGCCGGATTAGCTGTTCCTGCTGCGGCTACGCGGCGCAGTACGAACTATACGGCAATGCCGCAGATGGCTACTTGGTTGGTTCGTAGATGCATTCTCCCATTTGCTGCACATTGCAATCGCGGTCGACAGTCTGTCGAGAGAGGAAACAAAACTGGGAGTTGTGCTTATCTTTTTCTTGACGTAACAGTTAACGCTGCCGCTCTAGGGCGCTGCTCCTGTTACAGCCATGCTGCGTAGATGCATTTGCCCATTTGCAAATTGCCATCACGGGTCGACACTTTGTGGAGAGAGGAAACAAAACGGGGCGATATGATTATCTATTTTCATCACTGAACAGTTAACATTGCCGCTCCCCTGTTACAGCCTGCCCCAATAATTTCAGCCGGTCTCCTCTGATAGAAACAGCGGCCGCTCGTACGCCGCATGTGCAATGAGTCCTTCTCCAGATCCATTTTTACGTTCCATTCGATAAAGACGTTGGGCTCAGGTCCGGCAGTTCTGATGAGGGGATCGATGCTGATTAGCTCCGTCCGAATAAGCGTCAGCAGCTAGCGTTGGAACGTCCCGCTCAACGCATCATCTATCGGTAACCCTGTTCAGCTGTGCGACTCGGGCGTTGAGTCCAGCTGAGCATATATGCGTGACCATCCATCGCCATAGCCGTGTCGGGGGAACTATGTACGTCTAGTACTCTAGTAGACGCGCGTTGTGGATCACTATTCGATCGATATGCTAGACCTTTTCTAAGGATATATGCCATATGCGATGGATTGTTCTCATCGCATCTTACTGTTTTACAGTTTCGCACCAACCTGCCGACTTGTTTCCAGCTCAACGTTCATCTATATCTGTACCAATATAATGGTACTACGAGTTTATAGGTTCCAATTTATTGAGCCGTTCATCTAATTCTTATTCAAAGACTTATGGATTAAGCTCAAATGCAAATTTACGCACTTGGTTTTGGATCGAAAACATCCCCATCGCTCAGTGAAATGAAGATATCCACTGCTTTCAGCTTTCAGGTAATAAAATTAAGGTGCTTTGTTTTGTGAGGGGAAACAAAATCAGTAGGAGCCAATTTTGTTTGCGGTGTAACAATCTTTCATTTACCGGGAAACAAAATCTATAGATGTTTGGTGATACATGCCGTTTAATGCCATGAAATGTTATTTCAATACTGTCTCGTATTGTTATGCACGCAAGATTTTTTGTCAATACAATATAGCAACTGGATGTGAAAATATCACTAATGTTTTGTGTTAACGATGCCCTTTATCTCGGGATCGGTTCCATGTTATATAGGCCAGACATCGGCACAAGATCACATCAGAAGAGGTTACAACATTTAGAGAGAAAGGGGGCCAGGATACGATCTAATCTTTATCAACAAATTGATTTGATACAACAAACCCTATCTTCTAGAGACTCTAACACCCTCCTCAATCACAACCTTTTTCGAGGTTGAGGTTGCACTTAAATTTCTCAAGTTGCCGTGTTGCTAAGGCCTTGGTGAAGCCATCTGCCACCTGATCTTGTGAGGGAATAAATCTAATCTCAAGCAATTTGTTTGCAACTCTTCCTTTTACAAAATAAAAATTTATCTCAATGTGCTTTGTCCATGTATGAAAAATAGGATTAGCAGAAAGAATGTAGCTCCCATGTTATCAAACCATAAACATGAGATTTGTTTTCTTTCAACACCAAGTTCACCGAGTAGAGAATCTACCAAAATTAACTCAGCAGTAGCATTTGCTAAAGCTTTGTATTCGGGCTCGAGACTGTTGCCTACTTTCTAGCACTCCAAGAAATCAAGTTAGGACCAAGATAAACTGTAAAACCGCCTGTAGATCTTCGATCATCTACACAACCTACCCAATTAGCATCTGAGAAGGTACTCACGAAGGTAGAGGCAGACATTCTGAAAAGTCAACCCAAGGCTAGTGTTTCCTTGATGTACCTTAGTATTCTTTTTACATGTCCAATGAATGGCGGTTGGTGCATGCAAATACTGACATACCTTCTTAACTAAAAAGCAAATGTCCGGCCTCATGAGAGTTAAGTATTGTAGTGCACCAACGATGCTTATGTACCTTGTTCCATCATCTGGTCCAAGAGCATCTCCTTCTATAGTGAGACCTTTTGTGAGGCCGATAGTGGTGTTGCAGTTATCTTGCAATCCTTCATACTAACTCGGGTCAACAAGTCCAGGCATATTTTTCTTGGGTTGTACAAATCCATCACACAACTTCTTAACTTCAGTGCCCCAAAAATAGTGCAAGTCACCAAGATCCTTTAATTCAAATGCAGCACTCATATCTTGAAAAAGTGGAGTAATTGTTTTGTTGGAGGAACTAGTGACAATGATATCATCAACATATACTAGCACACGGATTGTGATACCTGGCTTGTTATAAATAAACAGTGAGGTGTCGACCTTGGATGATATGAACCCAAATTCATGAAGTTTTGAACTCAACTTGGCAAACCATGCTCTCGGCGCTTGATTGAGACCATATAGCGATTTATCCAATTAACTTACACATATATGGTACTTTTGGATCCTGATATCCAGGTGGTTGCCTTCCTCTTATATAACACCATGAAAAAACGCGGTTTTTGCATCTAATTGGCTTAGACTCCACAACTGAAACAGGTAGAACAAGTCTAATAGTAGCAGTTTTAATAACTGGACTAAAATGTACTCATAATTTATTATACCTTTGATTGAAGCTTTTTGCTACTAACCTAGCCTTATACCTATCAATCGTTCCATCGGCTTTTCTTTTAACTAGCAAGGTGGCCCTCGCAAATGTGAGGGCATCGTCGTTAGTGTTTCAAAATATCAATTTATCATTTAAAATTATACATAAATATTACTAAAACAGTAAAAACCAAACTTTGTTCTTATGTTTTACCAATCCATATTATCTGTTCTTACTCATACCATACATTCTTACATAAACTGTGCAACTATATTAGAAGGTACTATCAAGATGCTATGCATAAACCATGTGGTTTCATTCAAAGGCCAAACGTACAACCATCTATCATAAAGACTACATCGGTGAAAAAGCAACCCTAAATATTTGAAGTAATGTTGCTCCATCTCATCACTAATTGAATACACATAATTCGAGAACGTATTTCCTTACAGAAAACTCATTTGAAATTATGATTTATTTAGAAGTGCATAGAAAATACAATAGCTCGCTGAAGTTACTAATCCTCTCAACTGAGTTAAAATGTGACAAATTATCTTTTAGTTTCTTCCTTGTCTCCAATAAGGCGTGGTTAATTTTTGCATTATACTTATCTGAAAGTTACAATGTGACTTTTCGCTTCACACCAAATTTTGAAAAGGTCAACAATGTTCAAAGTTTGGGATATATCTATACACAAATTTGTAAAATCTTGCAAATAAATATTATTTGTAACAACGATCTAGTAAAGTCCAACTATGCCCTCCGTATTCTCCTTGTAATGAAATATGACAAGAAAAAAGAATGAAAAGCTGCCATAGAACCTCTTGCCTAGTAGATATGACTATAAAAAATTTAAAGATATATAAATATAAACCTTATTTCTCACTCTTTGCAAGAAGCTTCGATCCTCTGCATGGATGATAGACCTATATTTGACCAGAAAATAAGACCATATCACGTTCAGGATTCAGTGTAGAAATGTAAGGTTGGAAGAATTTGCATGCAAAATATAAATCTGCATCCTACGTAATACTCCCTCTTACCAAAATATAAAATGCTTTAGATATTTCAATGCGGACTACATACGGGGTGAAATGAGTGAATCTAAACAGTAATATGCGTCCAGGTACATTCGTATCAGATAAATGCTACACATCTTATATTTTGGTATGGAGGTAGTAGTAATTTTGAAAATTAATTTGGTTGATAGTAAGCATCACTTAATTTATTAGTACGACAACTATGTATTTTGCTAAATGAACAACTAAAATAGGCTCGGAGCGATAAAAGGATTATTATACTGAAATCTATGTTAGTTAGCTCGCACTCTAGACTATACAGAATAATTTCTAGATGCGACTATAAGGAAAAAAATCTTTGATAAATTTCAATGTTGCCTTAAACCGCGTAACATATGTTAGGTAACCTCTCATAGTTGCAGGCTCGAATTAGATAAATAACTGATATTTAATGAACTACAAACATGTCCGGGAAAATAACAAATCATTCACGGGAAAGAGCTACTCCCTCCGTTCGGAAAAGGATGTTTTAGATATATCTAGATTTGGATGTATGTGGACATGTTTTAGTGTACACATACATCCAAATCTAGATATATCTAAGACATCCTTTTCCGGACGGAGGGAGTTAGTTTGGCTGAAGTGAGTTTCACATCCTCCAAACCAAAGATTGCAACATTAAACGAAAATAGAAAGATTATATTTATCCTCATAAGTTAAAAAATATGACACCTGATTGGAAATGATTGAGAGACCGGTCCGTTATAAGAGCACATGATTGCAGACGTGCGTACGTGCCAGGTTCCTTTCAAAAAAAAAAACATAGCTAGCTATCTGATCGGAAGAAAGCAGCTAGTACGTGCAGATGTGCGTACCTATTGTTTTTTCCTGGGAGACCCGCCCGATCGTCGGTAACAGAACCAGATCGAGCTAGCTCCACCGAATCAATCACGTGGATCGGCCAGAACGTTGCACAATCAGGCACGAATGCACAATGACGTGAACGTACCGGTGTCAAAGTCTTTTTTTTTTCGGATCCAAGTCTTTGTGTACATCCGGATTTAACGTGTCAAACTGAAATTTATCATTACGTAACAACAAATCTCTTGTTACATCTTAGCCATATATTTTAGATCTAACTACTAAAATTAATTTAGATGATGTGGCTTAACGTGGTGCCTCGAAAAACTAACTCATTTTGCTTTTAGTATATAATAATAATAGATAGATAGATTTTATGCACCCATTTGCAATCTATAAGATTAATACCTTACCTATGTGGTAGTACTAGACACCAAGTTTTATTTTTTACTAAAGTATCATACTCCAAGTGAAATATCAGGAATGCTTCGTGTTAACGATGCCGTTTGTCTCGGGATCGGTTTCGTGTTGTAGAGATCAGTACAAGATTACAATAGGAGAGGTTACAATGTTCAGAGAGGAAGGGGGATACCATCGAATCTTTATCGGATATAACAAAAATCCCAACAAACCATATCTTTTAAAAACTCTAAGGGTGTGTTCGGTTTGCATCATGGGGTGGAATGGAACGGGTCGGACCTGCACCTGGAGCTAATTCTCGTGTTCGGTTGAGTCCTAGAACCGGAACCCACCGATTCCCCGAAATGGCATATTCCTTCAAGATGCTGAATTTGGTGGTTCCACCAAATCGGTGGAATTACCTGGTTCCAGGTTTCTCTCTCCCGAACTCCTATCTTCCCCGTCCATCTCTCTCCCCTGAAACTGCTCCTCCCTCGTTTCTCCTTCCCGATTACACCGGCGAGGCGGTCTAGCGGCAGCTCGGAGAGGCGGTCTAGCAGCAGCTGGCTGGGGGTGCGAGCGGCCGGAGCACGGCGCGGCGGCGACCGGAGCACGGCGCGGCGACGGCCCCAGGCGAGCGCGGCGGAG
The DNA here is from genome assembly GCA_947311845.1 of Poa pratensis. Classification (NCBI taxonomy): domain Eukaryota; kingdom Viridiplantae; phylum Streptophyta; class Magnoliopsida; order Poales; family Poaceae; genus Poa; species Poa pratensis. Next base: position 84,126,916 of record CAMZMU010000020.1, read on the forward strand.
CACGGGCGGCCGCGGCGGCGCCGGGCGGAGCAAGGGCGGCCGCGTGCAGTGTCGGGCGGAGCACCTCACGTTTCCTCTGTTCTCTTCCACCTTCCTCCCGAGAGCCACCATGGATGAAGCTTGAAGCTCGACCAAGCCGTCGCCATGGTCGCCTTCGCCTCCTTCTGAGCGCTGAAATGGAACCACGGCTTCGTCCGCGCCAAGATCACCGAAGGAATCGAGCCGGGAACGCCCAGGACCCCGCCGCCATGCTCTTCTTCCTCGACGCCGTCCGCTTCTCGCCGCTGAAATTCGCCGCCGCCGGACTTCCTCGAGCACGATCGACTACATCCACGCACTCGCCATGAGCCCCTCTCCCGATTCCTGCTCTCTCCATCCTCAATCTCTTCCTGGATACTGCTGTTCGTCGCTGTGGTCGCCGTGTCCGCCATGGACGCGCTCACCATGTCCAGGAAAGAGGTGAGCTGAACCAGAAAACTGCCGTTCCATTCCTCATTTTTGCTCCCAACCGAACAAAAAACGGAACCATTCCGTTCCTCGAATTAGTTCAAACCGAACACGGGGTCGGAACCGTTCCGTGACCTCGGAACGGAACCATTCCATTTCGTTCCTCTTGGTTCTAGAACCGAACACATCCTAACACTAGATACTACAAGTACGTGAGAAAATATAATCAAACGACACCTAGCAAAGGCAGACTTTGGTTAGCACTCAGGCCTCCGCACCAACCAAGAATGCACATAACCTCCTAAATTACTACACAAATAATAATCATGAAGTACAGCTCGGAGGGAGATTTCTGATGCCCATGCATTTGCCTTTTTTTTTTGCGGGATCTCTAGAAAATTCAGTGTTGGAGGCAGTGATTAGTTGGGCAAACAGCCATTAGCTGGTCCAAGTTCAACCGCCGACACAAGATCCAAGCGGGTGAGTTGTTCGATCGAGGAAGGGTGATGCGTGTGCCAAGGTGGTGGATGTGGCTGGGCTCAAGCCTCACCCAACCCAAGTGCACTGCACTGCACAGTGGCACTGCCCTTCTGTGCAGATCCCCTATCCTATTCGTGTCCCATGCAGCCTCTGAACAGATGCATTTGCTCCTCCCCTCTTCTATGTCTTTGTGTCTCGAATCCTGCTGCTTTCCAAACGGGCCTGCTGTTAGATTAATCTACGCTCATAATGATGGCCATCTTGTGCGAGAGGGGATCTTGTCATCTTGATGGGATCCACTGACTGGCGCACAGTGCAGTGAACATTGCCCAATGATCGGTTCTTGGTTCGTCCTGAATCTGATCCGGATGCCCTGCATGGATCTCTTCATGGCCCTAGCTAGCTCCCCCTTCCAATCATAAGGAGACCTCTCTTATCGTCCCTCCTTTTGTTGCGTTGGATTGCAGTTCTGTTGGTTGGGTTCGTGCACTGCTTTTTTTGCTATTTCTTCCATGCATTATTGTGGGGCTAGCTAGGCCAATCCTTTGAATTGAATTGGTGGCGGATGCGAGAGTTTGATCTACTGTTCAGTGTTGACACTTCCGGTCTATGCTTTATGTATGGCTCCATATTTTTAACATCAAATCAACAAGCCACATAACTAGTGTCAAGCTAATTGTATACTCTTGGCCAAATCGTGGGGTGGCATTTGCACCACATGATAGATGTGATACTGCAGTTTGTCTCGTTGAAAATCATGCTCGCGTCTGATTTGAGTGATCTGAAATCTCGCTCACCAAATCAACTATCCTTGTCCAGTAGTTGCGTCACCAGTTGATCGGCTCGCTACCTGAGAGGATTATGATAAACACACGGGAATTGTGGGTCACACATTTGGAAGACGTTGGCGGGATCACACCACGTCAGTACCATGGCTGCGAGATCCGTTCTCGTCGAGTCAGAAAAGATTGATTTCCCGTGAGGCGGTGATATCACTAGGACAGCATTATCTGAACCTAGACTACCCGGTGGGGCGAACCAACAGAGTAGTCAGTAGCCACACGTGCGCCGGGGTCCCTTCTTTTCCAGAAAAAAAAGAAAAGAAAGAGTTATGATACAATTTTTACTTTTTTTTTTGAAATTTTCCACCACATGTATTAAGTCAGCAAGCCGCCTCATTAAAAACCCTCCAGTCCCTTTCAGTACCCTGGTAGGGAAAAGAGCGCGTCTGAAACTTGCCGCTTCTCAACGTTCAAACAGGTTTACATCATTAGCTAAAAGACCCAGAATGCAATCTTGGAGATCTTCATGCCACACAACGGAATGAGATCCTGTATCTAAGCTAGCAATGTAATGAGCAACTTGATTGCTCTCTCTATGGGTATGATTAAAAATTACATGGGCAAAACCTCTAGCTAAGAAGGAGCATTCCTCAAAAATCGCCGCAGCTGGGCCTAGCGAATTCCCTCCTTCCTGCATGACATCGATGACCTCCGAACAGTCGCTATTGACCTCCATTTTGGTGCAACCGAGCAGGCTAGCCAGAAGAAGACCATCTCGCAAGGCTCGAGCCTCTGCCATAATTGATATGTAGAAAAAAGGTTGGCGTGAGAAAAACTAGTCGACAACCGATACAACACATAATGCAACAAACCGACCCCGACGCTGCATCCATACAACTCGGCGATCAAGTCGCCTGAGCGATCAAAATTGACATAAACATCTCAACGCAACATAACGTAGGCAAAAACCGGAGCCGCGCTACGACAACCATGCCAGTCCAAGGCCACGCACCACCTAGCCAATGGCAAAAAAAGTGAACGCTAAATACACGCACAAATAAACCCGGCATGGGTGATGAAGAGGCTTCTGAACGACGCCTTCAAGGAGGAGAGGGACGTCCGAGCCACGACATCAACCAAAGTGAGTGCAAGGTTTCACCCAGAGCTCACCAAACGCGCACGCCTGTCTCGCTTAAGATTGTCATGCAACTCACTATGCTGACCTTCAACTCTCTCCACGGGTTTCTTCTGCCGGCGGAACATCGAAAATGAGGTTGCAATAGCAAGCGACGTACAAAAGACCCCCTCACCCGACCCCACGCGGATTCGGGGTTTCTCTGGGAAATTCCCAAACACATGAGCAAGAACATTGCCCCAACAACGCCTTCACCAAGGACCTGGCATCTAAGAGCATCACCGTCGCATGTATCGGTCAGCGAGCAGTGTAAGGCTTACGTCTGGCGATGAGTTGCAAACCACATGCCTTCGTCATGATGACCGGCCAAACCACCACCGCAACCCCACGCGCCCATCGGTGTGTGGCCACCAACGGAACTAGGTCCGCCTCACGCTGAGCCACCTCCTAACTCACCACAGCAGCATAAAACCACCATCCAGGGATGCCGCCCCGGCTTTCAGGCCAGCGAGCTACCGCGGTGCATTCGACAACCGCCCCAAAGAGATCGCGAACATCCATCGTCGTAGTCGTCTGAACTGGGCAGCTGAGCCAAACACCTCGCACACCACCATGCCCAGGGGCAGACCCAAGTACCAACTTGTGGGGGCCTTGGCCCCACTGAAAAATTGAAACTTCATTAGAATCTGTTCATTTTTTTAAGAAATTATTCAAATTATGTGAAGTTATACAATGCCCCAGTCATCTCGTGCGCCCCCTCTCAAAATCTTGTCTGGTTCCGCCATGACCATGCCTAGGCTCCCTAATGCGCCAACAAAGACCGTCATTGTCCAGATCATCACCACGGACCACGAGATCGCCAACGAAACGGCTAGATTGGACGGGTTTGGGCTACTACAATACCGAGACCGCAAGGATCCGCCGTGGGAAGGAGCGGGAGCCCTACCGCCGCCATCCGTCGTGCGGGCTTTGCCCCACAACGTCATTGAGCGGCGAGGGGGGATGAGGTGGATGAAGAGGGTGGAGGCGGTGCAGATTTAGGGTTTCGGCCGCCGCTGGCAGAGAGGCAACGAGCATGTGGAGGAGGTTTTTATTGAAACTTTCTCATTTTTTACTTTTGATCTACATCTTTTGATGTAAGCTCAAGCAAAGAAAATGGCCCATTCCGAAAAGAAAACAACCCAGCAACATTTCATGAGTGGGTACCGAAAATTCTATCCGTCGTTTTGAATTGTGGGCATAAAGAAAAGAAAAGCAAAACCAGTTTGTGGCACTTGCACACTTGTTTGTTCCAAGGGTCCAACCCCACTAACACAGCGCCATTTGTTGTGTCTTAACCTACGCTACGTCGCCCTTTCCCCCGGTGGTTTAGTTTACGTTTGACTCTGCGGCGCGTCACAGTGCATTAAGTAAAGCAGAGAACGCAACCACTCTGTTTGCCGCGCAATCGCTAGAACGCTCACCACGGTGACCACTCCTGCCGCATCTGCATTTGGCTTCCCAAACTAATCAGAACCAAACCATTATAGTACGGAAGATGAGACGGCCGTAAATAATGCTACTATGCTAGGCAGGGTCATCTTCTGCGTGGTGATCGCGGCGGCCATCCTCGCCGTCGTCCTGCTCGCCACCGTCTCCCCTGTCCCTCACCGGCCCACCAAGTCCCCTCACGGCCGCCGAGCTATCACGGTCTACATCCATCCGGCGGCTTCATCTGGAACCGTGCGGCAGCACCAAGGAGGCGCCGCGCACGAAGCCGAAGACGAACAGGCGGCGAGCGCGCTGGTGTTCCGCCACCGGATGACGTCGGGGCCGGAGACCACGTCGAGGACCGTCGGCGCGGCCTCGGGGTTCGTGCTCCCGGGCAAGCGCGGCTCGGCGACGGTGATGTCGGCGTTCGACACGGTGCACCTGGCGTTCGACGCGCCCGGCCTGTCCGGCAGCCTCTGCGTCGAGGCGGCCAAGAGCAAGAAGGGCGACGGGAAGGAGGCGCTCCGCGTGGTGGGCGGCACGGGCGCGTTCGCGTTCGCGCGCGGGCACGCCGTCCTGAGCAACCACCGGGGGCACCGGCTTGTGGACAGCGGCGGCGCCTCCTCGTCGGCGGCGTTGCGTCTTGAGCTGAGCGTGACGTCCGCGGGGTGAACACAGCTAACAGGTGTGCGTGCGTGCGTGAGCGATGTGTTATTCCTCTCTTTTTGCTATGGCTGATTTCGCAATTATGTTCGGGGATTGTATTGCAGCTTTGATGCTGATAGCGTGATTTGGTGACACGCCAAACCGTGCGTGGTCACTGGTTTGTTTCCCTTGGCAATTTGAGTAGAAACTGGGAGCAGAGGTTTTACATAGTTCATCAGGGATTCAGAATTCGTATGTTTTTCTTCGTTATGTGCCGAACGACATAATTATATGGCGAGTTCATCTGTTCAATTTATAACTGTCGTACGTAACGAACGCTAAGCCTGACATCAGTGGTGTTCTGCGAATAAAAAAGAGCGGCCCTTTGTAGCATAAACCAGAGTAACTGGGATTGAAAAGAAACCAGAATAATTGAGACTTTTTTTTAAGGGGAACCAGAATAATTGAGATGATCACGACGTCATAGTTCTCACTCTGCTCAAGGCATTCTTCTACGGGGATTTAGACCATCTCCAACCGGACCATATGTGACCCAACTGGGCACCTCAAATCCAGCCCAACTATCCGGTTGTCTGGCACGCCCTAAACCTAGCCCATGTGTGGGGTGGATATGAGGCGGCCCGAGAACGTCTCGACACGGACGCCACGTGGGACGGGCCAATGATGGCCCACCTCCGTCCCCACATATCCCCACAGACAAATCCTAGCTTCACTCCTTCCTCACTCCACTCCTCATTCTTTCCATTTCTTTTCCGCTTTGCTCCCCTCCTTCTCCGATCCATGACAAGAGCGTCGATTGGGATGCTCTTGCGGCGGCGGAAGGTTCGAGCTCTCCCGCCGTCTACGACCCAGGGGCAGTGGGCCGGCCCACTAGAGTGGAGCTTTATTCTGTTTTCCTTTTTAATTTTCTTTCATGTTTCTTTCTTTTATCTTTTTCCTTTTGTTATTTTTTCAGTTTCCTTTTTTTGGTTTTTTCATTCAAATAATATAAATATTTTATTTAAATTCGTTCATACTAAAATGTTGAAATAAATAAAAAATTATATTTTAAAAATCTTTCAAATAACAGAAATGATCATATTTAAATAATCATTCAAATAACATAAATGTTCGTATATAACAATCGTTCAAATGTAAAAATAGTTCAAATAAATTAATTGTTCATTTTAATTCAATAACATAAAAACTACATTTAATTTTAAAATATGTAAATTTATAGTATTTTAACGAATTTGTTCTTTTCTTCTTTTTCACAAACGTATTACTGTAAAAACAGAAAATGGAAAAAGAAAAGTAAAAAAAAGCAGGACAGTTATTGGGTCGCGCCGAGTGCGGCCCATGAAAGAATTGCTGCAGGCGGGAGGGAGCAGGCTCCGCGCTACGCGGAAGATAGGAGCTCCTCCCAGCAATACCGAAATCCTAGCTAACCGGACCCTGCCCTCCTTCACATGCTGGACCCAGCAGCCGCAAACATGGGCTGCCACTGCCAGCGTAGCCGAAACAAAGGATTTCCTGCTGCTGTCGACAAGCCGGAACTGCCCTGGGAAGCTGGATCAATGGAGTTTTGTCACAGCGATATAGCTAACCGCATTACTCAAGTTCTAAAAATAATAAACTTACCGCAGTACTCGCGCCGTTTAGAGTCGCGGTGTCTGCAGTCGGGCCGCAGCAACTAGATGTGTTCGTCGGAGTAGACACTCTATATTGGCGAGTGTCTAGGTTAACTCCAACAGGTCGATCTAAACGCACACGAAATGTTGCATGATGTCGTCGACAGGCATTCAGAACATGTCCCTTTTTTCGTAACCATAACACCCAACGTGGCGACCCATTTGGTATGGTATGTTTGTATTTTATTCTATCATCATCATTTTGGCATTTTCGGTCATTCTATACATCTAATTAACTAGTGGCAAATGAAATACTTCACACGATCAAATAAATTTGTTCACACAATATACTTAAATAACATAGTTTACCACCAAATAAATTTAAACATTGTTCACACAATCTGAGAAGATAGAACTATTGGTTTGCTATGTGGGTTCACACATATTCGAGCAACCAAATCATTTTGAAATTGAACGTTAGTTGACCGATAAAATATTTCATGATTTGATGGAGGAACTCTTAAAATGTCGCTGGTCAAACAGACAATTTAAAACTTCCAAATTTATTTGAACATTAAGGTTTCGGTCATAGATTTCATGATGCATATGGAAGAACTCTTGAAATGTTGCCGTTTAAACACACATAATGTTCACTTGGGATTGATCGCACACAATTAGTTTTGTGTAAACGTATGCGATAATACAGCCAACACAAACGATTTAATACAGACAATCGTGTGTGATCAGAATACATCACACACAAGGAAACACATAAAGGCGTGTGTGGGTCTAAGATAAACACACACGATTTGTTCTGCGCGAACCGTGTGCAATGCCTGAGTTATCGTGAATGGTTAATTATAAAAACCGTGTGCATTGCCTCAGACGCTCAGTTATCGCACACGATTTATAAATCGTGTGAGATGCAACACACTCATCGCTTACCCATGGCCAACGACTGTTCATATATTCATGTGCGATGGGCAAAATCAATCGTGTGCATTTATCGAATGTTCGTACTGCACCTATGTGAGTCCAAGAATAATTATCTCAAAATGTTTCCCACACACTTTTGCATTAGTTACTTTTTTTGGAGGGGGGGGGGGGGGGGGGGGGGGGGGGGGGGGGGGGCATCGGCTGCCGATTTGCCCGCGAGTTTCTCAAACATAAAAATATCCTTTTCGTAATTTTTTCATAAAGCACGAGATCTATACTGTACTTATTTTTTTCAAGATAAATCGCACATGGTGCCTCCATCATACAGAAACCATATCCATCCCTCAAAAAGAAAATACAGAAACAATATCCAGCAACCCGTGGTGGCGATTGGTGGTGCATACCTGCAATGCTGGCATGCTGCACAAGCCAAGCCATAGCCACGTGAAGGAACAGGAAGAAGGGAGCACGCAATCAGCGTGGCCTTGCTGGTGGCGGGTCATGACCCCAAACGAGGGAGATGAAGAGAGGTCTAACATCAACGTCGCGATTAAGAAACCCTTAAAACTAAATTTGAGGAAAACCGTGAAAACAGCTATAATAAAATGTTTATTGGTCTGTATGTCGGTATCCCATTTCGAGTTGCAAGCTCCGCGTCTCCGGTGCTTTCTTGGTGTCTCCATCTATTTTATCTTTTCGATAAAAGGAGATTTCATCTAACTCAAAACTCGCATCAAGGCGATCAAGTGGAGACGGATTTTATTTTTGTCAAACACAACATCGTAGAAACACTATGAGGTTCGCACAAGATGCAACCTAAATAATAGAACAAGCTGCATGAGCGAACTTGCATTTGAAGAAACTATGTTTTATAGTGACCAAAACAACAATGCTTACTCCCATGCCAATATGTAGAGCGGATCTAGTGCGAATGCCATGGCACCCCCAGAAAAATGCAAATTTTGTATTATAGTACTACAGTTAGTCAGATTCTAGGTGTATTATGGGCGTTAAAAGTACATGTACGCTATATTTAAACTTGAACATTGAGCTTGGCACCCCTGTGTTTAAATCCTAAATCTACCACTGCCAATATGGAACCAACCTACATATAATATATACCATTTCAAATAAGAGAACGAAACACGAGTAGACTTGAGGATTTTATTTAAGTGGGAAGAAATAGAGGAGACTATATTTTGATGTGAGCCCTATATGGCGTTGGGTTGCGTGTTGTAGGGTTTATGTGCACTTGCTTAAATTGTCGGAATATAAATCACCCCTATGAACACACGTACGCACACCCTATTCATATGAGCTTCTCCGAAATACTGAGCCGGCCGATCGAGTCTTGAGATTAACGAAGTCACCACGGGCGACTCGCTGTCAACGGGAACGTCGCCTCCCACTGAAAAAAAATTCCGTCTAAATACAACACACAGGTGTCAAACCTAGGGCTTGAACTCTGGTGGACTGAGTGTATAACCACCCTGCTAGCCATCCAACCACAGGTTGGTTTGCTACCTTCTCTCATGTTATCGTTGGCCATTTGGCCTATCAAGAATCAAATCTCACGTTCAACGCCATGTAGTGATCATTGAGACCGATATGGCACATCCATGCAATAACGACCCGGCGCCCACCCACGTCCTCACACGAAACACGCGTGAGGGCGACGTCCCCAGCTTCCCGCACTAGCCAGCTTTCCGTTTCTGGAACGATGAAGAAGTATGGATATGGAGCACGTGTGGAGCATTATTCCCGGCGTCCGAGCGCAGCGTTTCGCAAGGTTAAAAGGGAAGGAAGTGAGACCGGGAGCACACACAGCCAGCCGCGCAGTACCTGGTTCGCTTCGATTTTCGTTTCTCGAGCAGCAGCAGCAGATCGGGCTCCAGGATTCGGCGGAGATGGCCGGCGATGGAGGAGGCGGCGACGGCGGAGAGCGCAACGCCGACGCATTGGAGGGCGTGCGCGCCATCCTGTTTAAGCCGTCCGAGTCCGTCGACGAGTCGCAGTCCACGAGGATCGCCGGCGCCGACTTCAACGACGCCGGCCTCGGCCTTCACGGGCTGCTCGCCTCGCTCGCCTCCACGGGGTTCCAGGCGTCCCACCTCGGCGACGCCATCGACGTCGTCAACCAGATGGTACGCACACGGCACCGGCGTTACCCTATCTCCCTCAATAGCTATCTGAGTTTGTCTTTCTGAGCATCCATGTTATTAGTTTGTTGTAACCTGTAGTCTGTACGTGGAAATTGTTAAGCTTAAAAACTATACTTACTTACATTTTACTGACTCTTTTCCCACGGTGTGCTTGGCTGCATTTGAAGTTGGATTGGAGGCTGTCGCACGAGAAGCCAAGTGAGGATTGTGATGAAGCTGAAGTACTTGATCCGAAATACAGAAAGTCTGTGAAGTGCAAGATATTTCTTGGTTTCACTTCAAACCTTGTGTCTTCTGGCATACGGGATGTTATCCGGTTTCTAGTTCAGCATCGCATGGTAAACACCCCAACTTTGCGTCACGTGTAAAGCGAGACAAGTTTAATATATCCTTTTAAGAATTTGTTCAGTACAGGTACGACTAGTCGCCTAGGCAGTAACGTTTCCCATAGAAACACAAAAAACGGCTGGCGCAGGTCCCTGTCAGAAGAATCACGGGACAGAAAGTACTAGCCAAAGTGCCAAAAAAATAACAAAAGTGTGCTGAGTAGGGAATTTTGGCTCATGAGCTCTAGCATTTCCGTTATTTTTTAAATTCAAAAATTAAATTTACAAGTTTTTTAGAAAACCTGCATGTACTCATTGATGTATCCTACCAACATGGTACAAATCTCACTCTAAAATATTTCGTATTCTAATCTACGCAAAGGCAAAAAAAAAAAGGATGCAAGTATAGTGAAGTGCATAATTTCAAAACTACCAAATTCATAAGATTTGTCATTTTTTAGCATAAAGTTAAATAATTTGCCGTTGCGATTTTGTATGCTTGTATAATACATAATTCACTACATCTGGCATTTTGTCAGATTGTTTTTGAAATTTTAAATATGATTTTCCATTTTTTTAAATAAAAGGAGCACTAGAACTCGGGAACCAAAATAAATTTTCTAAGTTTGCTCCAATTTCTTACTATTAATAAGGTCATGCACAATGCGGTATGTTTGGAGAGTTGATTATAAAATAAACCATATTTTAACTCATGCACTAATGCCTATTTTCATAGGATAGGTGTCTAGTTAAGCATATTCCTTGTATAAATAAGCACGTGTGATTGAATAAAATTTGTTTCTTTAAATGTCTCTAACCACCTTACATTGTACATGCTACAACCGTACCAATAGATGGCCAATAGCCTAGTTTCGAATCCATGGCTAATTATTCTTTCCCACAAAAAATGTTTTTTCAGGTGGACGTTATTGTTACGACTGCCGGGGGTATAGAGGAAGATCTCATAAAATGCCTCGCACCGACATACCGAGGTGATTTTTCTCTACCTGGAACAATGCTACGGTCGAAAGGACTGAACCGGATAGGAAATCTGTTGATGCCCAACGATAACTATTGTAAGTTTGAAAAATGGATCATGCCACTCCTTGACCAGATGCAACTGGAGCAATCGACTAAGGTAATAAGCTCTCTTTGCTGAGATTGGAAACAACATGTTTGAATAATAAGAGAAAATTGTGAATATCATTAAAAATGTTTGAATACTGTTTCATATATGCCACGACAAAAATCTCCCAATAGCGGAGATCACAGGAAGGTTCAAATGCATAAATTAGATGAAATAACTGGTAATTTAAGATGGCATATGAGTAGGAGTAGATTAAGGTTTCAAAAATTATGATCAGCACCCATGTGAGAATTTCTTAGCGTCCGACACCGTCCATTCAGTGTTCATATCCGTGAAAAATTCCATCCGTTTGGAACTCTGGGGAGTTTCTTTGCACTCTTATAGATTTGTAGGAAGAAATTTGTAAACTCGACATAGAAAATAAGATTTTGTCATCTGACAAAACATACTATTTTTTTGCACTAGACTGACAAATTATTACAACGTGGTGGACATGCTTTTCGATTTGATGAACAAATTGTAAAGTCGAGAGAGAAATACATTTTTCACAATCAACTGAGACATATACAAACCTAGTAGAGTAATTATATCTTAGGTTTCAGCAATGATTCATATAGATTATCCACGCACTTGGAGATCGATCATGTCACCACTTGGATAGAAGAAAAATTTCACTTATTTGGAAACATCTCCATTTCATCTTAAAGTGATTAACTGGATTTTTTTTCAATTATGGAAAACAGCGATTTTGTTGGAAGCAATTCTCTAGTCAATGGAAACAATTCTCCAGACTATAGCTTCACTCTCGACCGTCTTTATGTTTTTGTTTTGTTCATGGGTATCTTACTATCTACAGAATATTTGGACACCATCAAAGGTGATTGCTCGCCTCGGCAAAGAAATAAATGATGAAAGCTCCTACCTTTACTGGGCACACAAGGTGACAAGCTTTTGACTACACAAAAGTTTCTTACAGAGGATCAAAAGGTCTACATGAATGTGAAAACGCTGATCGTATAGAAGTATGTAAATAAACACTTGGCTAAGAAATGAAATAAACTAGGGTTTCTTGGTAGGAAAGTGAATGAACGTCTTTTTGCTTAATTTAGGTTTGCAAGACTAAAATTACCCTGTGCTGACTCGTTAACATTGTCAGAACAATATTCCTGTATACTGCCCAGCATTGACTGATGGATCAATTGGAGACATGTTGTTTTGCCATTCAGTTCGCAATTCCTGGTCTTATCATTGATATTGTACAAGGTAAGTTCCACCGTACTTGCGCTCTTACTTACTCCTAATTTGATTGCATTTTCAAATGTTGAGAGTTTCTGCAGATGTAAGGCTGATGAATGGTGAAGCAATTAATGCAACCCCAAGGAAGACAGGCTATAATTCTTGGTGGAGGCCTTCCAAAGCATCATATATGCAATGCAAATATGCTCCGCAATGGTGCTGATTATGCAGTGTACATCAACACGGCTCAAGAGTTCGATGGCAGTGATTCAGGAGCACATCCGGATGAAGCAGTTTCATGGGGAAAGATCAATGGTTCAGCCAAACCTGTAAAGGTATATATACATACCATCACTGGTTTCATATATTTTTTGTTTTTGTTTTTGGATTTACATACTGCTAGACTCTAGTTACAAGAAAGTTTACGCGTATATAAAACCAGATACCTGTCATGATGTCAAGAAATCCTATTAGATTACTGTTACAATCTCACGTTTCAACTTTTGGAAATGTAGGTCCATTGCGATGCGACCATCGCCTTCCCATTACTTGTGGCCGCGACATTTGCGCATAGGTTCATGGCGTCCACTGAACCATCTGAATTTCGGCGGCGAAATAAGGACTTTGATCGAACTGTTATATATTTTTATCTTTCCATCTGCTTGTCTTGACTCTTAGTGATTTTATTTTTCATTGTACACCTGGGGTTCCATTTGTATGTTAAGTGAGACTATGTGTGAGTGCCATTGTGCATTTGTGCCAACATACATTTTTCACCTATTTATCGGGCAGCGGATAATCTTCGACTTTATATGCATATGGTTTTTCTATACAAATGGTTTTTTCTTGTATGGAAAGTTATCGTACAACATTGAGTTATCATATGAAGTTGTTTGGAAGGTTCATTTGTTGAAATTCTTTTTTTTTTTTTTTTTTTTTTGCGAAACTTTGTTGAAATTCTTTAAACTGTGCAGCGTAGACTAATATTTATACGTTGGTTCCCCCAAAATAAGTGCCTGTTTTGACGTCGGTTTGGAGCATGGAATTCGGAATTGGCCTGGTCCCAGTTTCAGATCCACCGTTTGGATGTTCACAGACTTTGCTCCCAAAAACCTAACGAGATTGGACTCTACTGCATGGCCCTTTCCCAAATTCGAGACCGTATTGGCGGAATTATCCCCTTCCCGCAATAGGAAAGAGAAAACAACCGCGGGATGGACTGAACTTCAGTGACTTGATGAGACCAAGTCTCACGATGACTTACCCCCTTATCAGCCGTCCATTTAAGATCTGACGCATCAGATCGACCCATATTTAAAGTAAAAAATAAAAAAAATGTTTAGAATTTTTTGAAAAATTCTAATAAATCATAAATGTTCCGTTTTACGTTCTGTGAAAGTTTTAACCCATTCAGATGTATGGTTTGGGATTGAATAGTATGTTGAGTTCAAATACATAAAAAATGTTTATTCGCAAACTATACATCCAAATGAGTTGAAACTTTTACAGAACGTAAAACGGAACATTTATGATTCATTAGAATTTTTCAATTTTTCTAAACACTTTAATTATTTTGTTTAGAATCTGGATCGATGTGGTACGTTGGATGTTGAATGGACGGCTGATAAGAGGGGTAAGTCACCGTGAGACCTGGTCTCACCAAGTCACCCAAGCTCGGCCCCCGCGGGACGAGAGGCACTCAACTTCACGGCGGCGTGCAGCTGAGTGGCCTCCGGCCACCCTCTTCCATATCTCCTCTCTCACTCTCCGCTGGCTCTACCAACGGCCACTGCGCGTCGCCCATTCTATCTACCCGCCTGAACATTCCGACTGAAGCGGCCGTTGTGAACAGCTCCGGTGGAGGCCGACCTCTTCTGGCTGCGCCCAATGGCAGGGTCCCTCCCCTCGCCCCTTCATCTCATCCCCCCCTTCGATGGAGCAGCCGCACCACCCAGATCTCCCTAATTAAATCCTAAATCACTTGACTGATTCAAGATCGATCTTTTTCTTTGACCTCTGCCGTGCATTTTTTTTTCTTGGTAGGATTTAGGGTATAGGGCTTGATCTCTTTGTTGCTCCTGAACTTCAAACTCTTTTCGTTGGCCTAAATTCCAAAACTGAACCGAATTTGACCATGTCACTGTTTGTGTGTGCAGGATCATTCTGCAAACTCAAGTGTCGGGGACTGAAGCTTCATACACTTCACCATCCAAACGGGATTAGGAATTGGTAGGAATCAGCCTGGAATGGTGCGGGTTGAAGTGGGTTTTTTGGTGCGGGTTATGCTTCGGGCTCAAATGGTTTGGGCTGAACGGGTGGAAATTATGAGGTGGGCTGGAGCGGTGCGGATTTAACAGAAAAGCGGGGTGGGGCGGTGCGGTTCGGTGTCTAAAAAAAAACGTGAACGGGCTGAAGCCCGTGGGTTAGGACCCGCACAGACATTCGGGGCACCTCGTCGCCTCCTTCCCCGATTCCCCTTCTTCCGCCGCCCGCCGCCGACGCGTAGCCTCCCGCCGGCGTCGATCTGCAGCAGCAGCACAGACCATCGCCGTCCAGGAGTACGTGCCTCCGTGCGTCGGCGAGGAGGGCGGGCCCGTGGAGCGGCTCCCCGTGCGCGCGGACCTTCTCGGCCGACCGGCCTTCGCGGCGCCGCCCAGGAGTCCGGGTACGGCCATCCCGGGGGCCTCCGCATCCCCTGCCCCGCCCCCTACTTCCTCCGCCTCCTCGTCTGCCTCTCCGACGACCCCTGCGCTGCCCTCCTTGCCCTTCTCACCAAGGTGAGCCTCACCTTCAGACCTGATGTACTTCTTGGTCGTTGGACTGCTGTAGCTTTGCTTTGTATCACTTTTTTATCTCCCCTAGTGGCAAAGTAGACAGCTAGCTTGGTTATATCATGTTGCTTCAACAACTAGACTGAAGCCTATCTGTTGTACAAGGTTTAGCTGAACTGAACCATATTCTTAAATCTGAAAATTAGCTATTGTTTCGAAAATTAGCTATTGTTTTGCTTTTGGTCTGTTGCTAATACTTGATCTTGAGAACTTGGGACATGCATTAAAAATGGGTGTTAATGAGTGTATTGATGCTCTTGTACTGCTGTAGCATATCTTCAGGTTTAGAAATCAGAACCAGGACCCTGGTTACTTCACTTTAGATTTCCTGGTGGTTGCGTATTTGAGTTGCTGATGATTAGGACCACATGAAGGAGTGCATTGTTGCATAGTTCTGTAATTACTGAGAGTAAAGTACTGTACTTCTTGCTCGTTGGAATACTTCCACTGTATGTTCTCTTACTGTCAGCCAAGGGTCTGTATAGTTGATGAACTAATGTAAAGAACATGCTGCAGACAACATAATTCGAATTCCAAGCCTCCCGATAGTTCTTGGGCCGTCAGCAGATCAAATTGTGTAGCCCGTGAAAGCCCAAGAGAATGTCCACCTCAGCAAAGTAAAGGAGACCGGAGGGACGGCCGCGCGGAATCTGGTTCGGGAGAGCGAAGCTTGTTTCACTGCGAGGCGGCGGCGGCGGCGGAGTATCGGGCTCAAGCCTCCAGGATTAGGCGGAGATGGCCGGCGAGGGAGGCAGCGGCGAGGGAGAAACACGGACCCTTTGGAGGGAGTGCGCGCCATCGTGCTGAAGCCGTCAGAGTCGCTCGACGAGTCGCGGTTCACGAGGATCGCCGGCGCCGACTTCAACGACGCCGGCCTAGGCCTTGACGGGCTGCTTGTATCGTTCGCCTCCACGGGTTCCAGGCGTCCCACCTCGGCGACGCCATCGACGTCGTCAATCAGATGGTACGCCACCCGCTTTTCCCTTTGCCCCTGAGTTGCGAGAGTTTGCCTTTTGAGCGTGGGACTAGTTGTAGTCTGCAGGTGGACATTTGACTTGTAAACACAGGTGAAGCAGATGATTTAATCCGTTTAGTTGGCAACTTTGCTTATATTTCTGGTGCGCTTGGATTAGATATATATCTTTTAGATGCGATGGTCAAGCAGATTGCTCTGTGTTTTTTTCCAAAATAAATATATGCATCGTTTAGATGTATGAATTGTCTGAACAGTGTAGCTGAATGTGTGTTGTTGTGGAGTGAGTGACTAGGAAACGAAGTAATGCAGTAACTGCTGCAAATATATCATACACTTGAGTAACGACCGAAGCACATAAATGTATGTTCTTCAAGCAAATATCTGAACACTGGGAATTTTTTTAAAATTTAATCAAAGCGATGTGTGAAAACAAGCTGGAGGTAATAATATGAAGGAATGTCTTTCATCACCATGCTTGCTTCAGAATCTTACTCTTTTCCAGAATTTCTGCCGATTTTGCTAATCTCCTTACATTTTACTAACTCTTCTTGTGCTTATCTGCAATGAAGTTAGATTGGAGGCTGTCGGATGAGAAGCCAACTGAGGATTGTGATGAAGCTGAACTTGACCCGAAATACA